>CATQJL010000223.1:40599370-40629854 GCA_958299035.1 Cylicocyclus nassatus | reverse complement strand
GGTTTAGGCACACTCAGCTTGCCAAATCCAGACCGAAGCGTTCACGCGTTTCGATTAGTTCAAAACGCCGGATTGGTCGGTCGCAAGTCTAAGGATCCAATGAAGCGGTTTTGAAGGAATAATGACTAAATCTAGACATTTAGGATCCTGGTAAACGTACAAACGTGAAGTAAAGTTCGTCAGATTTCATTTTAAAGGAAAAATCTTATATATAAAGCTGAATGTCTGTTTGTCTGTCTGTATGTCTGTCTGTATGTACGTATGTTCCGAATAGAAAATTCCATTTCTGAACCGATCCGGATCAAACTTGGCACACATACACTACGGGCCCCGGCGGGTGTCATAGGCTACTTTTCGTCATCGATCGATATCGATTTTATCGATTTTTATCGATTTTTTTGCTGAGTTCACCTACGGGGCTGGGAGTTGGCACAGGGGGGTAATCGAGCATGGGGATCCGAATACAATATTGGTTTTCAGGATTATCGATTACTTTTATCGATTTTATCGATTTTTTTGCAAAGTTTGAGCTACGGGGCTGGGAGTTCGCACAGGGGGGTAATCGAGCATGGGGATTCCGAATACAATATTGGTTTTCGGGATTATCGATTACTATTATCGATTTTATCGATTTTTTTGCAAAGTTTGAGCTAGGGGGCTGGGAGTTGGCACAGGGGGGTAATCGAGCATGCTGATCACCCCCAAGGGGGGTGATCAGCATGCTCGATTACACCCCTTGCCAAATTCCAGCCCCCTAGCTCAAATTTTCAAAAAATCGATAAAATCGATAAAAGTAATGGACGATCCTGAAAACTAATATTGTGTTCGTAATCAGCATGCTCGATTACCCCCCTGTGCAAACTCCCAGCCCCGCAGGTCAAACTTCACAAAAAAAATCGATAAAATCGATAAAAATAATGGACGATCCTGAAAACTAATATTGTATTCGAAATCCCCATGCTCACTTCCCCCCCTGTGCCAACTCCTAGCCCTGTAGGTGAACTCTGCAAAAAAATCGATAAAAATCGGTAAAATCGACATCGATCGATAACGAAAAGTGGACTGTGACACCCGCCGGGGCCCGAAGTGTATGTGTGCCAAGTTTGGTCCGGATACGGCGGAGCCGGGTAAGCCAGCTAGTCTGCTATAAAACCACAATAAGTCAAAAGCAGTTTGAGGCCAAATAGTTTGTAACACGCACATTCAGAAACCAGCGATCATGCAGAATACACTCGTAATTTTTGAAAATAAGACGCACAGTCGCCCGATTCATGTGACATCTCCGTAGCGTTTCCATATTTCGCTTCAGTTCAGAATGGATGAATTCTCAATCCAAAAGCACCATTCAGCTCGTTGCATCTTCTGATATACGGAACCGCCCGTTTAGACGCACTACTAGACAATTATTGCGACCACCCGCGGAAAGGCGCCGGCTGACGTATCATCCATGCCGCGGGTGGTGGAATAAACGCCGCCAAACTCCCGGAATCTACCCGCGGATGCACCGATAAGTGCCTAAACGAAACCCGCGGATGTCCCGGCAGTCAAACGTTAAATGCGCGACATGCGTCCGCAGGTGGCCCCATATGCACCAATTAAACGCGAAAATATTTTCATAGAAATCTATGAGCTCGAGTTCAAAAATTTATGAGAACACTGTTCCCATTCTTCTAGCTCTCGCATAGAGATCAGATCTACATCAAAATTTGGCCGAGTGCCCTATTGAGTCCTTGCTAGTCATAAGCTAAACTTATATACCCAAAGACCAAAGTGTTTAGGGTACCTCAACTACCGCGGCGTATCTCACGCGGTTACGTTTTTGCTTCCAGCGTGTAAGAATTGTGGCGTCTAGCAAGGCCCGGGGCTCGCCAGAATGGTTCTGCCGGGCCGTGACCTAAATGGCCGCGGCTTGCCCAATAACCAAATATGTCCTGTAAGGCCCGGGGCTCGCCCGAGTGTCTTGTCTTGTGCCGCGGGTGTTCCGATAAAACAGTTATGGCCCGCAGCCTTTCCCCCGCGATAGCATTGAGCCGTAGGTTGCCAAACAAATGAATCTGGGGCCGCGGCTGCAGTCCAAGAATGCCCGCGCACCGCCAAAAAACGACGGTAGGGGCCGCGGATGCTCGCAATAATTGTCTGCGTAGGAGGTCGAAATCCGAGAATCTTTCAGGCTTACGGTAGTTACTCAGTGTGCTCATTCATTGTACTAACTGGGCAACTCTCCGTAAGCAAAAATCTAGAACGATTCATGGAATTTGGTTCCCTAATGTGTCAAAACAGGCACTTTTATGAATTAGAAGTTGCGCCGCTCCGAGCTGAGTCGAGTGTTGGCCTTGAATCAAGAGTTCCCCTCTGAAGCGAGAATATGGCCACCCTACGGTGATGTCACATGAATCGGCCGACTTTCCGTTTTTTCCCAGAAATTGCGAAGGGTTTTGTATTTTGAATCAATGGCGTTCCCAGTCCAAATCATTGATAAATCCTTCTGAACAGGAATTTTTACAAAAGCTTAGGTAGAAAAATTCTCTCATCTTTCACATGAAAGTGTTAAGATCGGAATTTTGATCTACAGCGTTACGCTGCATGCTATACTTTTCCACCAACCTAAGCTCAAAAACTTGCAATATGTAGTAACTTAACAAGCAAATATGCAGAGAAAACAAACATTATACAGTGCTGGCCAAAACTATAGATCCACTATAAAAAACTGCCGTAGTTCATCTGCTTCTCAACGAATTGATCTGAGATTTGGTACAGTTGTGTGTTCAACAGGCATTCATCAGCGACCGGAGCGGATTCCGCTTTCGTTAGATTATTCAGGAAAAAAATTAAAAATTTCGAAAAAAGCAGGCTCGAAAGTTGGCCAAAACTATAGATCCACCTAAAATTTCTGCCTGCTAACGTGATTCTTAGCTTCCAAAATCTTTTGTACATAAACCTAGTCGAAAGTCAAAGCAGTGGATTTAGTTCAGCTGCGTCATACCTTTATAAGAAACGCTTATCTGCTTTTTTCCACTCAAAAACTGCTCTCATGCGTATTTTGTTCCTGAGAATGTGTTTTTGTAGAGGATTCCGCACTTTTTTGACTGGTTTGAAAGTGATAGGGCTCCATCTATCTTATAGATGCTTAGCAGCGTGAGCAGTTGAAAAAATTCGGGTTTTCGTATCCAAAGCGCACCTGACACAGACATAACCGTAGGCCTGCGCTCGAATTTTTGCCTTCAAAATTGGTATCCGCTATTTTTATAAGCTCAAAATAATGTAGAAGCATTTTTTTAGCATTATTCACCTAAAAAGAAGTTTGTAAACTATAGTTACGATTGCTTGCGAAGTTGCACTTTAATTCTTTTTCAAAGCATAAGTCTTGCGGTGTGTTCGGCAATCTCAAAGTACTTACCAACTGGTACCTTCTTTGAATTTTGCCACTTTTTAGCTGCTAACTATTGAATACACCCTGCAATATATGTTGCCTTGTAATTCACATGAGCATTATGGTCAGAAGCAGAAATAACTTCAAGGCTTGTTGCAAATCACTTTTTGCAGGATGAAGTCCTCAATTAGCCTGCATACTAGGATCTGCAGAAACCTGCAATCACTGCATACGGACTCTCATACATACCAACAATATAACTACTCCAGTTCACGCTCATGACAACGTTGCAGAAAGAGCTTGAAGGCATAAATTTGAACGCAGGCCTGCGGTTAGGTCTATGTCAGGTGCGCGTTAGATACGAAAACCCGAATTTTTTTCTGCTGCTCACGCTACTAAGCATCTATAAGATAGATGGAGCCCTATCACTTTCAAACCAGTCAAAAAAGTGCGGAATCCTCTACAAAAACACATTCTCGGGAACAAAATACGCATGAAAGCAGTTTTTAAGAGGAAAAAAGCAGATAAGCGTTTCTTATAAAGGCATGACGCAGCTGAACAAAAGCCACTGCTTTGACTTTCGACTATGTATATGCACAAAAGATTTTGGAAGCTAAGAATCACGTTAGCAGACAGAAATTTTAGGTGGATCTATAGTTTTGGCCAGCCTTCGAGCCTGCTTTTTTCGAAATTTTTGATTTTTTTCCTGAATAATCTGGCGAAAACGGAATCCGCTCCGGTCACTGATGAAAGCCTGTTGAACACACAATTGTACCAAATCTCAGATCAATTCGTTGAGAAGCAGGTGAACTACGACATTTTTTTATAGTGGATCTATAGTTTTGGCCAGCACTGTAGTGTGGGAAGATGACTAATTAAATGAAGTATCAAGGTTACAGAGAGACATAAGTAACAGTCAGAAAGAGCAAACCAAATTGGAGACTTTATCTCTACTAGTGTATTGGATTAGCAAATACATCTATTAGTGAAAAAAGAAAGAAAAAGGGAAGCAAAGGGGAAAATTCGAGAAAGGTCAGCGTCAATGCACTTACAATTAGGTCGCTTGCAAGGGTGGTAAAAATGTTCAAGAAAAATGGAAGAGAAAGAAATGGAATATACACAATACAGAAGGGAAACTTAAGAAAATAAAGAATGGAATTATGAAGAGATTTGGAAGCTGGACGTACAAGAAGGAATCATTTGAAGAGAAGTTTGATAAGACTTAAAAGAGCACAGCATAAGAAAAAATAACCGAAGTTCAAAAGATAATTTCGCAAAAAATCTATGAATATCAAGAAAGGAAAGAATTTTTATTATAAAGCTTATAGCTTTTTAGCGAGAACGCTGTGATTTTGAGTGACAATGATTGAGAAGCATACGTGTATGTATACAGTTGGTTGGCAAGCATGGACAATGTTCAATGCTTCAAAGGCAGATGAATGAATGCGTAAAAATTTGCAAAAAACAAAATTGTGAATAGCTGAACAATAGAACTTCTTGGAAATTGGAGTCAACCACGACAGGAGCGTGAAGTGCTGTGTCAACAAAAAAGTGCACAGGATATGGATTGATTGCAGCGAAAATTATCAATATGATCAAATCTCTCACATTTTTATGACTTAGATCATATGAAAGGGAAAAAATTATTATGCATGGAAACGAAAGGAAAAAAATTATTATGCATGGAAACGAAAGGAATTAAATCATGGAAAAATCGTGAATGTGCTACTGCAAGAAGATTTATCATACATAGTAAAACTGCGCCTGTGAAAAACCTAAAAAAACCAAATGAAGCAAGAAATAAATACAAATAAAATAGTTTTTTCAAGGTCTTAAGTAAGCTGTTTTACAGGGCTTTTCAACATAAGAGTCACAGCCTCCGCTTGCGCGGCTCCTCCAGCGCGGCCGCCTCGCTCAGGCCGCGCGGCGTTTGCGGCGCATCGCCCGGGCATTTTGCCTAGCTTCAGTCGACGCGCAGCCTGGTGCATGCGTCGGCGGCATCGATTGAGAACTGGCAAAATGCCCGGACGATGCGCCACGAACGCTGCGCGGACCTACTTAGACATTCCCTGGGAACAGGCGGGCACCGGAAAAATAGATTGCCGATTTTTCGCACCCCGCTCGCGGATTTTTTGGAAAGCAACCAGGACTTTTCGGAAGACCGCTTGCTGAGTCAGCGGATTTTTGAGAGATCGCCTGTTGAATTTTTTTCGCTCTTATCTTTTGCAGATATATTGCTGAATCTCTGAGGAATCGAGAACTCAGCAAGCGGTCTTTCGAAAAGTCCTGGTTGCTTTCCAAAAAATCCGCAAGCGGGGTGCGAAAGATCAACAATCTATTTTTCCGGTGCCCGCCTGCCCCCGGCGATTGTCTGAGTAAGCGTGGCGGCCGTGCGGGGCGGCTGTGACACTCAGGTTGTAAAGCCCTGTACATACTCTGCTGAACACCGGAGATATTGAGGATGTTTCGATAGAAACATCATAGCATAGCACAATGAAAGGAATGCTTGTGAGAATTTCTTCAGGGTGTCGCATCCCAGACAGGGCTCGGCACGAGGTAGTATTCGAAAATGCAAAAAGCGAAGTTTCCCTGGCTTTTGCAAAATATTACGAAGTCCTCTTAGGCAGGCGCTACTCCTCGAGGAGTATAGCATGGCGACGGGCGATTGCCCGTCGCTAATCGATACGTATCAAACGTGTAGTCGCCGATATTGGTGATCATTACTCATTTCCCACTTCCATTTTAAAGTACTCACCAGCCGATGAGGTCGCCCTAAAAAGAATGAACTGCAAGACCAGTGATTTTCACATTCAACACTTAACAGTAACTTGTTTGGCGACTGGCGATCGCCAATATCGGCGAAAAATCGCTGATTTTGCACGTATTTGATGCATATCGATCGTCGCCATGCTATACTCCTCGAGGAGTATAGCATGTGCCTTAGACCCTTACCCGAATCATCTGAGTCGACTAAAACCCAAAACTTCGACTAAAAGACCCAACTTTACTTCTGTTTACCCACAAAAATGATACCCCCTTTGCTTTTTGTCTTAAAAACGATACCTAGCTTGCTTACCCACCTGTGCTGAGCCCTGATCCCAGAATTTTGCGTTGCTATGTTGGACAATGAAACATGATTAGGATTGAGCGGTCAGAGAGGAAGGGAGTCGTAACTGAGTTGACATAATTATAATGAACGAGATATTCGTTAACAGTATGTCAGATAACCCCCTTGTGCTACAAGCACACTGGGCTCAAATACCGGGTTAGTCAAGTGGAGTTTTCATTTCAAGTACAATTAACGCAATCTGAAAGGAGAGTTAGCTACTTGCACTCAACAGAAAGGACTACGCCGTGTTAGCACACATCAGAAATTCCACTTCAAAAACGCCAAACGTGAAAACCTTCAATCTTGTTCAGTTCATTTCGTTTTCAGTGTTTATGCCTTTAGGATCATTACTCATGCAGATGAGGAAGAACTGGGTTCAGACTTCGAGAATTGAGCGATTAGGAAATGAATGAAAATAGATTTCTACTAAATGAAAAAATATTGTTCGCCGAAAGTCTCTCTGTCAAGATGGAATATCGCATGACCCTCAAAAAATGTGACAGCTACGTTAAATTCGCACCATTTTTGTCACAGAGAAATTCTTGCCGGTTGATTCGTACATGGTTCGATAGCCTGAATCTCGTAGGTTTCAGCAGTGATTTTATTTTATTTATTTATTTTATTTATTGTTACATAGGGTTGCCCCTATGTGAGAATCACACAAACCAGAAAAAAAGAAAAACAACACAAAACAAACAGAACAACAACGAAGATTAACAATGACAAGATCATCCAACCTGAGGTACACCAGATCATCACAAACAACTTTTTGATTGCAAGTAACTCTTTATATTGGTCTTGAACGTTGATAGCTTGACAGTTAACATTCCATTTCTTACCATTTCATCGAGGTCAGATAATACGCGACAACTGAAGAAGTTTTCTCTCAGTTTTGACTTTGCTCTTGGTTTTATCAGCTTTACATGCCCATCACGAGTATTGGAAGGCCTAGCGGAAAAGTAATCCTTGAGGTCGAGTCTACATTCCCCAAAAATGACCTTATGAGCCAGAATCAAATCAAATTTGCGCCTTCGATATGCTAATGTCGACAGCTTGAAATTCAAGTTACGAGTGTTTCCATCAGGTATCTGGTCATATGATAAACCGGTAGTTCTTATGAATAATTTACGCGTAAAACTATTCTGAACTCTTTAAGATAGTTGATTGTTTTGCGCAAATGAGGGCTATATATGGAGGTACCGTATTCTAGCATAGGTCTTATGAATGTCTTATAAGCTTTTAGGAACACCTCAGCTTTATTGCACGAGAGTGCTCTAAACAAGTTATAAACGGCCCTCATAGCAGTATCCGCAATAATTTTACAGTGCTCATCAAATGTGAGATCATTCCTAACTAAGAAGCCCAAATCACGCACAGATGTGACTGTTTCTAAGGAAACTCCTTCCAAAGTGTATAGGTACGCATGATTACTCGAACCCATATGAAGCACCTTCGTTTTCTCTCGAGAAATGGGCATTTCCCATTCCAGCGACCAAGCATACACATCGTTCAAGGAATTTTGCAACAATTCACGCCCACTGTCATTCATCACCACAGCGTACAATTTAAGATCATCAGCAAATGCAGTACAAGAGACTCCTGTAGAAAGTGGGATGAGACAAAGGTCGTGGGTATAAATATTAAATAATATTGGTGAAAGAACACCTCCCTGCGGCACTCCACTACTGATTTCTCTTGGCTTAGAGAAGGAACCATTGATTCGTACAACAAAAGAACTTCTCATCAAGAAGGCTTCAATCCAAGCAATGATACGCGGATGTATACCTACAACTTCGAGCTTTTGCAGAAGTTTCTTATGCGAAACTTTGTCAAAAGCCTTGGCAAAATCCAAATAGATAACGTCAATGTTAAACCCATCCTCAATTTGTCGCGTCCATTCATTCAAGGAATGGGGCATAGCCGTTGTGGTAGAACTGCCTTTTTGAAACCCGTGCTGAACAGGATTTATAATGCTGTACCTCTCTAGATGTTTTGTTATACTTTCCTTCAAAATTTTTTCAAGTAGTCGGGCAAAGATCGAGGTTATACTAATAGGCCTATAATTCCTAGGACAGGTATAAGGTTTCCTTTTAGGTATAGGTGTAACAAAGGACAAACGCCACCTCTCGGGAACCTTAGCTCTTATCATACTCAAGTTGAAAATGTATTCAAGAGGACCACAGATTATATCCGCGACAGCTTTGATGAGCTGCAATGGCAAGAAATCTGGTGTTAGGGAAGTGGACTTTGGCCAACGCATCAACAGTTTGTAAATTTCATCACGATAAACCATACCCCCTCCTCCATTGTTTCGAAGGTTGCAGTGGACTGATTATGACTGAGACCGGTTTCGATTGGAAATACTTTTTCAAAAACATCAGCTAAACATTCAGCTTCTGCTACATCCGCAGTGATGACTGCGCCATCGTCAGAACAAAGAGGCCCAAGACCACTTTTTCTTTTGAGTCTGGAGCTGATCATCTTGTAAAATAGTGATCTATTACCACTGCTTACAACCTTCTTTTCAACAGAGGAATTGTATTTTCGTAGCTTCTTTCGGAACCTAGCATCAAGTTTGGAGTAAGTGTCCCACTGCACATTTCCCCCAATCTTGATTACTTTCGTCCATGCTCGTTGTCTACTGGCGTGAAGAGCGCAAAGGTGTTTCGGCATCACATGTCTGATCACAGGGGCTGTGATTAAGGGGACATACAAATCAATGCTATGATGCAGTATGAACAAAAAGATTTCATACATCTCGTTGACGGTGTTTACCGTAGCAAATGAACCATACCAGTCAACACCAGATAAATATTGCCGCAACCCCTGAAGATCAGCATGTTTGAAGTCCCTGCGTGTGACATAGGATGCATTGCAACTCTCAAAGCTATTCATTCGAAATTTAATCGATGCGTGGTCGCTGGTACCCAGTGGTGCTTCTACTTTGACCTCACTAATCAATTCGTGATCATTTGTAAAAATCAGATAGAGTAAGTTGTCACCCAGCGTCCGAGCCCCAACTTTCTGGGCCAGGTCATGCAATCTGCACATCCTGAGAAAATCCCTAGAAACAGCATTAGGCGCTGTGCCTATATGGGGATCACTCCAGTCAACTCCCGGGAGGTTGAAATCTCCCATCAGAACTATTGAACATGGACATGCCAGTAAATCCGTGATAGCGCTGATCAACTGCCTTGTTTTACTGGAGGGACAGCTCGGGGCTCTATACACCAAGATCAGCCTTATCAATTTATGGGCAAAAATATCGATAGACAATATCTCATAACTTTCATGCACTGACTCATGAAACACCAAGGACGGGCTGAGCCTCTTATGAACGACAAATACCAAACCTCCTCCTTTTTTGCCAGTGCGATCGCATCTATAGACAAAGTAATCATCTAATAGGCAAACAACGAGCTGTCACTTATGTTTTCGTTCAACCAAGACTCAGTGATACCTATGACCAAAATGTTACTATTGAGAATTTGGAATTTCAAGCTATCAATGCTCTTACACAGCGACCTAATATTAGCCAAAAGACAGTTCAAAAAGCTACTCGCAATCCGCGGAGATCTTATTTATTTAAAGGAATTGGCTGTTGTACCTCAGAATCAACTTGCGTATTGATATTACCGCTAGCGACGTGGTCAACATGATCAATTATTGATAAATTCCTAGAGTCAACAGACATATGTGATCGACCATTAGATGCTTCAGCGCTACGGCGAGCCATCCTCAGTTCCCGAATTTTATCCCTCTCTTCTTTGGGAAGAGAGGGACGTATGTATACCCCCCTCTGATACGGGAAACTTTTCATTTGGGGCGCCCTCCGCAGCGCCAGCCTTACAAAGTATGAAGCGGGTAAAATAACTTTCAAGAGTTGACTGAATGTGTTGTTTGGCTTCCCCATTCGATAAACTGCGATAGGTCTGCAGTCTATCCCAAGGTAGTCCAAAATATATTCAACACAGGAGAAATCATGGTTAACCTTATCGAAACTCCTCGATCTTCGCAGTTCAGGGACTCCAGCAATTACTAAAGCTCGCTCTCTCTCAAGATCTTCTTTATCAGCTCGATGCATGGGGGAGGGTGCAGGGTCACGCATGCTAGAGTTATCAACAAGTGACCTAAGTCTTTCATTTTCAGACTTAAGGGAAATCAATTGCTCCGACAAATCGTTATTCCTCGATAACAACTCACGATTCCGTTCGTTGACCGCCTGGAAGTTCTTGTGGGATTCGACTAGATAAGCTAGTACAGTTCTAGCATACAGTGGAATATGCTCATCCTTCAAGAGATCATCAGCTGCACGGGAGAAGTCGGGTGGGGTGATGTCGTACTGCAGGCACCTCTTTTTCTGCCTTTCATGAGGCTGTAGCGGATATACAGGCGTATCGGTCGTTTCGGGCATTAGGCAGAAGCAGAACCAGAATAGGGGACTCGAAATCCGAATGCAGGATAGGGAAGAGGATGAAGGCTGAGGTATTTGATTGAGATATATTTATTTATTATTTGATTTGAGCTTAATTCTGTACATTTATCCGTGTAGTGATCGCTGAAAACATAGATACTGAAAACGAAAAATGAACCAAATTAGAAATTTACGAAAAAGAGGTTTTAGCTGAGCTCTCACAGCAGTATGGCGTTTTTGAAGTGAGATTCCTGATGTATGCCAACAATAATTTTTTGTACTAAGTGAAAAAAGAGGTGGATAACTTACTTTCAAGACAAAGTTAGCTCTGCTCAAAAACGAACATTCTAGCTGGTTAGCTCAGTAGTTGTTTCAGAATTTGCAAAAACTTGGTTTAGTGAGGTTATTTGGTTACGAACATTATACTCATTATGCTTGCTAGGGCCTCTTGCTAAAGTAGGTTGACAGTAACGAGAGGCCTTATTGTGACACAATTCAGGGAGGGGGAGGGGGGAGAGTTCTGGCGGTCATGTGCCCCGCTCTTGCCCGACCTTGCACATAATATAGATGTTGACTTAAGCTGGAATTTCTTTTCGTCTCAAAAATAATGTTTTCCTTGACTTTTTTCTTAGCACGCTTGATTTCATTGATACACCGGGGCATATTCTACATGGTGACTCCCAATTATCACATTGAATTTTGGGAACGTAAATTCCAAGCAGGAGCCCTCAAATAGACCATCAGAATCAGGTCCTTGCCGCAAAATTTGTAAGCTACATAACTAAGTGTGCCAGTCAGAGGTGCGATAGTCGGAGCCGAGTCTCAACCTACCTTCACTTTTGGGTTTGGGATATTTTGCTGAAGCTAAAAAAAGGAAATTAAGCAAAACGAACGTATTTTTGCGCAGTTCATTTTTAGAAACTCGTCATCGCCTACTGCGAGCACCTGAAGGCCATCGATATGGACGCTCTACACTCAGCACTACCTACGATTTTGGAGAGAAAAGCTTGATGACTTCGTATAATTGAAGAGCTCTAACCCAATGGTCCTCTCTTAGGGTGCCTTCATACCGCGCTCGCAGCCGCCGCTAGCAGCCCGTAGGAGTCCGTAGCAGCCGCCAGCAGCCCGCAGCAGCTGCCAGCAGCCCGTAGCAGCCCGTAGCCCCCGTTGGCCGCTTTTGTTATCATACCTAAAATCATCAGATTACTACTGATTTGATTGTATTATGCCTCTCATCCTCCACGTTTTTTCTTCCTTTTGCCGCCAGTACGCAGTTCTAAAAAATCAGATAAATAGCAACTGGACGCATCCAAAGTTGTAAGAACTCACCCGCGAATGAATTTGGCAAACGTGAGAAGTAGTAGACTGCTTAGATAAGCACCGATAGCAAAGGAAAAGAGTGAAGCAGAACCATATTTAGAAATTATTATATATTAGGGTGATCACTAAAAAATGGGGCACTTAGAGAATAAATGTAGATTTCTCAAAAAAAAGATTAAACTTCCCAATTTCGATAGATGTTTCTTTCAGAAAATACCTATATAAGGTCATTTACATAACTAATAATTTTTATAGTGGCTGAAATGCAAAGTTAGTCACTTTGACAAATTATAAACTTCGAGCAGTATCTGCGCAGTGAAACATGCGAAACCATCCAAAGTACCACTGCTGGAGTGGGTGGAGGGACAGTCACTAAACCGACGACGGCTTTGGCCTCAACTTTTTAAATCAGGAGATATGGCCATCGGCAGCTTCGTGAACCAAGATACGCGTTATTCAATTCTTTGCAGGTGTACACATGTTCTATAGGTACCATCTGAAAGAGCTTTTTGCGCTCTATCCATCCATATGCAGTTCACCTCACATTTTATCTATCTTCGGAAAATACAGATTGAAATTTGATTTACTGGTTTTTGTTGCGCCAAACAATCGCGATTTTCTAGGTATTTCGCTTTTTTTACCCAGAAATAGAAAGATATTCTGTATGTTTCATATACTGTTTGAAAGAGCATGAACAACTCTTTCAAATGATATATCAATTGCTTTATAACTTTGCGGTGTGGCAGCGCAAGAAGGAGCGCGGTTCAAAAAATCCTGTTCGAGTTCTTCAGGGCGCAACGCGTAGGGTTGTGAGAGAGGAGCGTTGACGTTTTGCCAGAATAATAGGCGAAGGTCGCTTATATAAGCGACGTTTACGTTACAGCCTGCTTGTTGTTGATCGAAACAAAAAATCTTAAAATTTGACAAAAATCAAGCTGTCCCATTTTTTAGTGATCACCCTAATAGCACAAACAGAAACTGGACGCATTAAAAATCAAAGGGAATCACAAAAACTTCGGCTGTTCTATGGTTCACTGCAGTAGGGAAATTGTTCACCACTAAGATGACCAATCTACGGCAAAGAGATGGTGACAAAAATGGACACAAGTTTAGCAGCAGCAGCAACATGTCTAATCTTTAAGGTCGAAGTACACACAGTTCGCAACAGGGAGAAAAAGCATGGAAGATCAAAAGCAAAGGCGTATACAATCAAATTAGTGAAAATTTGATGATTTTGCGTATGAGGACAAAAGCGGCCAACGGCGGCTACGGGCTGCTGGCGGCTGCTACGGGCTGCTTGCGGCTGCTATGGGCTGCTGGCGGCTGCTACGGGCTGCTACGGGCTGCTATGGGTTGCTGCGGGCTGCGAGCGGCGGCCGCGGGCGCGGTATGAAGGCACCCTTAGGGACACAAATAGATGAATACGGCGGCATAAATATTTGAAATAAACATATCAATTAAATGGTGTATTTGCCAGTAAAACTCGGCTAGACTTTACGTACTTTATTAAGTAAACATTGTTATAACATACTGCGAATAAAGTAGGTCGGTGCAGGCAGTAACCATCGAGAACCAGAATTTCGAATAACAATATAGCGAAAAATCATGCCAAATTTCCACTGTTATAAAACTGGTGGTTGAGGATGTGAGCAACTGCAATTCCATAAGTTTTGAAGGACAAGTGTAGTTCTACTAGGTAGTGAAAGAAATAGGTCGATTTGAGCAGTGGCCGCCGAGAACGAGAATTTCAAAAAATCAAGTGATTCTAGGTTACTTAATGACAGCTGACGTTAAGACCCCTATAAATCTGGAATCTGAAGGTGTGCAATGTTGCAACTTCATAGGTTTTGTAGAGTAAAAATTGCACTATAAGATTTTCTTTTAGCTGTAACGATCCATTGAGATATTGCCGAGATTCAGGCTCTTAGAGAAACAGGTAAAGAATTCAACAGCTTATAGCTTCTTCCTTCGTAGGTTCTCCTCTTCAAGAGCTTTCAGATAATGTATAAAGTGTGGGACTTTCGCGCCTCTCACGGATATGCCCGGGGTGGAGACTTTTCATCACAAAGTCTCCACTGGCGGCCTCCTGCCAATACATTAACATGAGCGAGGTGGAGACTTTATAATGAAAAGTCTCCACTCCGGGTTGGAGCCGCAAAAATCTGCCCCCACATATTATATACCAGTCCAAAGCGCCGCGAAGCGGCGCTTTGGACTGGCTGCGTGTGTGAAGTAGAATATGTTTTGAAGTTTGGAATTTCTGAAGTTTGTGGCGTAATCATGCCTAGCTAAAAGTATAGAAACGACCTTCTGAACTCGCACATCTTTTTGAAAAAGCGGCCAGAAGTTATTTCACAGCTGCAATTTCTCAAAAGAAAGTCAAACATTCCTTAGCTAACTCGGCCTTACACATCCTCTTATATTAAGCTTCCCTATTCAAACTCCAGAATCCTTGTGGCCAAAGTTTTTTTTATAGCAAACGTGCCAATTGATACTTGCCACTCTCTACAGGCTTTCTCTATCCGTGTCATACCCATACCCTCTCTATTTGATTCCCTAATTCTAATGAAGATTAGAAGAAATAGTGAACAGAAACTGGATTTAGTAGGATTTTCGGTCAATCTACTTCTCTTTGAAGCTTTTCTTAAATAATGTTCTTTAAACCTCCTTTTGTACTTTTCAGTCTAGCCCTAGTCTTCGGGTCTTCCTTCCTCTAAAGTTTCATTGCAATGCATTACCTCAAGGTATCTCACTTACCAAAATAACTTTTGCTTTTGAAATTTACCAATGCTTTTCAGAGTTCCACATAGAATTCCCTGACCAAATCGGGTTTTCCGCACTTCCAAGAGCCAATTGTATTTTGTGACTGTTTACCTATGGTATAGTTCCTCAAAATGATTATTTCACAAAATTTTCGCCTACTCTCCACTCTCCCACACAGGGACTGCTCTCATCCTAATCCAATAATCGGATTTTTCACTATTGCAAGGTTCTAATCACCGTGCACACTCTGTGAATAGATATGTTCCACGTACCCTCTCTTTCTTTCCTGAGATTATTTTTTCAAAATTACAACTTTTACAATTTCCCCTCGCAGAATTTTCTTGGTCCGAACTCTTCAAAATCCCTCGCTTTCGTTTTCAGACGCCTTTTTAGAACGTCCTATTCTTCATTGTCATGACCGAAGAACGCCCAAAACTCCACTACTTTTGCTCTCGCGATGAAAGCTGGGCAAATGATTGAGACGATGGGTTTTTTTGAGTAGAATGGAAATATCACATCTACAATTGCTGCTGTTGTGTCAATTTTGTTCGGTAGTATTTGTACACTTGAATCAGAAGTTGTAAAAGTGAGTTGATATACCAATTAAAAACGACATACACACAACGGTGAAAGCAGCTAATGTTTGGTGACAGTAAGTGAAAGAGAGAAAAAAATAATGGTTTCCAAAAATGAACAGTACTAAGCAAAAACTTATTTACCTTTTTATCATTGCTCACGTAAAAGAGGAAGAGTTGGGTGGACAGACGGTTGGGGTACACGTTTTTTTTGTCCGATGAGGCATTAACACAGCAGCTTTCAAAAAATCAAATCATTCAGCAAACATTTTCAACGTTTTTCAGAAACCACGACAATAAGCGATATCATTGTATGCATATTGTATCATTCCTCAAATGTAATCGGAAAAAGGGCTTGAATTGATAAATGAAAGGGCCTACACCATATTCGCTAAAAGAAGCACCATACACTACCGTCTGTCTATTTAGTGATGATTGTAAAATCCGAATTATTCCGCAACTTCACCATTCAAAAATCCAGCATTCATCAGGAAACATTTGATTTTAGAAATTTTTAGAATTATGGTATTTTTGGCAGATTCTTTTAAGGTACAATACCGCTCTCAGAACGTGCAAAATTTCCGTGAATGTCGCGGAAACCCCGGAAATCCGCGAAGGACCGCGAAATTTTCGGAATTTCGCGGCATTCCGGGAATGTCGCGAAATTTTCGAAATATCGCGACATTTCCGGAATTTCGCGACATTCCGGGAATTTCGCGGAATTTTCGGAATATCGCCATAACTTCCTTCGGAATGCATAAATTCTGGATCTGAAACAAGGGTTATACTCAGCTCATTAAGGCGAATTTTTTGGTATGTTGCCTTACCGTAATTCTCGGGGCACGATTGGTGCACGATCTGAGATGAATTTTGCATTTTGGGAGAGAGGACGTGGGTGTCTTGGCCAACAACAGTAACAGCCGGGTTCCAATGTTTATTGATTGACCAAGTGTATGTTAGAGAAGGCATGATAAATTATATAAACACAATAAATTTCTTCATATTCCAAGCCCTCGCTTTATCTCGGCTCTTCTTTTATATCCCTCGCAGCGGCCCCGCCTTCCTCATATCGTGAGAATCGCGACACTCCGGCGACCGAAAGATGACGTTCCAAAGGCTAAAGCTCTGAAATGTGGCCGAACTTGCGAACCATGGCTGAACAGAATTTGTTAAGATGAAGAGGCCGGAGTCACTACTCGTGACTTGCGAGCTATTTATGATTTTTTTTCTAATTATTGATTGTTGTTTTTATTTATTTATCTATTATCTGTTCTATTTGTGTTTGAAAACAACAGTTGAGTGTAAAAAGGATCTTTTTATGTAAATTGAAAGAATTGAAAGTATGTGTTTATTGGAAAATTACATAATGAATATGCCAATGGATAATCATGAAACAATCATAAGAAGCATTTTTTGCGTTAATTGCCTGTGGTCTGAATGGGACTTTTTTTTTCTCAAAAATCTGCCACTTCTCGTTCTTGCTCTTAGTGCTGCTTAAGCCGTTTCTCATTTTCCTTTTGAGGATTTCGCAGTTTGCATTTTGCGATATTGCTTTTTGAGGTTTTGCGGTTTTGCGATATTCCCTTTTGAGGTTTTGCGGTTTGCACTTTGAAATTGCGCGTGGGCTTATGAGTAAGTCTGTAAATGTAAAGTAATTGTTGAAAATAAGTCGATTGCTAAAAAAGAAATGCTATGTTTTCAACGCTTGTTTGTTGTTTTGCTTTGTTTTTCCTCTTACATATTGAATTGGTACTGACAGAAGACGGAGTGATGTCTCGTCATTTCTGCCAGTCGCATTGCCTTCTTACAGAAAAAACAGGTGTTTTTTGGTTGACATGAAGTGGCCATATGTGTGACCGGACCTAGGCAGCGCTCGCATCTATTGAGTTGAGCGATGCGCTGCCTACGCTCGGTTAAGGTGGAATAGATAGTACAATCAGTCGACCAGTGGCGAGTCCCGCAAAAAATGCAATTAGATGGTGGTATTTGCGGATAAATTGCCTGGGTGTCGTTTTGCTAAATCTGTGGACGTTGTTGTTGTTGTGGTAGTGGTGGTAGCGCTGACGATGTTGGACGACCGCACTGGACGGCCGCAGACCTCTGAGCTGCTTCTGGCATGTCGTGGATTCCGAGGACGCAGTCTTCCATATGGTCGACTAGGCTTTCCACGGCGCCCTGAAATTGACGTTGATTTTTGTTCTTTGTTGTTTAAATTGATTACCTTTTTTATTTTTTGTTTTTGTTCTTCATGTTCAAATGTATGTTTCCGTTTTCGCTGCAGCTTCAAAAGTTTGCTTTAGTCTTTTATTTCGTGATGCTCTAATTGTTAACCCTGTGCAGCTTCATTTCTCTTCTCAGTTCTTTGATATCTGTTGAATTGCTGACATCATTGCGCGCAATTAGCCGGGGCTGATTTCCGGTGAATATGCCCGCTCATGGCTGCTTGGCCTTTCTTCTTTCGGTTCTTTCGAGTCTTCTCCCTCATTACCGCACTCGTTATCTTGCATCTCAATATCTTGCGATTTTGGACTTGGACTATGCTCTTCCGACATATCTGAAATTTGAAATTTTGAGAGTTGAGAATGACTTTGATTTGCGTAGAATAATACGGCACTACATGTGTGAAGTGCGTATGAACAGCTCATAAAGACTATAAACGCAAAGGAAGGGTGTGCGCAAAATTAGACGGAACGTGCGCATGAGAAGTCGAAGTAAAAGAAATGGAAGCTTGAAAGGCAGAGGCATTGCATATTGTAATATATTTTGATAAATATTACGGCGATAAGCTCTTCGGCTTGAGTTATGTTGCCTTTCTCGACATACCGTGGCTGTTGCGATCAGCATGGTGATAAGCGTAAGAAATACGCATGTTGAATATATGATGTATTGTTTCATTATTGAGAAGAACTCGGGTATGTCTGGTAATTCTAATTTGAAAGCGTCGGGCGAGTTTGTTTTGGTGTTATATTGTAGTTTTTGATATCATAAAATGGATACATACTTTTTATGATATGTAATTGTCCTGTTATCCAGAATATTTGCTGATTTGTGCCGCAGTTTGCTCGACATGTTTCATTGAAGACGGCCTTGTTAGCGTAGAAGAGTATCTCGTTCGTGTATCTTGTTGGTGTACAGTAATTGTGAACGATTGTGATTGGCAGTTTATTTCTGCTACAGCATGAAAGATGTTAGAGAAGCATGACAGATAAGTCACTGCACCTTTCAAGCAGTTATAACATCCTTCTATTGTTGCGCTTGGTATGCGACATTGAAATTGGGCATAGATGAAACGAATGTCGGAATTACTCGCGTTGACTAGCAAAGCAACCTCTGTACTCGCCTCTAATGTTCGTATTGTTAGTCTATTAACTGTGCTTTCGACATTTATGAGTGCGTTTGGCATTCTAATTGGTAGAATTTGGCTCAGTTCTAATGCTTGAGATAGGTTGTTATGTGTGCAGAAACAGTTTACGCTATTTTCCGCAGGGTTGCAAGAGCAGGTGTTGCGGATAGTGCATTCCTTTTCCCTTTGTAGCGATGAATCATTTTTCGCATTGATGCAGGCGTAGCTAAAAATGTGTTGTTGTTTTAATCGTGCTGTCATCTTTGAGTTACCAATAAACGTGTCTCCTAGAAGCGGCATTGTCGGTATTTGTATTGATGTTATCTTTATGCTCATGCCGTTAAAATTCTTGCGAACATTTTGTTCGAATTCCATAGTGTAAGTCTTTGGCTTCTGACGGAATTTAGCTTGAGCAACTGAAAGTGCCACTTTTATTGACCAAGTAGGGCAGTGAAACACTTCGTACAGTTCTTTGTCTGTTGGCACATGGTAAATTCTATAAAAAAGGCACCCTGAGGACGGAAATCCACAAGAGCATCTCAGTCCTCCACAGGATTCTGTGCAGTACGTTATTCCGGTGTAATTGTTTGACATTGCGAGTTCCTCTATTATTGAATCTGGGGTGACTTTGGCACATTTTGATCCCGAACATGAACCCATATGTGGGCAACGCTTGCTATATTGTACTCGAGTTTCTGTATTGCGAGTGTAATAGAGGGTCTCTTTATTACACCTTAAGATGACCTCTTTCAAAAGAAATTTTGTTTGTGATATCGTGACGTTTTAATGTTGAACGTGGAAACAAGCTTCTGGTTGCAGTGAATTTATCTTCAACCAGTGCGTCACCTCTGCTTCGCAGAGGTTCGCACTGGCTCTACTATCTACCTATACTCGCCGACAATCCCTAAGTTACATTTGCAATGTGGAGTGGTGTGGTGCGGCCACATCGCTTTGGGCTTGCGCCATGTTGCGAGCGTATCGCTTAAACGTGATGTGGCCGAAAGCGATGCGGCCGCACCACACCACTCCATATTGCAAATGTAACTTAGGGATTGACGACGAGGGTATGTGCCTTACTCATTCTCGTAAAATCATAGCACTGGAACTCACCGCGCCACGAATAAAATGTAAACAACCACCCATTTAGAAAGTCTTTTCACGTGAGATCGGTGATTTCGCGTGGATGAAACTTTTCGCAGGAAAACAAACGCAAATTTGATTAGGTTTCTGAATTTGTCATTACTTGGTAGTCGCCATGAAGGTAATGATAACCGTGAGCTACATCTCTGTGCGAAAATCTTCTCAAACGCTTAGCTAGAACCTTGGCAAATTGACCATTTACACAATCAATTCGTTTTGGCGCCATTTTCGTTATGTAGTAAACTATTAATCACTTTTCTGGCTAAACTCCATCGCTTGCACATTTGCTTACCAAACCCATCCACGACTCTGCAAAAAGTGGTGAGGACCGAATTTTGCGGTACAGAAGCCAGGTGGATCCGTTTGGCGCGCAATTTCTGAGGGATCCACTCAGCGAATCTACTCGTGCTTTTGCATATTGGGCTTCCATGAAGGTAGCATGCTCTATGCAAAATTTGGGCTTAGAACGTTTGCTGGAACACGCTCTACGAATTTCGTAACAAACAGACAGACACACACACACGTACAAAAAGACGTAAACAACCCTTAGCCCGTTATTATAAGTCATGATAGTAATGCATGCATTTTGGTGCAAGTGTCTGTTGAGTCACATTGTGTTATGTCCGATTGAAGTACGATTGTTTGCTGACACGCAGACACTCTCACTGTTGCTGTGTTAGTGGATATCATTACTATGGCGAGAATTTTAACTAGAGCTGATGGTTTGTTCGGAAAGAATTGACAAATTAAGTTTCTTGGTTACCTCTATTTTGATGAAAGAGGAGTCCGAAGCGGAGTCAAGTAAAGCTGTTAGATTTTCCGATTTCCCTGTCACTTTGTTGCGTATGTACACTGGCACCGTCATCAGCCTAGTACATGATGGACAATCTGAAACTCTCAAAGCTGGAGTTGATGAAATTTTGTCTTGAATGAATGCGCCGGAGTTGTCTTTTGAGTTGATATCTACTGAAGGGCCTTCCTCAGCTTCGAACCTTTGTATTGCAGCGTCTTCAGTGACGCCCGCGTAATTGATGAATGTGACCCTCCTTTGCGGTGAATTGCGAGTCAGTGAATTATGAGAAGACCTACTAGAGCTTCTGCTTCTGTCTCTGTAGGTAGTCGGTAATATGTTTTTCATTTCTGGTCGTGCTGGAGATGCACTTCGTGATCTTACCTGGTAATTGTTGCGATAATTTCGGAACGGGCGTGCAAAATGTCTTCTAGGAGATTTGCTTTGTCTGAATATCGGAGTTTTTGAAGTTCTTGGAGTAAACTGATTTTTTTTTGAGCTAGACTATCTTCTTGTTGTCTTCTAAAGGAGGTTCTTGTTGGGGATTTCAGTCTCTGCGTGGTTTTCTCCCGCCAGTTGCAAGAAGTGTCATTCTTGTAACATAGTAATGGATGATGGTTACCATTGCAGTATTGACATTTTGGCCTGTGGCAAAGGTGAGCTTGATGGCGCTTGCTGAAGCAGATCAAACAAGCATTCAACTGCCATAATCTGTTTAGTTTTTCGTTGCGTGTTTTGTATCTAGTACAGTCTATAAATCTATGTGATCCGCCACAATCTGTACAGTTTATTGACGGTGGCCTTGTTTGGATATGAAAAGTTGATGATTCATTTGATTCCGCATCTCGTCCTTGTATGAAACTGATATGCACTCTTCGTTTTTCGATGACATCTAGGTTATCTAGCAATTCTGCCATCGTCCATATTCTGTTTGAATCGTACTCGCGTTTTGCTGCTTCTTCCTGTATGGTTTTGGGGAATTTGCTTGTAACCGTTTGCAGTAGATTAGTGCTGTCTCAGCTTCTCCTTGTCTGCGCATCTCAGTGACCAATGTCAAGATATCGTTATAGGTATTTTGAAGTTGGCGTGGGTTATCGCTCACTTGGTAGTGATTGCAATTTTCGCAGAAGCATTGTTTTATTGCGACGTTCATCTTGATATTGAGCTTTTAGCTGTTGGATTGCTAACTAGTAGGATTTGGCGCTGCGCGGTATCATTTTTAGCGTTCGTTCAGCGTCGCCTTTACAGCATGCTAGTAGTATGGATAATTTTTCCAAATCAGAGTATGGTTGATTGTGTACCAATTCTTGAAATAGCTCCCAAAACGACTCGAATTCTGCTGGTTTGCCATAGATTCGGGTACTCGTAATTCATGGCCATAGAGATAACGCCAAGAATGGGAGTAGGTCGGTCGGTCTTCCCGGTTGGTCGTTATACCAGCAGTTGTTTCATTGCTTTGTGAAGGTGTTTGATTGATTCCCTTTTGTTGATGATCTTCCATGGCTTGGAAAAGTGAAGTACAACGCTGACTTGTTTCTTGTATTGATGGTTTTGAACTCTGTTTTCGCATTGATGAGGCCTCTAGTGCCTGCTGTTGGCACTCTAATTCCACGATTCTGATCTCCAATTTTCGACGAGTTGAGACAGTGATGTCCAAGCTTTCGTCTGCCCTTTTGTTTTCCCAATAAGAATCGAACTCCTTTTCAAGATTTTTTCCATATTCTAAGTTAACTGACTTGTAGGCTTCCAGAGCACGAGCTTGATTGCTATATTCAGCCATGATTTGGTCTTCCTTTGTTTTCATCTGATTTATTAGGTTTCTCAATATTGTTGTGTTTGCTAGTATGAATTGAAGTATGTCACCAGCATTGGTTGGATATTGCCAAGGTTCTTGGAAAGTATTTGCTTCATCGATCATTTTGGCAAGCTCATTGAGTTGCCTGGTCAAACGTTGCTTGCAAGATTTTGTGTTGAACTCAGAAGTCATTTTTTCAGGTACGATAGAGGAAGAAGATATGTGAATTGCGCTAGAGGATGTGTTCATCACTTTATATACGTATTGTTTTGTTTGGTTAGATAGCGGAGGTTGATAGCGCGCATTTGTTTTGTTTCTCATGCCGATCCAATAAACATTTTGTATCGTTATCTCATTCTTTTGCTTTAAAATCCGCTTTGTTTTGAGAATGCTTTAAAATCCGCTTTGTTTTGAGAACTTGATGACTAATGCATACCTCAACGCGTCGTTGGCGTCGTTGCTTTTGCTAGAGAGCAGATACAGATAGAGTTCTTCTACAATTTGTAAAACTTGTTATGGGAATAAATTCAACACCAGTGAAAGTTGCGGATATCCTACATGGCAGTTATTTCAGGTTGCCTGCCCTAGACAATTATTTCGGGTTGTCTTCCCTAGGCAGTTATTTCAGATTGTTTGCCCTAGACAATTATTTCGGGTTGTCTTCCCTAGGCAGTTATTTCAGGTTGGCTGCCCTAGACAATTATTTGCCTTTTTGGTTTGTTTTTGATGGAGGCGCCTTGATTTGATGAATTTAGCCTTGTAGCGCGGTAGAGGAAAGTAGAATACGAGTAAAAGATTATCTGCGGTGAAGGTGATCAGGCTTCACAACATTTCGGTCGCATTACGAAAGAAAAAAGGAAAGAAAAAGAGAACAGTAAGAGAAGAGAGGAAGTACTTGACAATTCTTCGCGCGTTTGCTTTTGAATTGATTTGTTCATGAACCCGGCCGATGCACCATGTCTTGGCCAACAACAATAACAGCCGGGTTCCAATGTTTATTGATTGACCAAGTGTATGTTAAAGAAGGCACGATAAATTATATAAACACAATAAATTTCTTCATATTCCAAGCCCCCGCTTTATCTCGGCTCTTCTTTTATATCCCTCGCAGCGGCTCCGCCTTCCTCATATCGTGAGAATCACGACAGTGGGTGTACGGCAGCAAGTGAATCCTTTTGCGATTTTTCTGAAATTCTAGGGAGGGGGGGGGGGGAGTAATCAGTGGTATTGGGTGTGGTTAGTTCTAAAATATGCGAACACGCCGTGATGATGCCGTCGTTGTTGCTTTTCCCCTCTTCTGTTTGTTTAGTAGCTTCAAGCACCTATTTATTACTAGAAGGGTTGGGTTCGAGTACAGGACACGAATATTGTGTTCACTTCCCCTCTCCCAAAATGCAAAATTCATCTCAGACCGTGCACCAATCGTGCCCCGAGAATTACGGTAAGGCAAGGTACCAAAAGATTCGCCTTAATGAGCTGAGTATAACCCTTGTTTCAGATCCAGAATTTATGCATTCCGAAGGAAGTTATGGCGATATTCCGAAAATTTCGCGGTCCTTCGCGGATTTCCGGGGTTTCCGCGACATTCACGGAAATTTTGCACGTTCTGAGAGCAGTATTGTATGTAGGAGGAAACAACTGGGTTTGTAGAGGGTTTCTTCATCCGTTCATTTCGCTAATAGTACGATGCTCTTCATTTCGAATGAATGCGAACTGAGTTGTCCGTTCTAATGGCTCAGGGCGACGCTCTAAAGAAGAGTTCCCTTCAGAGATATAATTTCCTTATCTATGAAGCCCTTCGAATAACGATGCAAATCTGTTAATTAATCTCCCAAAAATTTTATCACTTTGTAGATGCTAAGAAAAATAGGATAGCAATGGTAGCATTCACACACCCATGTATATTGTTTCGTTTGCAAAAATCAAGATGTAGACAAGGCAAATGTTGCGGGACAATACTCATAGAAGCATGCTTGTGTGGAACTTTTGAGCTCAATGATAGTATTTTTTTCAGCGAAGCCGCAGTACCGATAATTACATGTAATGGTTGTGAGACAATGTGCAAACTATTTGACCAACCGTTTAATATTTTTGAAATGAAGCTATTAGCCAGTGGGAATCTTAATCGGTACAGCCGCTGGCATATGAGTGTCGTTATAGTGATTCGCTTTGTGGGTTATGCCATTTGATTAATGGTCTATGACAGGCATCACTACCATTGTGATCGCTTTTTGGGTTTTACCATTTGATCAATGGTCTATGACAGGCATCACTACCATTGTGATCGCTTTTTGGGGTTTGCCATTTGATCAACATCGTCTAAGACAGGCACTGCTTGTAAGTCATCAGCTCGGTGCGCTCGCACCGGCACAAAACGATAGACATGTTTACACCGGGTGGGGGAACGAAAGCCGCCAGGTCCAGCCGCCTCCGCGGACTGCTGGTCCTGGAACGACATGTAACAACGCTGCGAAAGGACCAGCTGGCCGCGAAAGGCGGCTGGACCTGGCGGCTTTCGTTCCCCCACCCGTTTACACCTCTGGCGCGAGCGATGACGTCAGATGGAGGTGCTTGCGCTTTATATACAGTATGATGATCATCTGAAAGCTCTTGAAGAGGAGAATCCAACCTATGAAGTCGCAACATGATTCATGCAATTCTGAAGAAGTTATAAGCTGTTGAAGTTTAAAAGGCGGTTTTTTTACCTGTTTCTCTAAGAGCCTGAATCTCGGCGACGTTTCAATGGATCGTTACAGCAAAAAATCTTATAGTGCAGTACTTGCTCTACAAAACCTATGAAGTCGCAACATTGCACACCTTCAGATTCCAGATTATAGGAGTCTAAACGTCAGCTGTTACTAAGTAACTTAGAATCACTTGATTATTTAAAATTCTCGTTCTCGGCGGTCACTGCTCAAATCGATCTATTTCTTTCACTACCTAATAGAACTATTGTCCTTCAAAACTTATGGAGTCGCAGTTGCTAACAATTAGAACCTGTAGAAGCCGTCGTTTAGAAAAATGTTTACAGTTGTTTGCAAAACAACCCTAAGTTCTCATAACCGTAAAATACTCAAATCTCGAAAGAATCTTGCAATGTCGCGTTGTCCCAAATATGGATTCTGTAAACCAGGGGGCGAGCCAAGCTCAGCTCCCCTTCCTCCTTTCGCTCCCCTAACACCTGTGCGGACGAGTATGTTCGCCGCTAGAAAACGCGCCGTCACTCGTAGCTTCGTAGGGCGGAATTGTTCTAGCGCTCTCTACCTCCTTACTCTACGTCTCTGACGGCAGAGAAAAACGACTCACTCGTCCGCGCCCGTTTCAAGGGGGGGGGGGTTCAAAAGACGGGGTCTTCCCCATTTTCGCGCCAAGGGGAGTTCATGTCGTGATTCAGGGGGCCGGAATAGCCCCAAATCTGCCATAACCCCAAAGTCGAAAAACTGCCGAGCCGCTGCCTTTAAAGGCAGTGTCCGGGGGCAAAAACT
This sequence comes from Cylicocyclus nassatus, assembly GCA_958299035.1. Taxonomy (NCBI): domain Eukaryota; kingdom Metazoa; phylum Nematoda; class Chromadorea; order Rhabditida; family Strongylidae; genus Cylicocyclus; species Cylicocyclus nassatus. The sequence goes on along the minus strand of CATQJL010000223.1, from coordinate 40,603,750 downwards.
CGATTTTGAGATTTTGTGCTTATACGGGCCTATTCGCCATGCTGAATCCGAAAATCCACATTGGAAAGCGCGAAAACAGCGAAAAAGGGCTTTAATATAGGAGGGAAATCAGCAGGTGGGCGGGGCTTTCCCCAGTGCGATTTCACGCTCTCAGCTCCCGGAGCGATTTTCTCGATTCCGCTAGCCGTTCTAACATCGCTACCGGCCAGGTGCGAATGATTGACTTGAAACCGGAAGCGGGTCGCTCCGGAAGCCGGGAACGTGAATTCGCAGTGGGGAGGACCCCGCCCACCTGCTCATTTCCCTCCTGTGTTAGAGCTGTTTTTCGCCATTTTCGCGCCCTAAAATGTGCATTTTCGGATTCAGCGTAGCGAATAGGCCCGAATAAGCACAAAATCTCAAAATCGAGTTTTTGCCCGGACACTGCCTTTAAAGGCACCGTCCACCCAAAGCGGGAGTTGACGAGATTATGATGTCATACTAGCGTGGGCCCCAAACTAGGTAAACCCCCAAGTTGCGCTGTAAAAGATTGCTTGAGCGGAAAAACTACTCCGGAAGGGACGTTATCTGGTGCTGGCCACTCCGCCCAGCTGGTCACCCCGCCCACTTTGCGGATATGCATATGGTGCGCCGCAGTGGCGTACCCAGGATTTCCGCTCGGGGGGGGGGGGGGGGGGGACAAAAAAACTTTTCGAATGAAGGTGCGTGGCGTTAGCCACGCACTCCGAAAATTTCTTGGAGTGCTTCTTGATATTTTTGCGGGTCCCGGACCTCCAAAATCTGGAAAAAGGGGGCGTAGCGTCAGTCACGCCCCCTTTTTCCAGATTTTGGAGGTCATTTTTTTAAATGAAAATTTTTTTACAAGGCTAATTTGAATTTTTAAAAATTTCTAAAAATTATTTTAATTATTTACAAGTATAAACAAGTCACTTGCACATTTTTATAACCCATGTAAGTAACTTTCAAAAATTTCGAGACCCATTCTCGGGGGGGGAGGGGCGCCCCCCCCCGCTCCCCTCCCCTCGGTACGCCACTGGTGCGCCGGTGTATATCAGCGCCGCAGCCCCGCGACTTGCGTTGCATCGTTCTCCAAAACGGGGGTTTGGGAAATTTCGCGAATTCTTGGCTACATATTCGAAATCCGGACAGAAGGCCTGGAAGCGACGAAAACATGGAATTCAGAATTTGGGTAGACGATGTCTTCAAACAAAATTAGGCGTCGCCGTCAATAGGTTAAGCCTCAAATGCTTAAGGTGAAATTAGGTGCGCTTTCTTCTCAAAAAAGCAGAAAAGCTCCATTAATTCGAAAATGTTTTCATTGGTCAGCGAATCCACCGTGTTGAAACAGTACCCAAGGCTTTGCATGCAAGCGTGTTGGTACCTGCCATGCATGCGGATGTGATTTTGCTTGAAAACGTTTGAAGTTGCCAAAGAGAATATATGGACATGCCGTCCATGAATAGCTGTGAATGGCTGTGTTAACTTGAATTATCGTTTTTCCAATGGTTTTGCAGTATCTAACAATGGCACTCTCTGGTCGGGGAAAAGGGGGGGGGGGGAGGGAGTGAGCAAGTGAAACTGCTGTCATGGAACATCTGTGATATCTACTGACGGCGTTATTTAATATCCGCGGTTTTTGCTTGAGAGTCTCCAGACTTCATATAAGGGCAGTATTTGAGTATGTTAATCACAGATAATATGCAGGGTGTTTCAAAAGTCTTGCCTTGATGCCCTTCGGCGAACTTTAGGTACCATTTTGTAGAGCGAAGATCAGCTTAGATTACAGTATACAGCGGATTACCGACTGCTCTTCAATACTGTAGGACTACGATAGGAAATCCAGGAAGGTACTTGAGCCATTGTGGGCCCTATTTCGCCTTAGAAAGCGAATTAAACAAACTGAAAACCCTTACACTAATTAGGCTAATTAAAGTTGCTGAACCAAATATGAACTTCGTATTTCTCCGCAATGCTTCCTTCATGACCTATGCCAGATAAACCGCAACAGCTGTCTTCAACTGTCTTTACAGTGCTTTGTAAAACTGAGATTACCATCTGGGAATCTTTACGAACTCCCAAAACGTTGAGTAATGAAATTGGCACGCATGTTTGCCTCATGCCACTTTTCAGAAGTTTAGGAAAATTTTTTGAAACGCGACTAATCCAAAATGACGCTCTAAGCCGAGTATTCCTACCGTAATCCCACAGTAATAAAGAGCGATCGGTGGTTTGTCCTATACTGTAAATCTAAGTTGAACCCAGCTTTACAAAACGGTTCGAAAGCAGGCAGAAGACTTCTTGGGAAGAGAGACATCAACCATCAAACAGTGTATACATACTTTTGGGACATCGCGTATTTATCGTTCATTTTGGTAATTTTTGCATTTATGTAGAAGTAAATATTTGCAGCAATCCTTCACCGAAACATGGAAATTGACTTGAAGCTTTCAACGATGATACCGTACAAACAAAAAGTCAACTCAGGACATGTCCTGAGTACAATTCGCAATCATAAGAGAGTAATCTACACAGCCACAGCAGCCTCATGCGGACTGCCTTCTCCTGTGTGAACATGGTATTGCTTTGGCGGTTCACATACCACGGTTGGTTTATACTATAATAATAACACTATCATTTATTGATTATTTTGCATATGATCAGATTTGGTGCGTTCCGCACCAGGTTTCTTGAAAGCTAGGAGGAGTTTCTGACAGGAGTACTAGTGTTCTTGCGACGTTTCATCATCTTCTCGACTGAAAAATTCTATTTCAAGAATGAAAATAGATAGGAGATTTTGTTTACTTGAAATGAGAAATGCTGCGGCAACAGGAAACGCTTTACGAAAATCCTCCTTGACATCATCAGGTAAAGCCATGAACTTAATGGCGCCCATTGTTATCTCTTTCGCAGTAGAAGGTGACAACGCCTTGTACTCGTCAAAGTGCTTACTTTTCCATACAAGTTCCGTCATCTAAGTACAAGTTATTCTTATATTAGGTTGATGCAAAAAACGTTCCTTTTCCTAGGCTAGTTTTCTGAATAACTTTTTTCCGTCGAAGTTTTTTTTTCGATACAGATTCTGCGCCTACAGTTCTATCAGAAAAACTTATTGATTGCATAAAAAATCCATATTTCCTTAGTTTGGAACTTTCTGGACTACCACATAGGCTCAGAAGAGTAAAAAATTTATTTTCATCTTTTCTTTTCGCAGAAATTCTTCGTTGAAGTCTTTTCTGTTAGGTCGGTGCAAAAAATTGTCAGTTTTTTAAGCCATATCGCAGATACCATACAGTGAAGATAAACGCTTTGAGCTGTATCCGATGCAGAATTTTTACCTCCTTCCAGCTGCTATATTCCAAGTGATCGTTGGAAGAGTGCTGAGATAATCGCTGGATTCCCTTCGTTTTCACCATGGTCAAATTTTGGTAATTCAAAAGAATTTTATGCGGAACTCTTGGACGAGCTCAATAATTAACAGATAGAGCAAACCTTTTGCCAACTGCAGCAATTTTTTGTAGCTCTAGGGTTTGTCTTTAAGTGACCAAATTTCACATTCCGCCTATTCTCATCTCATAGGACATGAAATGGCGAACAGTTCAGGTATCATTCTATGCACTTTTTTCTCCTCTTTCTAACATTTGTCTTTTCTTAGCGAGACATGCGTTATTGTGCGGAAAATCGTAGTATTTCACTATTTTACGGGTTCGCACTGACAAACCTTAAGTTTCAGAATCTTCATATTTTGAAGCGAAAATAGGTCATTTACATTGTAAAATTGTAAGATCATCAGAAGTCATAATCGTGGTTTAAAAACTTCATTGATATAGAGGTTTTTTGCAGTGTTTGGTGCAACAACAGATCATGTGATTTTTCCAGAATTCAGACTTTTGAAAAACTGTTTTTGAAAATCTCAAAAGAGTAGCCGAAAAGAAGGAAAAAATAGCCTTTGGTTGTCAAAACGTGAAAACGAAGGGTTGTAAATTCCAGCAATTTCCAGCACTCGTTCCATCGAATCACATTTTGCGATATAGCAGCTGAATAGAGGAATATCTGCATCGGAAATGACTTGGAATATATGTTTCGTGTTTTTTGTTTTTGGAATGTTTCTCTGCTGTACGGGATCTGCGGGTCATTTTGAAAAACAGACAAAACCTTTGCATAGACCTAATGTATTAGGCGTGTACTATCAGCTATGGCGTCTGCGAAATAAGCTGATTAGCAGCCCATAGGAACTAAAATTGAAGGGAGTTATAATTTCTCAAAAAAGTTTTTAAAAGAAAAACTTTGACGTTTTTTGACGCGTGGGTTTTCTTTCCGTTAGGTGCGTGGTCAAGTATGAGAGCTGCGCGATAGAGTACTCTGCGTTGATACCACGTGCTT
>CATQJL010000223.1:39237502-39329669 GCA_958299035.1 Cylicocyclus nassatus | reverse complement strand
GGGTTGTTTCATACTGCCGCACTGACTGCAGCAGTCTGCACTGACCGCAGCAGACTGCAGCAGAATGCAGCTGACTGCACTGACTGCAGCAGACTGCAGCTGACCGCACTGACCGCAACGGCCGCAGCGGCTGTAGCATGCAGGCGGAGAGGATAAATAGTTGTGGTTTAAACAAACAACAACAATATATACGTAAAAGCAAAAGACAACACGGTTTAGAATGTTACAAAACAGATATATGCAATGATAGGAGGAATTAGAACAAATACGAACATACCCAAGAAAACCATAGCCAAAATTTGATCGAAAAGAATTCTGATGGAACTTATGATCTTCTTATGCGTAAATCACGCTGTTTTGGTAATCGCGGTTGTTTTCTTCTAAGAAAAGAGGCTGCGACCGGTGCGGTCAGTGCGGTCAGCTGCAGTCAGCTGCAGTCAGCTGCAGTCTGCTGCAGTCTGCTGCAGTCTGCTGCAGTCTGCTGCAGTCAGTGCAGTCAGCTGCAGTCTGCTGCAGTCAGTGCGGCAGTCTGAAACAACCCCTAGATTTCTGAATTTACCTCCAACATTTCAGCAAAGTTTCATCGCTCGATATGACATTCTACATAGCATGCATACATTACTTTATGAGTTGTTTGAACGTCTACCTTCATGTTTTATGCTTTGCTGCTTTAAAAAAAATTGACGAAATTACAACCTTCTCGCGTTCTCTTTAGTTGCTACCGTATTTAGTGTGATGTCCAAACACCAGTATTTAAAAAGATTTGCACAGGAGCACAGTGATAAAACATGCCAACGATAAAATTTACGGATGGTTAAAAATAGTGTCCATCCTTCTATATATATAAAACCGAATGGGATTTTGTCTGTACACTGGTGGCTTGTCTGTACGCTGGTGGATAAGCATGCTTGTTGATACTGTCTGTAGGTCCTCGATGGTGTTTTCGTGTTTGTCATTTTCCAGCATGGAAGCTTGTTATTACTTCCACCAAATTTATCGATTATTTGCAAATTTTGAACTACGGGGCTGGGAGTTGGCACAGGGGGGTAATCGAACATGCTGACTTCGAATACAATACTGGTTTTTAGAATTATCAGTTATTTTTATCATTTTATCGATTTTTTTCCAAAGTTGAAGCTACGGAGCTAGAAGTTGGCACACGGGGGTAATCGAGCATGCTGATTACGAATATGATAACCATTTTCAAAAATGCCCATTACTTTTATCATTTTATCGATTTTTTGGCAAAGTTCAAGCTACGGGCTGGGGTTGGCACTCGGGGGTAATCGAGCATGCTGATTACGAATATGATAACCATTTTCAAAAATGCCCATTACTTTTATCATTTTATCGATTTTTTGGCAAAGTTCAAGCTACGGGCTGGGGTTGGCACTCGGGGGTAATCGAGCATGCTGATTACGAATATGATAACCATTTTCAAAAATGCCCATTACTTTTATCATTTTATCGATTTTTTGGCAAAGTTCAAGCTACGGGGCTGGAAGTTGGCACACGGGGGTAATCGAGCATGCTGCTTACGAATATGATAACTATTTTCAAAAATGCCCATTTTTTATCATTTTATCGATTTGTTTGCAAATTTTGGACTACGGGGTTGGGAGTTGGCACGGGAGGGTAAGCGAACATGCTGACTTCGAATACAATACTGGTTTTTAGAATTATCAGTTATTTTTATCATTTTATCGATTTTTTTCCAAAGTTCAAGCTACGGAGCTAGGAGTTGGCACACAGGGGTAATCGAGCATGCTGATTACGAATATGATAACCATTATCAAAAATGCCCATTACTTTTATCATTTTATCGATTTTTTGGCAAAGTTCAAGCTACGGGGCTGGAAGTTGGCACACGGGGGTAATCGAGCTTGCTGATTACGAATTTGATAACCATTATCAAAAATGCCCATTACTTTTATCATTTCGTCGATTTTCTGGCAAAGTTCAAGCTATGGGGCTGGGAGTTGGCACGGGAGGGTAAGCGAACATGCTGATTACGAATATGATAACCATTTTCATAAATAGCCATTACTTTTATCATTCTATCGATTTTTCTGCAGATTTTGAACTACGTGACTGGGAGTTGGCACACGGGGATAAGGGAACATGCTGATTACGAATATCTTAGTATTTCAGAAAATACCCCTCACTTCTATTGGTTTGATTGATTTTTTGCAATTTTTGAACTATGGCGTTGGGGATTGGTACAGGCAGGTAAATGAGCATGCTGCTCACGAGCACATCCTTATTTTACAACTTGTCACTCACCTTCACTGGCTTTATCGATTTTTTGCAAAGTTTAAGCCAGGAACTGGGATTTGGCACATGGGAGAAAGCGAGCATGCCGATTACGATTGTAATAAGTGTTTTTAGAAGAACCTATCATTTTTGTCGATTTTTCTATTCTTTGTAAAATTAGAGCTACACGGCTGACATTGCACATAGTTGTATGTGAGCACGCTCACTGTTACTTTTATTGATTTCATCTTTTTTTTTTCAAAGCTAAAGCTACGAGGCTCAGATGGCACTAATCCGAGGGTAAGTGAGCATGCTGGTTTTTAGAATTATCAGTTATTTTTATCATTTTATCGATTTTTTCCAAAGTTCAAGCTACGGAGCTAGAAGTTGGCACACGGGGGTAATCGAGCATGCTGATTACGAATATGATAACCATTTTCAAAAATGCCCATTACTTTTATCATTTTATCGATTTTTTGGCAAAGTTCAAGCTACGGGGCTGGAAGTTGGCACACGGGGGTAATCGAGCATGCTGATTACGAATTTGATAACCATTATCAAAAATGCCCATTACTTTTATCATTTCGTCGATTTTCTGGCAAAGTTCAAGCTACGGGGCTGGGAGTTGGCACACGGGGGTAATCGAGCATGCTGATTACGAATACAATACTGGTTTTTAGAAGTATCATTCTTTTATCATTTATCGATTTTTTGGCAAAGTTCAAGCTACGGGGCTGGGAGTTGGCACACGGGGTTAGTCGAGCATGCTGATTACGAATATGATAACCATTTTCAAAAATGCCCATTACTTTTATCATTTTATCGATTCAAATTTTGGACTGCGGGGTTGGGAGTTGCCACGGGAGGGTAAGCGAACATGCTGATTACGAATACAGTATTAGTTTTTAGAATTATCAGTTATTTTTATCATTTTATCGATTTTTTGGCAAAGTTCAAGCTACGGAGCTAGGAGTTGGCACACAGGGGTAATCGAGCATGCTGATTACGAATATGATAACCATTATCAAAAATGCCCATTACTTTTATCATTTTATCGATTTTATGGCAAAGTTCAAGCTACGGGGCTGGAAGTTGGCACACGGGGGTAATCGAGCTTGCTGATTACGAATTTGATAACCATTATCAAAAATGCCCATTACTTTTATCATTTCGTCGATTTTCTGGCAAAGTTCAAGCTATGGGGCTGGGAGTTGGCACGGGAGGGTAAGCGAACATGCTGATTACGAATATGATAACCATTTTCATAAATAGCCATTACTTTTATCATTCCATCGATTTTTCTGCAGATTTTGAACTACGTGACTGGGAGTTGGCACACGGGGATAAGGGAACATGCTGATTACGAATATCATAGTATTTCAGAAAATACCCCTTACTTCTATTGGTTTGATTGATTTTTTGCAATTTTTGAACTATGGCGTTGGGGATTGGTACAGGCAGATAAATGAGCATGCTGCTCACGAGCACATCCTTATTTTACAACTTGTCACTTACCTTCACTGGCTTTATCGATTTTTTGCAAAGTTTAAGCCAGGAACTGGGATTTGGCACATGGGAGAAAGCGAGCATGCCGATTACGATTGTAATAAGTGTTTTTAGAAGAACCTATTATTTTTGTCGATTTTTCTATTCTTTGTAAAATTAGAGCTACACGGCTGACATTGCACATAGTTGTATGTGAGCACGCTCACTGCAAAGATAGTTTTTGAGAATTTCCATTACTTTTATTGATTTCATCTTTTTTTTTTCAAAGCTAAAGCTACGAGGCTCAGATGGCACTAATCCGAGGGTAAGTGAGCATGCTGGTTTTTAGAATTATCAGTTATTTTTATCATTTTATCGATTTTTTTCCAAAGTTCAAGCTACGGAGCTAGAAGTTGGCACACGGGGGTAATCGAGCATGCTGATTACGAATATGATAACCATTTTCAAAAATGCCCATTACTTTTATCATTTTATCGATTTTTTGGCAAAGTTCAAGCTACGGGGCTGGAAGTTGGCACACGGGGGTAATCGAGCATGCTGATTACGAATATGATAACTATTTCAAAAATGCCCATTTTTTATCATTTTATCGATTTGTTTGCAAATTTTGGACTACGGGGTTGGGAGTTGGCACGGGAGGGTAAGCGAACATGCTGACTTCGAATACAATACTGGTTTTTAGAATTATCAGTTATTTTTATCATTTTATCGATTTTTTTCCAAAGTTCAAGCTACGGAGCTAGGAGTTGGCACACAGGGGTAATCGAGCATGCTGATTACGAATATGATAACCATTATCAAAAATGCCCATTACTTTTATCATTTTATCGATTTTTTGGCAAAGTTCAAGCTACGGGGCTGGATGTTGGCACACGGGGGTAATCGAGCTTGCTGATTACGAATTTGATAACCATTATCAAAAATGCCCATTACTTTTATCATTTCGTCGATTTTCTGGCAAAGTTCAAGCTACGGGGCTGGGAGTTGGCACACGGGGGTAATCGAGCATGCTGATTACGAATATGATAACCATTTTCAAAAATGCCCATTACTTTTATCATTTTATCGATTTTCTGGCAAAGTTCAAGCTACGGGGCTGGGAGTTGGCACACGGGGGTAATCGAGCATGCTGATTACGAATATGATAACCATGTTCAAAAATGCCCATTACTTTTATCATTTTATCGATTTTTGCAAATTTTGGACTGTGGGGTTGGGAGTTAGCACGGGAGAGTAAGGAACATGCTGATTACGAATACAATACTGGTTTTTAGAAGTATCATTCTTTTATCATTTATCGATTTTTTGGCAAAGTTCAAGCTACGGGGCTGGGAGTTGGCACACGGGGTTAGTCGAGCATGCTGATTACAAATATGATAACCATTTTCAAAAATGCCCATTACTTTTATCATTTTATCGATTCAAATTTTGGACTGCGGGGTTGGGAGTTGCCACGGGAGGGTAAGCGAACATGCTGATTACGAATACAGTATTAGTTTTTAGAATTATCAGTTATTTTTATCATTTTATCGATTTTTTGGCAAAGTTCAAGCTATGGGGCTGGGAGTTGGCACGGGAGGGTAAGCGAACATGCTGATTACGAATATGATAACCATTTTCATAAATAGCCATTACTTTTATCATTCTATCGATTTTTCTGCAGATTTTGAACTACGTGACTGGGAGTTGGCACACGGGGATAAGGGAACATGCTGATTACGAATATCATAGTATTTCAGAAAATACCCCTTACTTCTATTGGTTTGATTGATTTTTTGCAATTTTTGAACTATGGCGTTGGGGATTGGTACAGGCAGGTAAATGAGCATGCTGCTCACGAGCACATCCTTATTTTACAACTTGTCACTTACCTTCACTGGCTTTATCGATTTTTTGCAAAGTTTAAGCCAGGAACTGGGATTTGGCACATGGGAGAAAGCGAGCATGCCGATTACGATTGTAATAAGTGTTTTTAGAAGAACCTATTATTTTTGTCGATTTTTCTATTCTTTGTAAAATTAGAGCTACACGGCTGACATTGCACATAGTTGTATGTGAGCACGCTCACTGCAAAGATAGTTTTTGAGAATTTCCATTACTTTTATTGATTTCATCTTTTTTTTCAAAGCTAAAGCTACGAGGCTCAGATGGCACTAATCCGGGGGTAAGTGAGCATGCTGAGAATTCTAGAATCACATAATCACACTCGGAAATGACGAAGGCGGTAAATTTACCTAAAGTTGTTATAAATTCACTTTGGCCCGCCTTTACCTTTTTGAATCCTACTTCTGCCCCCAAAATCAGAAAAGCACATAGAGCCTGGTTTCGAGGGAAGAAAATGCTTATAAACTGAGGCGGCAAGCAGTGGCGGACCGAGGGGGGGGGGCGGGGGGGGGGAGGCGCGCCCCCCTTGAGAATGGGTCGCGAAATTTTTGAAACTTACCTATATGGGTTATAAAAATGTGCAAACGACTTTTTTATTTATGTAAATGATTAAATAATTTTTAAAAATTTTTAAAAATTCAAATTAGCTTTATAAAAAAAATTTTTCGGGGGCGTGGCATCAGCCACGCCCCCTTTTTTCAGATTTTAGGGGTTGGGGACCCGCAAAAATTTAGAGAAGCACCCCAAAAAAATTTTCGGAGTGCGTGGCTAACGCCACGCACCTTCCATTTGAAAATTTTTGTCCTGCGACCGCCACTGGCGGCAAGATATTTCGGTACTTTTCCGTTATCTGGACCCATTTTTTCAAAGAAGAGTATTGCTTCCATCCTTGTACCATATTTGGTCTCAGCTTTACAGGGAGGAGTGCCAACCTTCTGCCACGTGTCAAAAAAATTTAAAATGTCATTTACATGCTTAACAGGTTTTACTAAGAGTTTTCGTTCAATCTGTTTTGTAGTCAATTTCAACCTCATTTCGATCAAGCATTTCAAAGTGAACATTGTCATAATAATAACGACATACTCTTATCGATGAACAGACTAGACTTGCTCGGAATAGAGAAGTGCGTGAGATGAAATCATTAAGAGGCAAAATAAGCGGCAGCAAGGGACTTTAAGCTTCATATATAGTCTTTTCTAGCTAAAATCGCATGGCTAAAAGGGTTTGAAGAGAAGAGCATTATTAAATCACCACTGAAAGCAAGCAAGATGATCTAAAATAAATTCATGATTGTTTTAACAATTAAACAGCTCGAAAGTGACTACAAGTTCTCTTTTACCTCCCCGGAAATGGTTTCGAAAAAAAAATCATGTCAGAATGAACCGAAAAGTGTCAATTTTTTTGTGGCACGTGGCAAGGAGGCAGTCCTCGTAGAAACTATAAAAAATTATTCTTAGACTAAAGAAAGTATCACATGGGAGCCTTTCGAAGAAATAGGTCCGGATAACGGAAAAGTACCGATATTTTCGCTAAGAATTTCTACGAGTCAATATCTAATTATACAGAAATTTCCTTAAATTCACTTCTGTCCCTTCCACTCTGCAAAAACCATACTTCTGCCTCTGAAAGCAGAAAAGTGGTCTCTGGGGAAGGACAGACCCATGAGCTTCATCCGGCACGGCATTTTCACTGAAACTTTTGGCTTTCAAACTGCAAAAACCACAAAACTCAAAAACCACACATCTGGCCCTAAAAGCAGAAAGACAGGGAGCTTGGTCTCGATGGAAGAAAGAATTATGGCCTCAGGCAGTGTCAATGATTATACAGAACTTGCTTGAAATTTACTTCTGGCCCTTTTGGTCTCGAGGAGAAAACACTAATAAGCTCAGCCAGCAAGATACTCTCGCTGAAACTTTCTGGGTGTCAATGTTTTTTCATACTGAAACTTGCTTCAAAAATTTACTTCTGGCCCTTCTTTTGGGTTGTTTCAAAAGTTCTACCCGTTTTCGAACTTTGACTTTGATTCACCGTAACTCTTCTCAGAAATAATCTTTGCAATTGCTGTAAACTGTGTTACAGTCCGCAATTCTTTGGCTATTCTGCGCACTCTTTAAGATTATTGCAGTATCGGTGGAGAAGTTTTTATAGGCGAAAATCGAGAAACATCTCCTCGTAGAAACCTTCCACTTGCAAAAGCATAACTGATTTGGAATATAGCTGAATTGCACAAGCACTGCTCACAGTGTAGCCCACAGTCGACTGAGCAGTACCGCTAACTTTGGATTTCATCAAACTCTTTCATAAAAATTTTGTGCTGAAAAATCCGAAAGGACCCACTCATTTTGCTCTTTCTGAGGCGGCTGAAAATGCAGTTTTTTGACATTTTTGATTTTGTTCGCCGTTGACAAACCAGGAGATATTTTCGTTCTTCTAGTAGCAGTTGTTCTAGCTCTAATCTTACTATGTAGAGTGAAAGTTCCGCGAATGCAATATGTTTATGATTTTTATGCGACTTGAAGGGACCATAAAGACAGGTTATGTTTGAGCTAAAAATTGGTAGGTTCAAAATTCTTTTGAAATCATATCTCGATGAGCGTTTCGTAGCACAAGTCTCAAGCAAACATAATGTATGTTTCAAAAGAAATTTTTTTCTTGGCTGTAGATTTCACGGCGATAGAGCAAAGACGAAAATTTTCACATTTGTTTTGCTGTCTTTTCAAAGTACGCAACCAAACAGCGAACAAAGATTTATGAAAACGAATATATGCCTGAAAAACTAGAAGAAAAGAGCTTTTGAATGATGTAAGCATTGTTAATAAAAATGGTTTCTTGCTTCAAAATCGGCAGTTCAAAAAAAGGTATCGAAAACGGGTAGAACTTTTGAAACAACCCAATACTTTGCAGAAAAAACCATACTTCTGCCTCTAAAAGTAAAAAATCACAAAGTGCTCTCGAGGGAAGGACAGACCCATGAGCTTCATCCGACAGGACAGTCTCGCTAAGACGTTTGACCCCCTAGACTTCGCAAAAACCAGTACTTCTGCCCCTAAACGCAGAAAAGCACAGAAAATCCAGTCTCGGGGGAAGAAAGAACCATGGCTTCAGGCAACAAGGTATTTTCGCCAGAAGTTTATGGGTGTCAATAATCATACAGAAACTTGCTTAAAATTTACTTCTGGCCATTTTACTTTGCAAAAACCACACTTCTTCCTCTGAAAGCAAAACAGTACAGATAGCTTGGTCTCGAGAAAATGGCAGAACCATGAGGCTTCATGCGACAAACATTTTCGCTAAGGCGTCTGACCTCCTAGACTTCGCAAAAACCAGTGCTTCTGCCCCTAAAAGCAGAAAAGCACAGAAAATCCAGTCTCGGGGGAAGAAAGAACCATGGCTTCAGGCAACAAGGTATTTTCGCCAGAAGTTTATGGGTGTCAATAATCATACAGAAACTTGCTTAAAATTTACTTCTGGCCATTTTACTTTGCAAAAACCACACTTCTTCCTCTGAAAGCAAAACAGTACAGATAGCTTGGTCTCGAGAAAATGGCAGAACCATGAGGCTTCATGCGACAAACATTTTCGCTAAGGCGTCTGACCTCCTAGACTTCGCAAAAACCAGTGCTTCTGCCCCTAAAAGCAGAAAAGCACAGAAAATCCAGTCTCGGGGGAAGAAAGAACCATGGCTTCAGGCAACAAGGTATTTTCGCCAGAAGTTTATGGGTGTCAATAATCATACAGAAACTTGCTTAAAATTTACTTCTGGCCATTCTACTTTGCAAAAACCACACTTCTTCCTCTAAAAGCAAAACAGTACAGATAGCTTGGTCTCGAGAAAATGGCAGAACCATGAGGCTTCATGCGACAAACATTTTCGCTAAGGCGTCTGACCTCCTAGACTTCGCAAAAACCAGTGCTTCTGCCCCTAAAAGCAGAAAAGCACAGAAAATCCAGTCTCGGGGGAAGAAAGAACCATGGCTTCAGGCAACAAGGTATTTTCGCCAGAAGTTTATGGGTGTCAATAATCATACAGAAACTTGCTTAAAATTTACTTCTGGCCATTCTACTTTGCAAAAACCACACTTCTTCCTCTAAAAGCAAAACAGTACAGATAGCTTGGTCTCGAGAAAATGGCAGAACCATGAGGCTTCATGCGACAAACATTTTCGCTAAGGCGTCTGACCTCCTAGACTTCGCAAAAACCAGTGCTTCTGCCCCTAAAAGCAGAAAAGCACAGGGAATTTAGTCTCTAAGGAAGGACAGACCCATGAGCTTCTTGCAACAGGACATTTTCACAGAAACTTTCGGCCCCTTCTACTTCGCAAAAACCAGTACTTCTGCCCTGAAAGCAAAAAAGCACAGGGATTTAGTCTCTAGGGAAGGACAGACCCATGAGTTTCATCCGACAGGACATTTTCTAAGACTTTTGACTCCCAAACTTCGCAAAAAAACCATAAAACTCAAAAACCACACTTCTGGCCTAAAAAGCAAAAAAGCACAAGGAGCTTGGTCTCGAGGGAAGTAAGGATTATGGCCTCAGGCAACAAGATGTTTTCGCCAGAAGTTTCTGGTTGTCGATGTTTCATTATACAGAAACTTGTTTGAAATTCGTGGTCATTCTACTCTGCAAAATCCATACTTCTACCCCTAAAAGCAAAACAGCACAGATAGCTTGGTTTCGAGGAAAAGAGACTCATAAGCTCAGCCAGCAAGATATTTTCGCTGAAAACTTCTGGGTGTCAATGTGTATTCTACAGAAACTTGTTTAAAATTCACTTGTGGCCATTCCACTCTGCAAAAACCAGACTTCTGCCTCTGGAAACAGAAGAGTGGTCTCGAGGGAAAGACAGACCCATGAGCTTCTTGCGACAGGAAATCATCTTTGCTGTAAATTCTGGCCTTCTGAACTTTGCAAAAACAACACTTTTGTCCCTAGAAGCAAAAAACAGGGAGCTTGGTCTCGAGGGAAGAAAAGACTCAGGGCTCAGTCAGCAAGATATTTGCGCTAAAAGTTTTTAGGTGTCAATATTTGATTATACAGAAACTTGCTGGAAAGATTACCCTTCTTCTCAACCATTCTGCTAAAAGCGGAAGCATAAGGAGCTTGGTTTCGAGGGAAGGAAAGAATTAGGGTTTTATACGACAGGACAGTTTCGGTAAGATTGTCCTTCAAAAGAAGGCGCTGGGCCAGCTTCTGTTCAAGAAATGAGCCCGTTCACTGGCAAGACATCATCGAAGAAAATGCTGCTTCGTTTTTCCGACATATCTGAGTTTTTGGCTGCTGGAAGACATAAATTGACGCTTCCTTTAACATGGCACTTTCCTGGAAATCAATCTGAGTTTTGGGATGAATCAGCTGCTCTAAACAGGTGCTTCGAGGTAGCTTCCTTGTTTAAGAGCTGTGGTATCTGGGCAAAGGTATGTGCAAGAAAACAGCAAAGATGCTTTGCGCATAGTCAGTGGGTAGCTTCTTTTCCTAAGAGCATAGTGTTTTGTTTCTACTACTCACAACATGCGAAAGGTCGCTGGGAAGATGAAAATTCTCTTTCTTGGGATTTTAGTTAATTAATGGCAGATATCAATGTATCTGCCCCCACCCACCTACTAGCGACCCGTAGGGTCGCTAGTCTTATATATAAAGCTGAATGTCTGTTTGTATGTATGTCTGTCTGTCTGTATGTCTGTCTGTCTGTGTGTACGTATGTTCCGAATAGAAAATTCCATTTCTGAACCGATCCGGACCAAACTTGGCACACATACACACGGGCCCCGGCGGGTGTCATAGGCTACTTTTCGTCATCGATCGATATCGATTTTATCGATTTTTATCGATTTTTTTGCTGAGTTCACCTACGGGGCTGGGAGTTGGCACAGGGGGGGTAATCGAGCATGGGGATTCCGAATACAATATTGGTTTTCAGGATTATCGATTACTTTTATCGATTTTATCGATTTTTTTGCAAAGTTTGAGCTACGGGGCTGGGAGTTGGCACAGGGGGGTAATCGAGCATGGGGATTCCGAATACAATATTGGTTTTCAGGATTATCGATTACTTTTATCGATTTTATCGATTTTTTTGCAAAGTTTGAGCTACGGGGCTGGGAGTTCGCACAGGGGGGTAATCGAGCATGGGAATTCCGAATACAATATTGGTTTTCAGGATTATCGATTACTTTTATCGATTTTATCGATTTTTTTGCAAAGTTTGAGCTAGGGGGCTGGGAGTTGGCACAGGGGGGTAATCGAGCATGCTGATCATCCCCAAGGGGGGTGATCAGCATGCTCGAACACCCCTGTGCCAAATTCCAGCCCCCTAGCTCAAATTTTCAAAAAATCGATAAAATCGATAAAAGTAATGGACGATCCTGTAAACTAATATTGTGTTCGTAATCTGCATGCTCGATTACCCCCCTGTGCAAACTCCCAGCCCCGCAGGTCAAACTTTACAAAAAAATCGATAAAATCGATAAAAGTAATGGACGATCCTGAAAACTAATATTGTGTTCGTAAACAGCATGCTCGATTACCCCCCTGTGCAAACTCCCAGCCCCGCAGGTCAAACTTTACAAAAAAAATCGATAAAATCGATAAAAGTAATGGACGATCCTGAAAACTAATGTTGTATTCGGAATCCCCATGCTCGATTACCCCCCTGTGCCAACTCCTAGCCCTGTAGGTGAACTCTGCAAAAAATCGATAAAAATCGGTAAAATCGACATCGATCGATAACGAAAAGTGGACTGTGACACCCGCCGGGGCCCGAAGTGTATGTGTGCCAAGTTTGGTCCGGATACGGCGGAGCCGGGTAAGCCAGCTAGTAGTCTATATAGCAAGGTATGAGAATGTAGAATTATACGAATGCGACACCTTTAATGGAATGAAGCAAGCTCTACAAGGTGATTACCAAAGATCCGCGTGAACCATTGGTCCAAGTCTGAAGCATAGTTGCGATAGGGGGAGTGATGGATTTTACCCCCTTCACTTTGAGGCCGAACTCCGGGTGACCCCCTTCACCTGGGCTGAGATTGGTATTGTACTCTGAGAATCACTACGTAATATATAACGAATTCGTTGTTTACCCATTAAGCCGCCCGATAGTTGGATCATGGCAAACGAGGAGGCCGCAGACGTAAAAATTATGATGAAATACACTGATCTTTGGAATTGGATTGCTGCCAAGTGGCATGCGTTTTGGAACGCTGCCAAATTTCATAACGAGTGACCAAGCAGATTTTCGTAAAAGGGTCACACAGGTTTCGAAAGGCAATCATGAGTGTCGCAATGATTTTGAGAGCGGGTCGCCAGTGTCCGGGTGTTTTGTACCTGCTTTTTTTTCGAGCCTGTTATCCCAGAATGTGTCTTTCAAGCATGTTCTACTCCTATTAGTTGCTTTTGAAATAATGCCAAATTGCGTGAAAGCGTGACTTGAGCTAAATTCATCTATATTCTCAAATCTTCGTAAAAATGCTCTAACAACAGTCACTTTAGGATTATCTTGCTTCCGAGTGTAGACAAGAGAGTGCGTGAATACCTTAGTCTCGCTGGTACTTTTAGAAGCGTTTATCTAACAACAGCCTTGCTTTTTTTCGTGGGTATCGGTGTGTAAGCGGCACGTAGGGCAATTCCATCGGGCAGGGAACTGATTTTTGTACGTTTGGGGCAGTTCTCAGAATTGGAAGTCCAAAGGTGGCATGCACGGCAGTTTGAGAATACGCTGTAAATACTTGATTTCGCTGTTCTCTTTCTGTAGAGTCGTATTTATATATATGATTTTCAAGCGGCACGTAGGGCATGAACTTTCTTCTTGAATAGTTACTGTCGGTCTGTAAGCGGCACGTAGGGCAGCCCGATCGGGTAGGGAAACAGATTTTTGTATGTTTTGGGCAGTTCTTATAATTCCTAAACGATCTTCAAGCGGCACGTAGGGCATAAACTTTCTTTCTGAATAGTTACTGTCGGTCTGTAAGCGGCACGTAGGGCAACCCGATCGGGCAGGTAAACAGATTTTTGTATGTTTGGGGCAGTTCTTATAATTCCTAAACGATCTTCAAGCGGCACGTAGGGCATAAACTTTCTTTTTGACTATCGCTCTGTAAGCGGATTTTTTTTTCAAATTTCTTATGTTTGGGGCAGTTCTTGTAATTCCTAAACGATCTTCAAGCGGCACGTAGGGCAACCCGATCGAGCAGGGAAACAGATTTTTGTATGTTATGGCAGTTCTTGTAATTTTTTAACGGTCTTCAAGCGGCACGTAGGGCATAAACTTTCTTTCTGAATAGTTACTCTCGGTCTGTAAGCGGCACGTAGGGCAGCCCGATCGGGTAGGGAAACAGATTTTTGTATGTTTTGGGCAGTTCTTATAATTCCTAAACGATCTTCAAGCGGCACGTAGGGCATAAACTTTCTTTCTGAATAGTTACTGTCGGTCTGTAAGCGGCACGTAGGGCAACCCGATCGGGCAGGTAAACAGATTTTTGTATGTTTGGGGCAGTTCTTATAATTCCTAAACGATCTTCAAGCGGCACGTAGGGCATAAACTTTCTTTTTGACTATCGCTCTGTAAGCGGATTTTTTTTTCAAATTTCTTATGTTTGGGGCAGTTCTTGTAATTCTTAAACGGTCTTCAAGCGGCACCTAGGGCATAAACTTTCTTTCTGAGTAGTTACTCTCGGTCTGTAAGCGGCACGTAGGGCAACCCGATCGAGCAGGAAAACAGAATTTTTATGTTATGGCAGTTCTTGTAATTTTTTACCGGTCTTCAAGCGGCACGTAGGGAATAAACTTTCATTTTGAATAGTTTCTCGGTCTGTAAGCGGCACGTAGGGCAACCCGGTCGGGCAGGGAAACAGATTTTTGTATGTTTGGGGCAGTTCCTATAATTCCTAAACGATCTTCAAGCGGCACGTAGGGCAACCCGATCGAGCAGGGAAACAGAATTTTTATGTTATGGCAGTTCTTGTAATTTTTTACCGGTCTTCAAGCGGCACGTAGGGAATAAACTTTCATTTTGAATAGTTTCTCGGTCTGTAAGCGGCACGTAGGGCAACCCGGTCGTCCAGGGGAACAGATTTTTGTACGTTTGGGGCAGTTCTTATAATTCTTAAACGATCTTCAAGCGGCACGTAGGGCATAAACTTTCTTTTTGACTATCGGTCTGTAAGCGGATTTTTTTTCAGATTTCTTATGTTTGGGGCAGTTCTTATAATTCCTAAACGATCTTCAAGCGGCACGTAGGGCATAAACTTTCTTTCTGAGTAGTTACTCTCGGTCTGTAAGCGGCACGTAGGGCATAAACTTTCTTTCTGAGTAGTTACTCTCGGTCTGTAAGCGGCACGTAGGGCAACCCGATCGGGCAGGGAAACAGATTTTTGTATGTTTGGGGCAGTTCTTATAAATCCTAAACGATCTTCAAGCGGCACGTAGGGCATAAACTTTCTTTTTGACTATCGGCCTGTAAGCGGTTTTTTTTTCAGATTTCTTATGTTTGGGGCAGTTCTTGTAATTCTTAAACGGTCTTCAAGCGGCACGTAGGGCATAAACTTTCTTTCTGAATAGTTACTCTCGGTCTGTAAGCGGCACGTAGGGCAACCCGATCGAGCAGGGAAACAGAATTTTTATGTTATGGCAGTTCTTGTAATTTTTTACCGGTCTACAAGCGGCACGTAGGGCATAAACTTTCTTTCTGAATAGTTACTCTCGGTCTGTAAGCGGCACGTAGGGCAACCCGATCGGGCAGGGAAACAGATTTTTGTATGTTTGGGGCAGTTCTTATAATTCCTGAACGGTCTTCAAGCGGCACGTAAGGTATGAACTTTTTTTTTGAATAGTTACTGTCGGTCTGTAAGCGGAACGTAGGGCAACCCGATCGGGCAGGGAAACAGATTTTTGTAGGTTATGGCAGTTATTGTAATTTCTTACCGATCTTCAAGCGGCACGTAGGGAATAAACTTTCATTTTGAATAGTTACTCTCGGTCTGTAAGCGGCACGTAGGGCAACTCGATCGGGCAGGGAAACAGATTTTTGTATGTTATGGCAGTTCTTGTAATTTTTTAACGGTCTTCAAGCGGCACATAGGGCATGAACTTTCTTTCAAATAGATAACTGGTTTGTAAACGACACGTAGGGCAATTTGATCGGACAGGGAAAGAAATTTTTGTACATTTATGCAGTTCTTATAATTGACGGTCTTTAGGTGGCTCAGTAGTGTGCTTTTCGGGGAAGGATCTACTTATGTAATAAAGCCTCATATTCTTTTGGCGAAAAAATTGAAGGATTCTTTGACAAAGTTCTTAGACGACTGATTTCGTTGCTGTCGGAACTGATTCTGAGAGAAAAGTGTTTTTATAATACACATAATTATTATGATGTACTTCTACTTCCAAAACATATGTTCTGCTACTTACTTGACGATCTTTTATGGAACTTGCTGAGAAGAACTGAAAGAGCAAATTCTCTTTGAAAGGGTAGAAAAGTGGGGGGGGAGTTATCTGAATGTCTCTGTGAGGAGGGAAATTTGCATGAAAAGCGTGTAAACGAGATAAAAATAATTTGAGAAATGCTGAATGATTTGTGGAGATGGAGATTATCGCTTTTTCGAGCAGTTCTCCTTTTGTGGAATGCTCTTCGCAAAAATATTCTCAGGAAAGGAACAGAAAACTTATTTAGAAATATTTTTAGTCAAACCTAAGCCCTTATATGTATCTGCCCGACCCACTTGCTAGCGACCCTACGGGTCGCTAGTATAAAATAAAAATCGTTATTAAAAGGTTTTGCAGGCTAACTACTTCAAATAACAAGTACACTCACAAATTTATTTCAAGAGGATTCGAGGATTGAGAGGATTTATAGGATTCAACCTAGACCATTACTTTCTTTCTACCCCCCCCCCCTCCCGAGAGATATACCGCATTTTATCTGAAAAAAGGTCCATTAACAGCAGATTTTTGCCAAGCGAAGACCTAATCACTGCTGATTATCTATCTGTGTGATAGAGCAAGTCTTCCTTAACAAACGTAGACCGTCGACTTTTTCGTAGCATTCATTTGGAGAGCAGAAAGTGAGGGCACAAAATCAGTTGATTTTTGAAGTACATAAAATCCCTCATATCTCGCGTCACAGAAGACCAGGGAAAAAGGCGACGGTCTACGTCGATTCTCTATGATCTCAGCTTTAGAATGGTATAAAGCATGTTAGGGCTTTTTCGCTTCTCGGCTCTAAATATCATTTGCTTCGGTGACCGATAAAAGCCATTACATTGGTGGAGCTGAGTGGAGCAAGCTAATAATAAATAGCTAATAGCTAATAGCTAATATATAATAGTAAGACCTAGAAAAAAATGATGAAAAGATGGAGAGATGCTTTTTTTGTACGCGTTTGCGTGCATTCACGCATTCATTGGCAGCAATGTGGTTGGTTGTGGTTCGTTCTGTGAATCCGTAAAAACCGTGTGCGCTGTGATATTGTGGCAGTATGTGGCGCGATGCAAACCTCCTTTCACCGATATTGGCTGTATGACATGAGCTGCTGTCAATTTCAACTTGCTCAGACTGTTTTTTTTTTCAAATTCTTTTCCGCATTTCCGTGTTGTTCATCGGCATTTTTGGTTCTTATTTGCTTTGAGCTCTTCTTTTCAGGTATAACGTGCGGTTGCACTTTCAAAGCTTAATTGCTGTGTTCGGCTGGCTATTTGTTTTGGAGGAAAGTTCAAGTGTATGTCTATTGACTTTCGCCCTTTTTCACGCATATTCTGGGGCATAACAAAAAACGAACATTGTTTTTGTTAAAAGGAAGAAATGCACAATTGCATATTCAGTGCATATTTAAGTGTTTGTCTGCGGTTACGACACTGTCAAATCGTAAATATTGAAATGATGCATTTAATTTTTGATTTATATCTATTATTTACAGATCCTCGTGTCCAAAATGTATGCCACACAACTTATAGTTCTTCTGGAAATCCTTGCTTGTGTCGTGGATTGCACGGACGACCAACAAGAGAGGAACCCTAGCAGGCCAAAATTCTCAGTGGGAAAGCGATTGTGCAAACCTCGCTTCTCTGAATTATCCACTTTTTACCTGGGAACCGATGCGCAGGGAAATGACAATAAATATGATGAATTCCTTGAGATTGAGTTCCCATCTGAGGAATGCCGGAATTTTCGAAAATTAGTTCTCATGCCGTACACTATAATGGCTTTTGACACCAAGCCCAAGTTCAGCTCCGCTACGGCTCCCCTGCTTCACAGCAGCTTACACAACCGCAAAATGAGAAGCAAACACCGTTTTTTTTCTGTCATGGGGAATCAATGCAGCAGGAGTTCACGTTCCAGGATCTTTGACGTGATTTTACTCATAACTTGGGAGATGCTGCGATGAATTGTATCAGCGGCAAGATCCTGGAAACGGGTCCACGTGTCCAATCGCAAGCAGGAAATCCCTTAGACTACCCATTTATATTTATCCTGATGGAGACCCCGACAGCTAGAGCGGATAAACTCCGACTAAGAGAACTCGTAAAAGATGTATCTTATGCTGGCAGCCACCATGCCCGGCGAATTGCTATCCAAGATATACAGAAAGTTTTGACCCAAAAGAACATTGGAATGTAATGTTCGATAATGTTATCGATCTCGTTGTTGTGAACAGGAACACGAGCACTACCAGACACAACATCTTCACCGAGCAGATGTTCAAGAGATTTAATGATCACGGAATCAGACCTAGCATGACCACTCGATGCTGAGGAAAATACTCGTGATTTGCCAAAGGGAACCTCCATCTCTTTATGTATCCCTGAAGATGAAAATGACGCCTACACAAAAACACACATCCGTTTACTGGAAATTCTCTCGACACACTCCCGGACAAGAAAATGACTGCACGTATCCATCTTATCTGCGTATTTTTGTTAAAAGGGTGGGATACACTTCTGCTGACAGCGAGGAATTCCATTATGCAAACAACTCCGAAAGGAGTACGGTAGCACTTGCTGTGACAAAGGAAATAGTCGTGGAACTTTCTGTTGATCAACCAGAAGTGCCTTTTTTTCAAGGGACGACGCAAGTAATTCCTTATGCTCATGGAGGGGGTGGAGATGTAAACGTAGTGGTTTCTCATCAGTGTTCTGCGTTTTCCTACGAAGAGAAAACCAACTTGATGACGTGGGTTGGGTACCTCTATCAACAAGCGTTCAGCAATGAAAAGACTTTCCACAAAGAAGCCCGAGAACGCGCAGGAAAGCGATGTTGGCCTATGAATCCCGTAGAAGATGCAATTTTTTCTGCCGTGACATGCCCGAAATTATGGAAACTTTATCATACAAAGGAAAAGAAGACTTTGCAAAATTTGCGAGATGAAAGATATCAATATTTCAAACCACTTTTCCCTAATCAGTGGGCTCGGGGAAGGCGAGTCCTGAAAGTGCGCTGCGAACCCTGCTACGAGTACTATCAATCCGGACGAGCTAGGGGATGCAATCTCAACAAAAGAGGGAGTGGATTTCACTGCGTCTAGCATCGAAAAGACACTGCAAAACCATATCCGATCTGATCATTCCATACATCAAGCCGCTGTAGAATACTACATACGGAAGACCAACGACAAGGTAAACAGCTACCTCAATGCTGTTGACAACGCTCTCACAGATCCTGGAACAGCAGCAAGCCGTCTTTTTACCCTCGCCTATGCGGCAGCAAAAATGTACCTTCCGCCATATCAGTTTCCGACACTGTGTGAAACTATGTCCAAATTGGGATTGGAGATAGGGGCAAAACACCACACACGCGATGGCTTCGTGCAAATGACTGATTATATAAGCAAAAAGACGAAGGACACCTTGATCGACTACCTAAGAAAAAACCAATCTCCATTCTCACTCTTAGGGCCGCATGCACTAACATCCCTGCGGCGAGGGGAGCGGCGTCCCCAATGATGAAAAAGTCGCAGCGGCGTCTGCACGCGGTCCCTTCATAACGGGGGACGCCGCTTCCCTCGCCGCAGAAATGTTAGTGCATACGGGCCTTAGTGGATACATCCACGGATCCTGATAGCAAGCAGATCCTTCTACTCTTTGTGCGCTTTCCGGATCGAACTACGTTGCATCCCACAACCCACTTTCTTGAAGCGCTCGAACTGTTGGAACCTGAGACGGGTAAATACATTTTCGAGACGATTTATGCTTACTTTCGAAAAACAGGGTTGCTCAACGAGTTTATTTGGAATCTTGTTGCGGTAGCCACGGATGGAGCATCTGTAATGAGTGCACAAGGAGGGCTTCGAGGCATACTCAATACGAACATTTCGCAATCTCGTAAAGATATCTTGCAAGAGCATAGCAAGAGGTGCCAAGCAGGAGGAGATAAACGCGGTTTTGGTTTGGCTGACCCAGCTATATGGATGCACTGCATGGCACACAAAATTGAACTCGCTTTAGCTGATGCTCTAGCTCAAGCCAGCGAGGCATTTTTGCAATGGAGGAAGTTTGCGACAGCATATCTCAACAAGTTGCGTTCTTATTTTGCAGCTCCATCACGGAGACGTGTCCTATTAGAAATGGACAAATCTTTGAAAAATAAACGCTTTATCAGCTTGAAACGGATAATCGCGATAAGATGGACTTCGTCAGAAGAAAGTGTACAAAATCTTTTTTGCTTTTCCACAAAAACTCAATTTTTCAGACGGTATCCACAGCTTCCTGAAAATGTACAAGCATGTGTGGCTTGCCTTGGAAAAAATATCCGAGTCTGCGAATGCCAATAAAGAACGTTGATTCAAGGATTTGATGACGTGCAAGAACGCTGAAAGCAGCAGCGTTCTTGCACGTCATCAAATTCTTGAAGTTCTACAGATACATGGTATTCCAACTAAAAGTGCTAGGAGAGATCGGCACATTGTCAAGAAATGCACAGGTGTGTCCTCTATTAGGCCAGTTATTTCTGTGATTTTTTGCTTTTTTAAGGACGAATCATCAGTAATCTGGAAAGCCCAAACTGACCTCGACGACGCACTCAAAAACTATGGGAAATTGGTGAATTTCCACACCTTCACACAAAAACCCGCCCATTTCTGGAATCTATACTCTGTAAACCTAGTGCTGAAGAAGGTCACTGTCGTGAAAACGCCCTAGACTTACCTAATTGTAGAGAATGGTTGGTATTAATTAATCAAAAACTTTAAGGCATTCAGAAGAACAACATGTTGTTGAAGTATCCTTCAAGGTTTTGGAAAGGTTGGCAGTCTGAAGAAGAAAGCCGGGCAGAATACTTTACAAAATCGCCGATAATACGCATGTGTTCTAGTTCAACAGCGAGGCAGAAGGAGAATCTTACGCCGACGAAAATGCTGTCGACATTGATACAGAATTGACGATTGAGCGAAACTCTCTGATTTCGTACATTAGGAATTCAAGCAGACTGCCTAGTTTCAATGAGGAAATGTCCTGGAAGTCCATTGCTGATCTTCAAGTTGCTGAAGATTTCGAGGCTGCTAAATTCACAAACATGGATATGAACAAAAGGAAGGTGTTAGTACAAAGCATAGCTACTGCTCTTAGATCTCGACTGGAGTACGAACCCAACTCTATACTTTATGCCGTTGGAAGTTTTTCGCCTTGTGACATTATGACCTATGATATCGAAAAAAAACAACGCACAGCATAGTATCTACTTTTTTCGGCTATTCCGCAGATGCTGTTGAAGAAGAAGTTGAGCAGCTTTCTTATCAGCTAATCAGCTAACACGACGTATGCCAGATAAGGTGAAGTTAAAGTTCGACAAGGCCCAAAAAAGTATGCAATACTTCCTTCCCGTGTTGCGAAAGCATATACGATCTGGTTCTTTCCCCATTACTTACCGCAAAAATCTGATGGACTTACTAGCAAAGCTAGTTTCCATTTCGACTAGCGTGGCAGAAGTGGAGAGAGGATTTTCTATCTACTCTGTTATCAGAACACAACGCAGAAGTAGCACAACGCTGGAGCATCTAAGCAATTACTCAAGGTTTGTCAACCTTCTACTAAACGTATTGTTATCTAATAACTTCATTTAAAGGATTGCTATAAGTGGTCCAGACAGGCTGTCACCGTACGACTTTTTGAAATATCCTAAAAGATGGTACGAAGAAACTGGTCACCTACCTGCTGATTTTCCTGGTGCTACCAGAGGAAGCGCTTAGAAGAAGAAGAACGTTTTAAATCCATTTTCGACTCAGAACGCTTTTTCACACAATTCTACTTCTACTCCGATGACCTTTTGGAGGAAGAAGAAGATCTTTCAGGCAGCGAACTTGTTGTCTCTGACGTTAGCGATAGTGATATTATTGATGATGATGTGCAGGAATTGTAAGTTGTTCCTAACTTGTACATCTTTTGGGATAAACCTTATTGCTTTCGTTTTTTGTTGGTTCAACGAAACAGGAGCACAGATTTTCATAAAATCACAATATTCAAACTTCACTTATGTAAGATACATTGGCGCAACCTATTGCTAACACATGTCAAAGTTTGTTCAGATAAATTTGTAACGCGTCCTCCTTATTCCACCCCATGCAAGCATGACCTAAATAAGGTACAAATTAGAGCTTTTCATACCACGCTTTTTTACCTTTTCTCTCTTCCTCCCCCCCCCCCCACTAACTCACATACCCCTTCACCCTGGAAGGTCGGGAACAGCCGAGACCCCCTTCACCTGGGGAGAGCCCTGCTCCCCCTATCGCACCTATGGTCTGAAGCCAAAATCTATGAGCATTTGGCCGGTCCAAAAATCGGATCTCCGTCCGGGAAAACCTACGATTTTCCTAGTTGGTTATCTTTCCTATAATAAACACATGGTAACATTCGTGCACTTGCTGTAATTTTTCCAAGCTTGGAATTTAATAAAAAGTTCTTGTAATATGTCTTGCGCTACGCATCGCATTGATGTGATGTAACAACTATTTACGATAACCTGGGAATGCAGACACGCTGGTGAAATTTTTTTGCGAAAGTAATGAACATCTCTTTCCGGACTGCAGTGGTGGAAAAAAGTGGTATTAGGTCGCAGCATAAGTTTTGTTGCATGTGAAATGAAAACTTTTCTAATGAATTCCCTTAAGATTTTTTCCTCATTTTCCTAACATGGTGCATAAACAAAATCTAAGTGTCGATTATTCTAGGAATCCTTTCAAATTAGTTTGGAAATTTCCAACTTGAGTGATTGGATATCTTTGAGTTCTAAAGTGCATTCATTCCCATTACCGCTGATGCTCCTTGACATTAATTACAAAGGAAAGAATAATAGCTCCTCTAGAAGGATATACAGAATAAACAATGGAGGTAAAAGCGACCTTACAGATTTGTTTAGATATTTGTAAATAACTTCCTGAAAAGGCAAAGGTGCAATGGTGCCAAGATAATCTTTTCATAAACTTTGTGAGGAAATATTAGTAGCAGTGAGTATGAGCTACGAAGATAAACTACAGATCTTCCAGTCTATGAATGGGACGCTACCTAACCGGAAATGCTTATAACATCTCCAGGAAATCGTTTCGCAGTTGGCATACGCGCGCTAATGTTCTATCAACCACTTATAGCTGGTATGACTACTACGTGATCATTTCGATCAGAAATCACTTGCACACAGGACGCATAAAAGAAGAGAACGGAGGCACACATTATTGCGCAGTTTCAAATCATAAAATACCAAAGTTATTGGGCATAGTAGAAATTTCCTCTATGATTGCGGGTCGTGCATAAGTTTATCTTAGCAAACATCTCCAAAAGGGTAGCGAAGAGAACATAGCGGCATTTTAAAAGCACAAACTTGTCAAGGTACTGATCCCGAATACATCTTCGTTACTGCGGAACATCCCTGGACGAGGCGAGCAGCTACATATAACGTAGCACGACTCACAAAATTCGCAAGAACAGTAGAGAGTTTGAATCGGAGAGTAAAAAAGTGCGCATGTACGTATTTTCTGCAAAACCAATCCTACATATTTAATTTCTAGCTCCACCGGTGTCCTAATGCAAAGAATATGAGATATTTGTAATTGATGGATAGATGAGAAAAAAGCATGCATAGGGTGAGGTCTAATCTCATACAAACAATGTGAGGAAATAGAAAATCTTCGCATTCGCAGAATCTAAGTCCATTAAGGTTACTTTGCGAAGAAAAAGGTAATGCTTGTTCGCGAAGTGTAATATAAGGTCAATCCAAAAGTTCGTTCGCTTTTTTCTATAGATATGATAGAGCGAACCTTTTGGAATATAGTACATTTTTTCTCTTATCCATAGCTCGCCAAATTCCTCTAAAGATTTGCTAAAAATCGTCAAATTTTGGCACGCTTACGTCAGCCACAATCGCACTAACACCAATGATTCTTCGGAGTTTCTATTCCAATATGGCAACTTTGGCAACTTTACGGAGCAAATCAGTGTTTACTAATTTGAACTATCAAATTTCGAGTTTTTCAGGTACAGCTTGGGGCGCGTTCAAAAGCATGTGTTATGGTGA
Organism: Cylicocyclus nassatus; assembly: GCA_958299035.1. Taxonomy (NCBI): domain Eukaryota; kingdom Metazoa; phylum Nematoda; class Chromadorea; order Rhabditida; family Strongylidae; genus Cylicocyclus; species Cylicocyclus nassatus. The sequence goes on along the minus strand of CATQJL010000223.1, from coordinate 39,305,539 downwards.
TTTTATTCCCGAAGACTATCCTCTAGAAACAGGAGAAAACGCCGCATCGAACAGCCTGAGTTGCTCCCCTTTGTTGTTCTACGAGGTATTAGTTGACCATGTACGGAAATTTGTAGCATCAGTCAAAATTCTATTATAAAAGTATGACAAGGTGTGGAAAGGAGAAAAATTGTTTTGCATCCTGTATGGTTTGCTCTATAGACACACTGCTTGGATTTCGGAATTTTGATATAAAAGTTTAGAAAAACTGTGAAACTTTACCATCTCAAAAAGCATAGGTTACAGTTTTTGGTGATTTCTCTAGAGCTCATTGACTTTGCTGCAACGTTTTCATAACCATTAGAAAGAGGATGAAATGCTGCATCGAACGCTGCTAAGATCTCTTGCAAAAATTTGTTTCCATCAAATGTGGCGTCCTATTGAAAAAAAAACAAACGAACTTTTGGAGTGGCCTAATAATTTGTAAATCATAACGACTGCTCAATCTGCAAGCGTTCCTGGCATCAAAAAACCATTTTGGAACATAGTTTTAGAAAATTGCTATCGGTTGGGGCGAGGGGGCGCTACAAAAATTTTCTTCTGATGAAGGTGCGAGGCGTTAGCTACGCACTCCGAAAAAATTTCTGATATGCTTCTTAGAATTTTGTTGGCCAAATGGATAAAGAGCTGCGATTTGACCAGCAGGGCATGGTATGAAACCTGCTATTATTTTGCTATCATCGGTCGGATTTGATAGCTGCCGTCACCAAAAAATTGGTGATCCGCCATTGAAGTTTTGCCTAGCAAACGGAGAAATAGACGAAATTGCGATATTTTAGCATTGATTTTCAATAGTCACGATTTTTTTACAGTGAGGAATGATTTTCCATTCTGAGTAATGGTTAGAAAAATGAAGATTTGAGGGAAATTTCTTCTTCTTCAAGTAAAGAAAAAAATCGTAGTCGAAAAATCGAAAAAGTAGAGAAAAATATTTTCCATCCTTGCTGCAATTAGCCTTTCGATGATCCTTTCTTGTTCTAGACACCCAAAAATAAGCAGTTTCACGCTGAGTTTGTCCGCAGTATTATGTAACATTACGTGTTCCGTAAGCAACTCACTAGCACTTGCAATTCTTCGCTGAGTTTCATCGTCTGCACACTATTTCCGTAGGGTCATCTCAAACGGATATTGCTGTTACAGAAGTCAGGTGAGATTAGCGCGCTACCTTCCCGGAGCTCACTGTTAAGTCACGTTGCACATTCTCATAGGCATTAATGAATGGCCGCTCGTAAGTTTACCTTAAAACAACTGAGGCCGTCAGGTCAACTGTTGTGAACTAACCTCTACTAAGTGGCTAAATAATCTGTATAATCTAGAATCTTTTTGTCATAGTTATATAAAGTTACATAGCACTATACTCAAATCGTCTCCAATTTACATTCAAGCTAAAAATGCAACTAAAGTTATTTCACGCAGCTGTACAAATATTTAGAAGTCGGTTTATTTTTACTTTTATTCGATGCAAGAACAGACCATAACTTTCGGTATATTTTAGAATAATCGTTTCCATTCTTGCAAACACTTGAAGGATATCCGAGTAAACACGTTAATCTAGAAAGTGGCGAGCATAATTTGTTGTGAGTAAATATTTTGAAAATAAAATAGGAAACTCGACTGGAACAATTATCTATATGTTACTGAAACAGATGAGACCCACTCCAATCGTTTTTTTTTCATTCAACGTCTGGAACATGCTGCAGCACAGGTGGCCCGTTTCTTTTGAACCACATGATCAGCACTATGCAATATGCTTGCACAACGCTATCCTTTCGTACGATGCGGTTTTTGGAATGCTACAGAGTATAGCGAGGCACATGAAAGGCATCCTAAACCCCTTTTGAACATCTCTTTTAGCTGAAATTTTAGGAAGCGCCCAGCACCTAATTTACTGACATCCATGAAGTCAAAATAAATAATCATCGCTCAAGAAGATGAATATCCGCCCACGAACGTCTTGTTCCATCGTTCTTTGTAATGACACCACAAACAGATCATATCGAAAATTCAAGGCTTTACGGTAGGAAGACGAACAGCAGAAAAGGGGTGAAAATTCGATGGAGTCAATGTCATATCCTTCTGCTCGGTAGTTGTAATTCGGGATCTGTTGGTGGCAGCGGGTGCACCTCCGAGAGCAGAATTGATGTTAACGGGTGAGGATGCGTTCGTGGCAAGGATCGCACCTGCCGAAGCCGGCTCGGCGATCTTTGATGAAGAGTTCAGGTTTGTTTTCTGAGATGAAACAGCATTAGGCAACGTAAGGCTGCGTCCAGGTTTTCTCTGTGCCAGCGCCGTTCTAGCGCCGTGCCAGTGTCACCTCTTCGGCAGCACCCACGGAGTCTGCCGGCAAGTTCGCTTGAACGCCGCCAGAACGGACAACTCTAAACGCACCCTAAAACTTAGAAAAAAAGTTGTACCCACCATTGAATCTGGAGCAGACTGCATATTCGCGGATGGAGCAGGTTTATTACTGAGGACTGTGGCACCGAGAGAAGGCTTAGCTATCGCTTCTGGACCAGTTTGGTCGGTTTTCTGTAAATAGCAAGATTAGATAAGGCCTAAGATATAGGCAAAAGAACTCACCAATGACGCTATAGGAGCAGGGTCGGCAATTTTTGATATAGAGGTTCTATCGGCTACTACAGTCGCACCTTTACCAGGCCCAGCAATATTCGGTGAACCAACCAGATCAGGTTTCTAAAAGGAAGTTACAGTAAGACAATAGGTGCACAAGTAGACTTATCGCCGAATCATTTACAAAGCAATATGCGTGCACAACGTGCTCGCTACTAGACGACCTGTAAGACCACAACTTGCTCATTTCAAATAATTTCTCCTTGTATCCTTGTGTCTTTTGATTTGATATGTATTAATTAGCAGTAAACAGTTTTGCTGCTGTCATGCTAGAAAAGGTTTTGCTGAGAAGTTACTAGTGAGGGAGTCATCAGTTACCGCGCAAAGTGCGCAGACTCACATATTAAGTTACAGTCACTTACCGTAATAATTGCAGAAGCAGGTTCAGGGATTGCTGGCGAAATGGCTTCATTAGTTTTAACAGCTGCGCCGGTGAGGGCGGGCAGTGCAATCTTGGGTGGAGCAACGAGTTCATTTTTCTAAAGTAGATGAAATTTGAGCACAGTACTGATAAAAATTCCAAATTTCTTACTGTAGACATCTTTTCCTTCTCTTTCAACAATTGTTCCAGTTCCAATTCTTCTTGCATAACCTTGGCTGATAAGCTGGCATCTTCAGGTGTTGGTCTTAGGGTCTTCATTGGTTCTCCCACGACTGGAATGCTATTTATAGGTTACAACTTCGGAAAAATTCGAGCAACCTTCTTTTTCTGCCTCTTCGCTGGCCTTCGGTGCTTTTCCAGCTAATTCGTCTTCACTATCCCATTCGGATATTAGCTCGCAATCGAAGAGAAACTGCAACAAGTACTCCTACCTCTATCATAACTTATAATAACGGGCTAAGGGTTGTTTACGTGTGTGTGTGTGTGTGTGTGTGTGTGTGTGTGTGTGTGTGTGTGTGTGTGTGTGTGTGTGTGTGTGTGTGTGTGTGTGTGTGTGTGTGTGTGTGTGTGTGTGTGTGTGTGTGTGTGTGTGTGTGTGTGTGTGTGTGTGTGTGTGTGTGTGTGTGTGTGTGTGTGTGTGTGTGTGTGTGTGTGTGTGTGTGTGTGTGTGTGTGTGTGTGTGTGTGTGTGTGTGTGTGTGTGTGTGTGTGTGTGTGTGTGTGTGTGTGTGTGTGTGTGTGTGTGTGTGTGTGTGTGTGTGTGTGTGTGTGTGTGTGTGTGTGTGTGTGTGTGTGTGTGTGTGTGTGTGTGTGTGTGTGTGTGTGTGTGTGTGTGTGTGTGTGTGTGTGTGTGTGTGTGTGTGTGTGTGTGTGTGTGTGTGTGTGTGTGTGTGTGTGTGTGTGTGTGTGTGTGTGTGTGTGTGTGTGTGTGTGTGTGTGTGTGTGTGTGTGTGTGTGTGTGTGTGTGTGTGTGTGTGTGTGTGTGTGTGTGTGTGTGTGTGTGTGTGTGTGTGTGTGTGTGTGTGTGTGTGTGTGTGTGTGTGTGTGTGTGTGTGTGTGTGTGTGTGTGTGTGTGTGTGTGTGTGTGTGTGTGTGTGTGTGTGTGTGTGTGTGTGTGTGTGTGTGTGTGTGTGTGTGTGTGTGTGTGTGTGTGTGTGTGTGTGTGTGTGTGTGTGTGTGTGTGTGTGTGTGTGTGTGTGTGTGTGTGTGTGTGTGTGTGTGTGTGTGTGTGTGTGTGTGTGTGTGTGTGTGTGTGAATCTCTGTCTGTCACGAAATTCGTAGAGCGTGTTCCAGCCAACGTTCTGAGCCCAAATTTTGCACAGCGCACGCTACCAGCATGAAAGCTCACTATGCGAAAGCATGAGCGGATCCGTTAGTGGATCCATTGAAAATTGCGCGTCAAACGGATCCACTTGGCTTCTGGCCAGCAAATTTGGGTCCGTAGTACTACTGTTTGCAGAGTTAAGGATATATTTGGCATGCTATTGTGCAAGAAATGGACGTTAGCCTAAAAAAGTAATGAAAAGCCTACTACTTTACGAAAACAGCGCCAAAAAGCATTCGCTGTGTAAACGGTCAATTTTTCAAGATTTTACCTGATCATTTGAGAAGATTTTTGCACAGAGATGTAGCCCACTATGTTTATTGTCCTTACGGCGACTGTCAAGCCATAAAAATTCCAAAAACCTATTCGAATTTGCATCTGTTCTTCTGGGAAAGATTTTATCCACGCGAAAATACCGATCCCACATGGAAGACGTCTACGAATGAGTAGTTGTTTACGAATTATTCGTGATAGCCTACATAGCGCGGTGAGTTTCAATGTCATTATTATGCGGGAATGAGTAAGGCATACAGAAAATAGGGCCAGTGCGAGCCTCTGCGAAGCAGAGGTGACGCACTGGTCATTTATAAAATATACCAGTGCGTCACCTCTGCTTCGCAGAGGCTCGCGCTGGCTCTACTATCTATGTGCCTTACTCATTCTCGTAAAATCGTGGCACTGGAACTCACCGCGTTATGCCGACTACCACGAATAAAATGTAAACAACCACTCATTTAGACAGTCTTTTCACGTGAGATCGGTGATTTCGCGTGGATGAAAGTTTTCGCAGGAAGACAAACGCAAATTCGAATAGGTTTTTGGATTTGTCATGCCTTGGTAGTCGCCATAAAGGTAACTAGCTGGCGTACCCGGCTTCGCACGGGGCCAAACTTTGCACACATACACTTCGGGGCAGGGAGCGTGTCATACTCCACTTTTCGTTATCGATCGATGTCGATTTTACCGATTTTTATCGATTTTTTTGCAGAGTTCACCTACAGGGCTAGGAGTTGGCACAGGGGGGGAAGTGAGCATGGGGATTCCGAATACAATATTAGTTTTCAGAATTATCGATTACTTTTATTGATTTTATCGATTTTTTGTAAATTTTGACATGCGAGGCTGGGATTTTGCACAGGGGGAATCGAGCATGCTGATTACGAACACAATATTAGTTTTCAGGATCGTCCATTACTTTTATCGATTTTATCGATTTTTTTTTTGTAAAGTTTGACCTGCAGGGCTGGGAGTTTGCACAGGGGGGTAATCGAGCATGCAGATTACGAATACAATATTAGTTTTCAGGATCGTCCATTACTTTTATCGAATTTATCGATTTTTTGAAAATTTGAGCTAGGGGGCTGGAATTTGGCACAGGGGTGTAATCGAGCATGCTGATCACCCCCCTTGGGGGTGATCAGCATGCTCGATTACCCCCCCCCCTGTGCCAACTCCCAGCCCCCTAGCTCAAACTTTGCAAAAAAATCGATAAAATCGATAAAAGTAATCGATAATCCTGAAAACCAATATTGTATTCGGAATCCCCATGCTCGATTACCCCCCTGTGCCAACTCCCGGCCCCGTAGGTGAACTCAGCAAAAAAATCGATATCGATCGATAACGAAAAGTAGCCTATGACACGCTCCCTGCCCCGAAGTATATGTGTGCCAAGTTTGGTCCCGGTCGGTTCAGAAATAAAAATTTCTATTCCGCACATACGTACAGACATACATACAGACAGACAGACAGACAGACATTCAGCTTTATATATAAGATGATATATCATTCGTATCAATTCTTTCTTACAAGGGAAGGGTGTTTAAGTCGAAGTGGCCCTTCAAGACTCAATGTATACCATTTTAGAGAGCACTGAACGCTGATTCCAATTCTGTCATCCTTATCTGCGAACCATTTTTGTGCGAGAAGTTATGAAGTTTATAGAGCAGAAAATAAAACTTGCGGCCACATAAAATCACTTGTACTTATTATAGTTCTTACAAGGGAAGGATACGCGATCGCAGTGACGATTGGGTAAGCGGTGTATACCGCATATACCGTCCCCAGACGGTGATCTCTAAAACGTACTCCATACCTGCTATGACGTCCTTTTGGAAGAGCTATAAAGGATTTTTGGTGCTGCAGGCGCATTCAAGTACGAGACCTGCACTCACAACTCCAGTGGTCGGTCGACTGGTACAGTGGATAGTGGCTTGGACTTTGAGGTAGATGTCATGGGTTCAATTCCCTCGGATGCCCTAGTTTTGCGTTTTGAAAAATCCTTCATAGCTTTTCCAGAATGACGTCATAGCAGATAAGGAGTGCGGTTCAGAGATCACCGTCTGTGGACGGTATACGCGGTATACACCGCTTACTCAATCGTCACTGCGATTTAGTACCCTTCCCTTGTTAGAAGAATTATATAGTTTGACTGCAGTACTCACAAAGTATCTTTATCATAGCACTCAGAAGAATAAGTATATCTCGTACCTTCATACATCGATTGTAGTCAAATTGCCTTCGAAACGGATCACAAATCACTTTGGGTAAATTGAACAGGTGCATGCATCTATAAGGAACTTTCTGCATTTCAAAAGAAAATAATATCACAAGCCAAGATCAAAAGAGATCTTTTGCAAGGTTTCTTTTATAGTTAAAAAGATGAAAGCAAATATTTAGCACCTGTAATGGATCTTGATCGCATCCCGCATCAGGCTCACCAATTCAGCTGCCTTTTCTCTTCTCGCTTTTTTATTGCAAAATAGTTCGTACCTCTGGCACCATACGGCTGTGTTGAAGCCATGTCTAGGTGCAGTGTTCGAAAAGGAAAATGGTTAATGAGAACTCATACTTGTTTCCTCATCTATTCCAGCTAGATTAATTTCATTATGAAACATGACACTAAAGATTATAGCGTTGATTATTTGAAGAATCGGGATTTTAAAATGCACCATCTTCGAGCAGATGCGATGACACCGGATCCAAACGGTAGAATCATTACTAAACTCTGTGATAGTTTGACAAGATAGCCACAGTTTTGCAAAGAATATTTTTGCGAGCACGACTTGTGCTGCGATGCATCTGCTTTTTTTTTTGGATGGCGTGTTTAAAAAAGAAACTTTGCTGAATTGGAAAAACGACCTTCCAATAGAATTCTAAAATCTGAGTTTTAGTCAGGCATCAACATCAGATTCGCTCACTCAAAATCTATTTCTTGTAGAAATCTTGTAGTTGCTTTTCCTCAATCATGATTCTCAGCACGAGGTGGCTTTTGCAAAATGCAAAAAAAACGAAGTCCCCTTGACTTTGGCGAATTTTAACGAAATCCCCTTTTATCCTAAACCCTAAACGTAAAAAACCCTTGAGAAACGAAATTTCGACTGAAAAATTCACAGCTTTTGTGTCTTTTCGGCCTCAAAAACGACTCCTTTGCTGTTTGTCCCAAAAACGATATTCAGCTTGGTTGCAAGCCACCCGTGCCGAGCTCTGATCGAGAACTGTTGAGTGGATTGATCACCTCCTTGTTCGAATTACTAATTTTATCACAGAAAAATCTTGAACTCACCTTTTCCACAAACATTCGTATGGCTCACAATAACAAGTGAGATCGTAGGAACACGATTTGCATTTCTGCCTTTTGGCCGATGTGCAGTAGCCCTCATAGCGGTCGAATTCGCGAGAGCACCAGTCATCGGCTGGATAGTTTACAAGGGAGCAATGTCGCTGAACAAAATAAGAAGAATTTCTTGGATAAATGCCTTGTTAAGGAATTTACTTTGAACGCGAGGCAGAACGGTACGAGATGCATCGGTGGAGTGTCTTCAGCACAGGCTAAGGCATAGGCATCAACATGACCGTAACAAAGGTGATCTCGCATTAGCTCATGTCTGCAGAATGATGCTTTAAGTCAATGGCACCGTCCACTCAAATTGATTTTGATGTGATTTGATGCTATATGATAGTGTGTTCTTTGAATAACAATAAGTTCCTCCCAAGTCCTGCCACAAAAGATGAATTTCTAACCAAGAAACCCAACCCAGAAGCTAAAAGCGGCCTTCATGATAGATGGAAATGTCCGAAACATGCTAATTTTGATATAGTGCGGATCCATGATAATCCTGGATACATAAAAGTAATTTTGGACTTGTTATCTTCTGACCAACCACGTTCATGGGCGGAGTCATCTGAATCCCATCTAGCTTCTGAACAGCTTCTCTTGCTTCGGAATTCATTTCCTGCAGCGGAACTTGGGCGATTGCCTAGTTCGTGGTTCCGCTGTTATATAGCTCCAAAATCTCATCATCATATTTTGTGTGAACATAAGGATAGTGTCAAAGGCAGTGTCCGGGCAAAAACTCGATCTTGAGATTTTGTGCTTATACGGGCCTATTCGCCATGCTGAATCCGAAAATCCACATTGGAAAGCGCGAAAACGGCGAAAAAGGGCTCTAACACAAAAGGGAAATCAGCAGGTGGGCGCGTCCTATGCGATTTCACGCTCCCAGCTTCCGGAGCGATCTTCTCGATTCCGCTAACCCCCCTGACATTACCACCGGCCAAGTGCGAATGATTGACTTGAAACCGGAAGCGAGAAGGAGGTCGCTCCGGAAGGCGGGAACGTGAATTCGCAGTGGGAAGGACCCAGCCCATCTGCTCATTTCCCTCCTGTGTTAGAGCCGTTTTTCGCCATTTTCGCGCTCTACAATGTGCATTTTCGGATTCAGCGTAGCGAATAGGCCCAAGTAAGCACAAAATCTCAAAATCGAGTTTCTGCCCGGACACTGCCTTCAAGGACGATCTGTTTATGTATAATACCAGTCCAAAGCGCCGCTTCGCGGCGCTTTGGACTGGCTGTGTGTGTGAAGTGGGTTGTGGCTAAAAGTTACAACTTTCAAAAATTTGTAATGAAAAGTATGGCACAGATTTGAAAACGTAACAACCCCAGAAGTTACCAAATTCGTGGATCTTTCCTGCCTTCAAATTTCGAGGACTTTCTTGTCAAAAGTGGCAACAGAATTATGATTGCTCCCTCCAAGCTTTTGCTAGCCGCCCTCCTCCCTTTGCTTCACACATACTCGTTGCGTTTTGCTATCCGGGCACTTGGAGAATTCCCCCCCCCCCACCTCCACCCTCAACTTCTTTTTAGAGGCAAGTGCCTGTCTACCCAACAAAGTTTTATGCCACGTGCATTCTTCCCATCCGGGTCCCTGCTTCCACACTGAGCGACTTCCCAAGCTGTCTTAGAACCCTCCTCTCCCCCAAAAGTTCTCGTCACAGTTCCTCTTTCACTTCAAGAAATTTTATGACAAATCTCTCCATCACGTCTCATAAGGGCTTCCATACTGTCCAGCATCCTTGTAATTCATCCATAGGTGCTCCAAAATTCATCAAATTCCAGGTTATATTGTTCTAGGAAGCTATTGTTTCAAATTCTTGGGAGGACCTACTCAAAGGTGTTATCTTTTAGCTGCTCACCCAAAATCTCCGCTCCTTATACAAATTTGCGGTTATTCACATTTTAGAGCATATGACGCCTAAAAAGTTGTGATTCTGGCTAGATTGTTTAGAGCTTTTTTTAGCAGAAATCTTTGAGCAGAATTTTCGTTCATCAATTGTAGGAAAGATATTCACAAAAACAGCACAAAATCATGTAAGATTTCCGAAAAGCGCAAATTTTTTGTAGCCCTTTGAGGCGCACAGTAAAAAATACGTTAGTCTGAAATGCACTCTTTGGCACGTTTTGAGTAGTAGACATTTGCAGAATGAACGATGTTTAATATTTTTTGAATGGCATATTACAATTTCACAGGTGCTAAACATTTGATTCAAGAATTTGTATCAATCACTGATCTCTTGCACAGAGTCAATAATGTTTCCTAGGAAACCCAGAAGTTACCAAATTCGTGGATCTTTCCTGCCTTCAAATTTCGAGGACTTTCTTGTCAAAAGTGGCAACAGAATTATGATTGCTCCCTCCAAGCTTTTGCTAGCCGCCCTCCTCCCTTTGCTTCACACATACTCGTTGCGTTTTGCTATCCGGGCACTTGGAGAATTCCCCCCCCCCCCCCCACCTCCACCCTCAACTTCTTTTTAGAGGCAAGTGCCTGTCTACCCAACAAAGTTTTATGCCACGTGCATTCTTCCCATCCGGGTCCCTGCTTCCACACTGAGCGACTTCCCAAGCTGTCTTAGAACCCTCCTCTCCCCCAAAAGTTCTCGTCACAGTTCCTCTTTCACTTCAAGAAATTTTATGACAAATCTCTCGATCACGTCTCATAAGGGCTTCCATACTGTCCAGCATCCTTGTAATTCATCCATAGGTGCTCCAAAATTCATCAAATTCCAGGTTATATTGTTCTAGGAAGCTATTGTTTCAAATTCTTGGGAGGACCTACTCAAAGGTGTTATCTTTTAGCTGCTCACCCAAAATCTCCGCTCCTTATACAAATTTGCGGTTATTCACATTTTAGAGCATATGACGCCTAAAAAGTTGTGATTCTGGCTAGATTGTTTAGAGCTTTTTTTAGCAGAAATCTTTGAGCAGAATTTTCGTACATCAATTGTAGGAAAGATATTCACAAAAACAGCACAAAATCATGTAAGATTTCCGAAAAGCGCAAATTTTTTGTAGCCCTTTGAGGCGCACAGTAAAAAATACGTTAGTCTGAAATGCACTCTTTGGCACGTTTTGAGTAGTAGACATTTGCAGAATGAACGATGTTTAATATTTTTTGAATGGCATATTACAATTGCACAGGTGCTAAACATTTGATTCAAGAATTTGTATCAATCACTGATCTCTTGCACAGAGTCAATAATGTTTCCTAGGAAATTCAGTGTTGCGTTGTCCAACAAAGTGTTGCACGATCAAAACTATGCTCAAATTACTGCTAGAAACACAGAATGAAGTTGCTTTCGAGAGTGGATCAGCATCGACATCTGTGAGAAGTAAAGCACTTGAAATTCGAAAGACTGCAATGTTATGCTGAAATACCTTGGAATTTTTTTGAATGACATAAACATTTCAAACGAAGTGCTCATTTGAAATGAATCATAGGTACAGATTGTCCGAGGCAAGTAAAAGTATCTGCGAGAAAAATCCAGAAACAGATCTAGTGCAATTTATCTGACAATGAGATAAAAATATTTGCTAAGCATTTCATGAAAGAATTCGAAAAATTCAAACCTTTTTGCTAAGATATGTTAGCAGAAAAGACATATTGAAAACTTATGGTGCACTCGAAATTAGATGCTCCAGAGTAGAAATAGAGAAGCTTGAGATGTCAAAAAAACAAAATCGATCTTCTAACAACGATTTTGGCCGCACTTGTTAGAACAGAAGAATGGTAATCATTTGTTGGAAGTCTTAAAGAGGTCGTGCTCAATTCAAAGGTTTTTTCTAAAAACCGATTCGATGCAGTTTTCTGTGCGAACTTATCCGAGGTTCTCAAACAAACTGAATATTATTGAATCATCATTACAATAGGGTGCTTCTTCCAAATTTATTGAGGAACAAAAGAATCTGCAATCTTTTGTCGTAATGTTGAAGGAATATGGAGGTTCAAGGAAAATTGTGAACTACCTGTTCCAATTCAATCGAATTCGAATCGCTATTGTAAAACGACTCGAACTATACGGAAGAGTCAGCTTGTCTATTGACTGCATATTTTTGATTATGCCAATTGATCAACATCATCTAAGACAGGCATCACTGCTTGTGAGTCATCAGCTCGGTACTCTTGCACCGGCACAAAACGAAGGACGGTTGTTTACACCCCTGGCGCGAGTGATGACGTCAGATGGGGGTGCTTGCGCTTTATATATAGTACCAGTCCAAAGCGCAGCTTCGCGGCGCTTCGGACTGGCTGTGTGTGTGAAGTGGGATGTGACTTCAAAGTTGGAAGTGGAAACCTTTTCTTGCGCAGACATTCAACGAACCCAGAGATTAACAGAGATATGTCAGAAGTTTCCTGCTTTATGTGGTTTCATAAGTACTAACAAAAGTGCCAATAGATTATTTACCGTTTTCTCCCAGCTTCCCAGGTATGTATGCTCTTGTACTTTGCAAACTTGTGCTTTGCTGCCCTCCCTGAGTTCTTCGAGCCAAAATGCATCCCACTTTCCCTCAATTCCTTTTCACCCAAAAGCTTCCCTTATGAAACTTTTCAAACTACCATTCTTTTCTCGCACTCTCACATCCTTCAGATCTTACTTAGTCCTTTCAAGTCTTGACTCACCCTTTACAGTCTGTCCCCCGAATCAGGCCAAAATTGACATGATGCGCTGCCCTCAAGATTCCGCTTCATGTCTGCGGTTTGCTAAGGGTGGTTATGTTGGGCTCGGCAACCTCCAACTATGTACAATCTATCGACTGTTTTGAGCGGCCCTCCCCTCCTCATCGACTGTCCTGCGAACTGCCCCAACACTTCACAACACTTCACTCTCCATTAAATCTCTTGGGCTCGTATGAAAAACTGGGGCGAGATAAGCGACGTTTCCGGTCATGAAAGGGCCCGGGAACACTGTCGAACATCGCCGCGACTCTAACTAACATTCCAACTTATAATATAGAATTTTTGAAATCAAACAGCATCCCATCCTCTTCACAAAATATGCTCTGTTGGAAGCGTGCACAAATTCTTTCCAATTCAAGGATCTTAGTGTCAAATCCCGTTAGCGTTCTATATGGGCTATCCAAATTGTTCAACATCTATGCTTTTCCACCCAGCTCCACAGTTCACCCCAATTTCCAACTTATCTTGATAGGCTACTGACTTGATTTCTATAAAGAGAGCTATAATTAAAGTTCAACTCCAGATTCAGCTATTCATCCAAGCAAATCTTCAGTGTTTATACGATTCTGGGGCTGTGCAATGTTTTGACAAAATTGCGCCAAAAAGTACATGTTCCTGAGGTTAGCAAGGGTTGAGTTGATGGTTAGTGAAGCCCTTTCTCACCTTTTTTACACTGACAGCAAACAGACAGCATGTAGCTCTAAAATTCTATTACGATCGCAGTGACGTTTTTCAGAGTATTTCTGAACTTTTCGGTCTTTTGAGAAATCAGAAATTCTAAGATGCAGTCCTCTGAACCTACGATTTAGTTGCCAAGTGAGCTTTTTGCATCCAGCGTAGTTTCAAGACAGTTCGCATCACCATGTTTCTTATCACTTAGTGGTTAGCAATTTGGAAAGTTCACACAGTCTTGAGATGTCAAATGAATAAAATTAAAGACTTTCGAAAAGCATCAGACCTTACAATTACGCTTGATGTGAACTGAGGAGTCGGGTGAGGAGGAGTTTTATGGTGTTGTGTTCAATAGCTTGATTTCAACGCATATCGAGAAAGCCAAGTTAGCGCAAAATACGATGACGTCATTAGGTTGCCCTTATGCGACTGTTTCGAATCGCAACGGTAAACAGTATGGAAGCGAGCGAAAGTGCAAAAGTTAAGACAAAGATCTGGGCAAACATTCTTGCTGGTTGTTGACGTGCGATGGTCCCCCCTGCGCTTTATTATAGGGTATGATGATAGGATGATGTTGTTTACGTACTAGTCTGCGGGCAGGGCTCCATCTGTAGAGAGGTTGTAATGGAAAAGTCTGGCCTCAAATTTACCTTGGATTACAGAAGAAATTTAGCTCTTTTGGAAATCTATTCGTTATCACAATGACGTCATTTTCGTAATGCTCATCTTCTCTTTCCTTCTTCGTACCACCTCCAGCGAAGATAGCATCACCTACAAAAGAATGAAGGAAACGCTGCATAATGGATACAAAATCATGATATGTTTTAAGGGAATATTATTCATCATACGGAATGTGCTAACTATAATTCGGTAGCTCCTACTTACATGAGTAGACAATGTCCTACGACGTACAAACCGTTATCAAAGCAAAAAAAAGAATCATCAATCAAAGCCAATTTGACACTAGCTTACCAAGATACAAGGCTGTAAAACAGTATATTTCTAACCTTAATTCGGATCTTGCTATCAAAAGCATTCTAGTATATGGCAAAAAATACGGTGAAAGACATTACTACGTACTTTGCAAAACATCGCTAGCATTTCCAACTTTTGAAATGATGGAACTTGCATGTGCTGATAGTTATTTCGGCTTCATTATCAAAACTAGCAACTTATTGACCATTGGCTGTCCCAGTTGATTTTTCTCCGTTTGAGCTCCAATATGCTTCGCCTGGACTGAGCAGAGAAGTCGAAATAATGATTGTTTGTACTGATGAATTCGTCATTTCTCATGCCATCAGAAAATAATTTAGAGGTTCACTTCTGTGACGTTTTGTCAGGTAATAATCATGAAATCAACAAAATCAGAGAAAATGATATTGAGAAAATTTGCATTTTTTCCCATGTTCATGGTTCATAAAAACAGTAGCGTAAACGTACAGAATGTTTACCGCACTACAAATCAAAGGAAGTTGAACAGAGTAGCGAGTGATTTGAATTCGCTCAAAATAAAGCATATAATTTATTCATAAGGGTTAGGAAAAGCACGTAATTTGGGTATAAAACTAAAGTTTTGCCAAAGATCATTTACATTTGGAAAATTCTAGTCAGATGTTGAAGAAACGGCAAAGGCCTAACAAGATATAGACGAAAATTACGTAAATGAAACTAATTTGAAGATAACAAGGTATTTATATGCAATGGAATCCGCTACAAAAAACACATCGCTTAAGCGATATTCAAGAATGATATAAAGCATCTGCAAACTTTTCTGCCATTGCGGACACACTCAAAAAAAGTGGTAATTTAGCATTTGACAAAATAACATTGAAATTTACTATATGGTTGGCTTAAATATACTAATCGCTTTTGCTGCTTCTACAAATGTTGCAGACAGATTTTTGTCCAGTGTTTGTTGTATCTGAAAAGAGCATTTCAATGAGAATTAAAATGTAGATTTTGTTTGTCAGGAAATGTTTTCCCTATACAAAGGCGCAAAGAAGTAGAATACCCACATTTTCCCATCGCTAGTAAATGCGAGGAGATTTCGTTTTTCTACGCAAAATATTACAGACGGCAAATCACAATTTCTGGTGTTGGCTAGATAGAGAACAGTTGCGCACATTTCTCATCTCTACATAACATAGATGAAAACGAAGCTTAGAAATACAAAGAACTGTGCTTTTGGAAAGTTAACCATATTGGGGCGTAACGTAACGTCCTTTACTGATGTAGGAAATGATCGGCAACTGACAGGTGAAAGTAGAAGCTTTGGGCTACGCCTCCTTAGACATGGGCAAAAAGGAACAAGTAAAATTTTATGAAAATTTGCATAAAAGAAACAAAACCATTCTCTGGCCAACCTAATACATGGTGTGATGAAGCAACAATTATAATATATATATATATCTACATGGTCACAGCAACCTAGTTTTGTTGGAAATAAAAGTCAAAAGATAGATAGACCAATTAAATCACAGAAATTTATGGGAATTCTTAATATTAGGTTGTCCCGAAAGTTTTGTCGGTTTCTTTCATCGATCACCGAAACTCACAGAACACCAATCCATGGGCAAGCTGAGCACCATTTGATTTAGATTTTTATCCTCTTTCACACAGCTATATTTTCTTGATCTACCCTGTCTTTGCAATGTTATCGCCATGGATTTTTGAGCAGCTCAGAGTGACGCCAAATCTTTTCTGAATTTTAAAATTTTTTATCCTGATGTTTTCAAAGAGCGCTGGTAACTGTTATGTAGAGCAAATCTTTGGCTACATTTTGTTCATCTAAGACTGCATGGGCCACGTTTACCAAGTCCGTTATAATTAATAATTTAATAAAAACCGCAAGCTTTTGATCACGTTTACCACGCAAAAGTACCGAAAATTCCAAAAAGCTGCTTTTTCAAGGTAAATCAAACTTGGTCATGTTGCATAAATGATGTTTGATAAGAATCATTTTTCAATTCGCAGAAACTTTGACAACTTCCGTGTATCTGCTGCAGTTGCGTGTTTCATGACTTTGCCAAAAATTGAGACCTCTTAAGAATAATTTTTTTCGAGTAAAAACAGCAGATTGGGGGAATCTAAAAGTATCACTTTGTAATCCGAGAGTTGCTCTCTTAGAATCGTACCTAACCAATTTAGAAATTTAAGAATGAAATTTTTAAAATCAGCCGAACTTTGAGCAGATAAAATTGGCGGATGGAGAATTATAACAAATATCGAGAAAAGCGTACAAGATTGCGGCTCGGGAATGTATCCATAAGAAAGAGAAGAAAAAGCTGCATCGAATGCATGTTGAAACTCATTCAGTTGTTTATTGTGCGTGGTTTTACAGTGGTTTGAAAAAACCGACAAAACTTTCGGGACAACCTAATATATTAGGTTGTCCGGAAATTAATGTCCGTTTTGAATTTCAACCGCAACAAGTGATACACTTCTCATTTCTAGATAGTATGCAAAGTGCTATTCGATAGAGCAAAGCATCCTCTACAAGATGGTAATCTTGCTTTAGCGACAGCTCTGATCCATCTCGAGCTTCAAGCCAAAAACAAAAAAGATTCAACTGCGCGAAAAATCGAGAAAAATCGTAACTCATTTCATAAAAATCCTACAAAAATTCTAACTTACCCTCGTAAACGCTGTCTACACAACACATCTATATACGCCTTTGCCGTATTTCTTCCTCTGTTAGAAATCAAGAAAACGGAAATTTTCGTGCATTTGCCAAAGTGATGCTGTGCCGTCCCCACATAGGTAGTTGTATACTACAAACCAGTAGAAGTACAAAGGTAAATTTTCAACTCTGTGCAAACCTTAGTTCTCGAGAAATATCGAATATAGCTTTCCCAAGTTAGAAGGTCCAAGCTAAAATTCAAATTTCTCGAGAACTAAAGCTTATAGAGAGCTGAGAATTTACGTTTGTACTTCTACAGGTTTGTACTGTACAACTCTACCTGTGTGGGGACGGCACAGCATCACTTTGGCGAATGCACGAAAATTTCCGTTTTCTTGATTGCTAACAGAGGAAAAAATACGGCAAAGGCGTATATAGATGTCTTATATGAATAGTGTTTACGTGAGCAGGTAAGAATTTTTGTAGGATTTTTATGAGCTGAGTTACGATTTTTTTTCGATTTTCGGGCAGTTTAGTCTTTTTAGTTTTTGGCTCGAAACTCGAGGTGGATCAGAGCTGTTGCTAAAGCAAGATAGCCACCTTGTAGGGCTTGCTTTGCTCTATCGAATGGTACTTTGCAACCTATTTAAAAATGAGAAGTGTATGACTTATTGCGGTTGAAATTCAAAACGGACATTAATTTCCAGACAACCTAATAGAATGAAATATACTGTTGGCCAACAAAAAATAATGAACTTACCAAGATCAGCAGCTGTAGGTTGAGCTGTTGTCGAAGGCACGAACAATAAGCAAATTAATATGAATTCGTGTATGTTCATGCGATTGCTATGCGATGACGATAAGAACAGGTTCTTTGTCGGAATTGAGTAGGATGGGATAACATTAGTTCACCTATGAACCGATCGAAGACGGCTATAAGAGTGGAGTCGAAAACATTGTATAACTCAGAGTAATTTTCAAGAACCACTACTATTTTAGCTAATTTGGTGTTAGCTGGTTACGTTGATACATGCTTGCCCGAAAAAGAGGCAATGCTCAACAAAACTACGGGTTTTCCAGTACGTGTAGCAACAGAAATGGATTTTCGCAGACATAGTATGAACTTTATTTTGATTGCCTGCTGCAATACCACTTTTAGCGTCATAAGAGGATCTTGAAAACTGAATCAAAAATTTAATAGAATTTTTGAAGAAGTGAGGGATATAAGGCTTACCTCGCTTTTTTGAGAAAATTGTTTTCTATAATAAAGCGGCAAGGAAAAATGACTTTAGTAGGATTGCAGCCGGTTTTAGAAAATGGAAGTATTTGCAAGTGGTGTCTTCCGTGACAAACTATCCAATGATCAAAACAACTGGTTTGAATGCCTCCGGGATCACCACCAAGGTTTAATTACCCATGCTGAGGTTACTGTAATGATAGAACCAATACTATGGAATCTTGAGATGTGCTCCCGTACCTACGATTTCCTTCACTACTGACGATGAGTTCCGCGAAAACCGCTAAAACGTTTGCCCAATTCTTTCCGTATAGTGGAAGAAAGAAAAGTAGAGATTCCAATCAAGTATGATTTCACTTTCTTTCATTTTCATTTGAAAATCTAGGATTTATATTTTTGAAACTGCTAACGTAGCAAATGCCTAAAGTGATTTCAGGAGAAAGCTTCGATTTTGACAGCTTCAAGTTTCCACATTTATCATCACATGTCAAAACAACATTATATTATATTGATTTTGTAATTCCGCCGACATGTCTGCAATTTTTAGCAGGGAAAGACCTTGTATACTATCAAAGTACCCCGTGTCGAGTATATCACAGCTGAGGATTACGGGTGAAACTAGTCTACGCTGCTCATTTACATACAACCGTGAGTAGCACTATCCAACTCGCAAAATATCACCCCGCACTCGTTGTAGTTCCGAGAAAAACCTTCGAACGACACGATTAGCTGACCTATTGCCTGAGAGCAGATTTCTGACACTTCCGCCGTCGTAAGCGCTTCGTTGAGCAGATGAGAAGTGGGGCGCTGTTTGCCCAAGCTCTCGTCCCTATCAAACTCAGCTTGTACAAACTTGTGTGTCTCTTGCACCTCCAGCGCGTGACTGTTGTTCCTTCATTGTTTCAGCCAGAGAAAAAATCGTGCAAAGTTTTTACATGGATTTGCTTTTGGCCATGGCTTCTAGTCTGTTTGCGTCTTTGCTTAAGATACTTCCACCAGCAGATTCCTTCCTCGGATCCTGTGGAGTTTTTGTTGGATTCCAATCAAACAAAATTTAGTTTAATATTTCTTCCCTACCGCTATCAAACTGAAGTTGGAACTCCTGTGAAAGTTTTGGCAAACTTATATAAGACAGGAATGGTTGATAAGGGTAAATCATCTGAATATTTCAAACCACTTTCGCTTTTCTCAATATCCTCCAGTTCATGTTTTCGTTGAGCTTCTTGTTCAAAATGCGTCAACATTTCCAAGGTGAGAATGAGCCTTTTCTCCTTCAGCACTACGATATTACATATCGCAAGCCATCTTACGAGATGAAGCTTTCTATGTGTATCGTAACTTCTCCATTTCTCTTATAATTAATATCAAGACCTGCATTCTCAATATTTCCAAGTGTTGGTTTTGATTTAGAAATGATCTCGCGTACATACAAAAAAATTAGTGCTAGTTTTCTTTTTAGCTCAATATTCTCCTGTAATCACAAAAATTATGGTCCGAAGTCAGTTGATAGTGCAGCACCCCTCACTTCTGGCTCGTAAAGTTACAACCTAATGCTAAACTGAGTTCTATAGTTTTGACTAATGACAGCAACATGTAATAATTCATGCGCAAAATTCAACGAAAATTTTTTTCAGTTCATTATCTGGATGACTTTCGAAAATTGCTTCATTCTCGGAGTGGGGCTTTGAAGGTGTGACCAAAATTTCGTAAATAGAGACACACCAACATACAAAAGAGTTTGAATCGTTACAAAATAGGCACAAATAAACGGGTTGATTCCGATGTGATATTAAGGAACTTACACAGTTTTTTTCTGGAGTGAAGTTCTGCAAGCAATTTTCCTTGTGCTCGTAATAGAAAGTGTCCAGAGCAGCTGTTTTTTCGCCATATATTAGTTGCACGATCTCTCGCGACACCACATCCGCCCTTTTCACGCAGTCCGCGCAATGGAATTTCTGTAGAGTTTCGAGCGATTTGTTGTTTTTATCGCACGTTTTCATCTGTTCATGGCACGCACCCCCAATGCGACCGCGATCGTTACGATTTCTTGCAACGTTTAGTTGTCTCTTTTTTCAAATGGAACATTTCCGCTGCCAATCATGTCATTTAATGTGCTTTCAAACTGACTGGGAACCTTGTACTGTCTTCATTACTTTTTATCTTGTTTGAAGGCTTTATTAGGACCTCACACCTAAACTTCCAGAAAAATCAATTTCAGACCTCCCCTAACCGATAAAAATACGATTGTATCAAAAATTATCTTAAAGGCTGTCTCAGTTTTCTGGTAATCTTCGTAAAATCTGCACAAAAAGCACTGGTTTCTCACGTTTAAGTCGCACTATGGTATTTCAATGAGAAAGGAGGGGAGGGGGAAGAAAGTCAGATATACGAAATTTAAAATCCAAATTAAAATCACTGATGAAACATCACCAAGAATTCCAGCACTCCCTGTCGACGAATAAAGTTGTCTACGATATGTAGATGAAATTGCTCCAATCACATTTTTTTGCAAAAACATTAAAAGTAAACGTAGGTTATTCAAAACAGCTTATCTGAACATTTATACCTATCGTATTCTACAGTAGATATTTATGGAAAGTCAGAGATAATAGAATTGTAGATTCCATGAAAAATGCACTATAAGATGAATTATCTTAAAGATTTTCTTGGCAATTCAACTTCAGGAATTGCAGAGCTCCACTAATCTTCTTCAGGATATGTTTCTAAATCCACCCTTTAACAGATGACCATTGGTGCATTAAAAAATTCCCAATTTTTTTTCTGAAAATTTGTATCGCGTAAATTTAGTAAAACAGCAAAAATTCGGGAATTTTTCAAGAGAAGCCGCGAGAATCTTTGGAATGACCATAAAGTGTAAACGGCTTGATTAATTTCAAAAGTTGAGATATATTGCTAAGCTGTTTGAGGTTCCCAACACTCTCGCTGCAGTAGTGGTTTTAATTCGCTTTTTTAAATCTTGTACTTCTGCTCGATGGAAAGTACTCTTCATCCGCCGAAAAAAATGTGTACTATTGATGGAAAATTGGCAACCATCCATCTTCTGCTGCGTATCTGAATTGGCTGTGAATTTAGTCGACTTCTGCTTTGGGTGAAAAGTGAATGTACAATCCTGGCTATGTTTTATCTCTGTCTTTCTGGAAACTCGAAAAAAGACTTTGGGCTGAAAATTGCAGGAATTGCGTTTCAAGCGAAAATGGCCATAAACTAAACAAATCGATCTTCTCTTCACAAGAAAATTCCAATGAGTGCCGGGAAAATAGAAAGAATTTTGTCGAATTTTTCACCTGTAAATTTTCGTCCGACATACTGTTGGTCCAATATCACCCTACAAATTTCTCTGAGAAATGTTTTATCTGCTCTGCTTCTTACTTGGGAAAACAAATGTTTGTTTATCGCTCTTCACTCTTCACATTGAATATTTGTCTCACTGTAACAATTCATTTATTGCCAAGGGTCAAGCACAGGTTCTGACGGACGATCCTCTTTTACAATCCTCTTCCCCTAACTCCCCGTTTATCTTGCAATACGTCACACAACATTTTGACAGCAATAAGGCTACAGCCATGAATATTGTACTTTACATGTGCACTCGCTATCTCAAGGTTATTTTAGATATCCTTCTTCGAAAGTAAGTACGGTTTTTGTGAGCAACGAGCAACTTTTCTTACTCTTACCCACTTCGAGAAAATTACGACGCTAGTTTTATAACCAAATTTGTAGAATCACTTATAGCGGGCGAAGTGGTTTTCTCATGCATTTGGTAGACCTTACTTCTTTCGACAGGGTAGGGGAACGAAGACCGCCACTTTTCGCGGCCAAGTGGTCCTTTTGTGCAATTGCTGCATGTCGTTCCAGGACCAGCGAGAAATTCAAAGGACGCATTGAAATAAGATGGTTTTGACGAGCACCTCGTCTTCCGAGAAAAGATTCCCTGTTATGTTTACTATTCCTTCTCTGTTAGTATTTTGCTAACAACGTATATTTCAAGAATATCCTCGAAGGATACTTTACTTTCCGGGGTGGCTTTCCCGTTACTTTCCGAACAGGGGTTCCGAAGCGAGTGCAAACCGAGCACCGGCAAAGCCAAGGTTTCAAACTTACTGCATTGTTCGGTTTCCAACATTTCTTTGCATTTGTACTTCTTATATCTCTTTCTTTTTCTTTTTTGTTTTTTGAACGTCCTCCACGTTTCTACTGGGGCAAGGACAAGGAACCATCATTTTTTACTTATTTTTGGACCAGCTGTGGTGAAGATAGGCTCAATAAAACTACAAGCTGATGAATCTTTCGTTCCACGGAATTCACTGGGGCAGATGGACTACCGTTTGATCATCTAACTGTTTTACAACATATGATGAAGTGACAGTGTCCAACATTAAGAGTTGTCGATTTTGACCTGCCGTGAGCCGGACATCAATGGTACGAGATAAATCTCCTTAGGACTGTTGTGGTTTTTCGCCACGCGCTTTGTTGCTACTTTCCAATCAGAGTATCTCTTCCATATTTGAATTTAAAGTCTTTCGTTTTGTTGTCTTTTCTTTTCGTTTAATAAGAAGAAACTGTAGCACGTTATTTGGTTTTGGAAAGTAATTTGTTAGAGTTACCCTCAAGTGGAGGAGTGGTCGAATTAACTTTTTTCTCATATTTGTCAAGCGTGAAGCCTATTCGGACTCACTCTAATCTTTTAGTGAAAAAGAAAGGAAATGGACCTCAAGTTAGCTAATCGTGACAGTCGGTTTGTGGTACTTATCTGCCTTATCCGTCTGTCGCGATAATTTTGCTCTGGACTAGAAATTTATTCATTTTTCATCGTATAATAAACTCCCTATGTATAATTAACCAACAACATATCAGCAAACAACGTTGAAAAACAAAACAAAAGGAATTATGGAAATGTGTCAGTGTAATGCAGTCATCATTTCTCTTATCCTGAAAATGTTCTCGAAATTCAACGCATTAGTTGCCAAGTTTTTTTTTACAGTTCGAAGGGTTCGAAACAATCGTTGTCGTTTTTATTTTTCACTCTATTGCCCTTTTCACAGGGAATGAGTGTTGATCAGTTACGAAAGAACGTCATCGATGAGCTTCGCAAAGCCGAAGGAGAACCGCTATCTCTACAAGAACTTTTTGAGCGCTGTGGTGGAGCAAAAGCGACTAACTTAAATCTTGAGGCATTCAGGTGATTATTGATATGTTTTCGAAGGCAGGTTAGTAGGATGCGTGAGTGTTGATGGTCAAATAAATTTATACCAAAGCAGCTTCACAATGTTCTTTAACAAAATCAGCTTTATTATTATCTTTTGATAGTCATTTATGTGAATTTATTTCTTGCTGAAGATTATGGCAAAACAAGAAAATAACATCTAACAAGGGAATGGTCCAAAGTCGAAGAGGCCAATCCAAGCAAGCTGCCTACCATTCGATGCAGCATTCAACGCTGATTTCGAAGCATTTTATATCTGGTTAGCGCATTTGTGGACGAAATTATGAGCAGTTTTATTGCGTGAAATCGTACAAATAATTGCGAAATTGAGCACATTGTTGCACTTTCAACTTTTAGGCTTTAAGATGTAAAGTAAATCAGCTGCATGTTTTGACCCAGCCTTAAGCCGAACATGGCTCTCGAGTGCCAAATTTCCACTTCGCATGCACGATTTCTTAACAAAATGACGGCCTTCCACGGCTCATGGCTACGCCCACATAGGCGCTAAGCAGATATGGAATAAAATTCAAAGTCAGCGTTTTAAGCTGCATTTAATGCTATGCAGATTGTGCGGATTGGTCACTTTGATTTCTGACCATTCCCTTGTAGGCTTATTTACAACTATGTTTCTGTTTGGAATTCCATCAAGGATTTGTTCAATTATTTTTTTCAATACCTTTTTGTAGGCATTTCATTATGGAACGTTGCTCTCGAGCGGTGAAACCTGTCCACGGCAGTGACGAAAACAGTCTTCCCAAGTAAGTACTTCCTAAACACATTTCTGTTCTTTTCTATATATTCATTCCTTAGTTGAACCGTACTCTAGCCAAATTTAGCGAAGTATTTTCTTGCATCACTCTTAACACCTACATATTTTCTATAATTGGTTGTTTGTAATAGTTTGTCTACAGATATGCTCTTCACGTTGATCATGCTCGCAAAACGGGTACGTTAAAGAAAAGAACCGCTAGATCGAAAAGCCAGTCTAGCTCGCGCGGAGGGACGCCGGATGGTGGTACACCGCGCTTCAATCCAAGGACTGTGCGTAAATTAAGATTCTTGAGACTGTCAACTTGTGAAGTTTTGCTTTGCTTAGGAAGGCTTCATAATCTTTTGCCACATTGTCCGACGACTTTCTGCAATTTCGCAAGATGGATCTGTCAATTGGAATGCTATTAGGAACCAGTACAGGTCTGACCTTTTATTTGATTTAGTGAAGTTTAGGTAATGCAATATTTTAGGAAAGAGACAGGCCGTCAGTTGGTTGCTGATGAGTTGAACAATATGTGTGGCACTATCAATATGACGAAGTATATTTTGCATGGTAGGCTTTGAATTCCCTGGAAAGATCTGATTACGTTCAGGAACGAGTTGCTCACAACTTATCTATCGCCAGTAGTGGAAGTTCTCGACAGCCGTGGACAGATCATCCGTCCGACAACTTCATTCATATCGAACTCCAAAACTCCTAGTCCTATAGCACTGCAGCCACTTCCCAAAGGTGCGTGAGAATGCAAGACATATGAACTTCCCAGCAGTAGTGCAGTGTTCCTTGAGAATAATAAGTGTTCGTACGGTTTTGTAAATGTGGCTTTCGTGAGGAACCTTTGCTTCAAATATATCTACTCACTGAACTTGAGCGCTGGTGAAGTTCAACCTGTAATAACCATCCTCTTATAGGTTACATATTGAGGGTAGTCTTAGAATTACGATTTAACTACGATTACAACAAATTTGCACGACTTTTGACGTTAAGTCCAAGAGAAAGAAACCTATCTAAAATTGGAGTTTGACCATGAGACGGAGTGAGAGCGGCTCAGGAAATCGTATATAGAAAACTCCGATCTTGAGCTAAAGGAAAGCGTCCATGAATAAAAATCACCATTGCTAGATTTTTGAGTTGTGATTATTTGATTTCCTGCAATGCCTAAGTTTCGACATGCTATTTGTGTAGTTCTGACGGAAATGTCTTTCTATACTTTCTTATAATCCGATATCCGATTCTGGTATTTCCAAAAACCACATCATTTAACTCGCAGGGCTCAGCAGAGGTGGCGCTTTCACACGCTGGATATCGTTTTCTGGGGGAGAAGCAAACGAGAAATCGTTAATTTCTCAAAGGGGATTCCTGATCTGATAGGATAGCAAGCACATTTCTCACACATAGTAAGCCCGAATTCGAGGCTCTAATGTCATTCAACCACTAACAGGTCAATTAACATGTTACAAACACGATCAGTGCACCAACTTGTGTTTCCACAGCTCTCAAGTGTTAGAACATGATCTTTAGGCACATAAAGATAAACAAGTTTTGTTTACAACGACTAAGTAATATTGAGCCATCAAAATTGGTATATAGCTTCGCGACGATGAGGAAGGTAAATATGAAAAATTATGAAAAAATTATGTAAATGAATGAAGTCGTGTTTTTCTATTTTAGGTTGCTCCCGCGCAATCTGGAAGCACCCTGAGGTTGCGCGAGACCAAACAAAGTCATAATTTACCCACTTTCTCACATAATTTTCCGAAAATTCTTACATAAGTCTGTTCTTCAGCTTAAGAGCTCTATCTATGAGTACTCACTTTAGCCCAAGTTTTGATCGCACTGCTTTCCTACGGCACTTGACGATATAAAATCCTTCTCCTTTTTTCGCCTTCTGTTGTTTTATCCTAATTTTCTGGTTTTATCTCAATTTTATCCACTTATCATTCGCTGCATATCATAAGCCGTACTTCCACAGATCCACAAAAGGTTATTCGTAAATTTCTGCAGTGTCAAAGGGGACTTCGTTTCTAAGATTCCCAAATGCCACCTCGTGCTGGGCCCTGTTCCCTCGCTTCCATAATTTCACTCTGCTCCTGAAATAACGCCATTTTGGTAAACGATGCTAATTGTATGCCGTAAATTGCTGTCAGATATCAAACAGAGTTTCCCGAAATCTTGCTCTGCTGTGAACTTTTTTCTTGGAAATAGAGACATTCAGGTTTATAGTTTATTAACCAGGAAAAAATAACCGATTACAGATCGCGAACTCTCACCCATGGTGTCGATCGTTTCTGAAGAAGTTCAGTCTGATCTAATAGGGGTGACTTCTTTTCATATCCAAACTCAGTTCGAATTATGATTTGTTTATATCTTCGTAATTTTTTGATATATTTATTCTATTCAGGATGGCGATCAAAACATCGTGGAACAACTACGAAAAGATGAGGTCGATAACGACGACAGTAAAACATCTTCTGGAGAACGCACGCCACCCACAAGTCGAAGTTCCGCTTCGGCTGTTGACGAAGCGTCGAAGGTTAATTGACTCTTCGGTTATTTTTTTGTTATGATCATATTCTTTTGGGTTGGAATGATATCATGTTTTTTATCTTCTGCTTGTTCATCCGATGTAATCACTGGAAAAGAATGTTCGCAAAGTTTTGTACATCTTTTAGCCTTCTTCACGTGAGATGTTCCGAACACCAGATTCTGGCCATACATCCTTTGTGTCGGTGAATCAAACATTCGAAACTAGCGGAGAATTTGATTACGTTACTGGAGATGATAGGGTGAGCGGTCGCTGTGGACTCTTGTGTTGCTGTATAGAGTTTCCTTCCTGTTTAGTCACCGGAAAGCGACATCTCACTTGACGTCACATGCGAAAGATCGGCTCTGAATAGTACCCCATGTCGCACCCATGAAATTACTCTATGCGATGATAACGATCCTGTGGTGCAAAGCGAGACGGAGTATACGGTAGGTGGATGGAACACCATTGTACCGACAGTAACATCTGCCATTCCAGGAGCATAAGGACCCTACGGACAAAGATGTCCTGGCGCAATCGGAGCAAGCGGAACATGAGGATAAACCTTCCCCCGTCGACTCTTTTGAAGAAGCAGAAGATAAGGAAGAAGTTGCTGAAGAGCCCGTGGAACAAGTTCCACACGAAGACGAGCGGCGCTACGAAGTTCCATCCGAATCCGGTAGTGATCATGTGGAGGACTCAGGAGAGCTTTTATCCGAAGAACCTGCAGAGGTTGAGCCCCAAGAAAAAGTGCAGGAAGACGAACGGCCATACGGAGTTCCATCCGAATCAGGAGGTGATGATATCGAGGATTCAGCGGACCTTTTGTCAGAAGAAGCGGCAGAGGTAATCATTCAAGAACTGGCTCAAGACATGCCCACGGAAGAAGGTTTGCCCACAGAAGGCAACCCAGTACCAGAAATTGTCATCACTGAGCCAGAGGAGGAAGCGATTAAGAAAGACGTAGAAGTAGAAGAGAAACTTGACGTAGATGAAACAAATGAAGCGGTAAACGAAGACTTGGAAGTTTTGCCAGATGTTGAATCAATTACCGAACTCGAAGATGTACCTAGTGAGGACAGCGAGGACGCTGATGCGCAGACCATAGTAAATGTTGTAGTGGAAGAACCTGATGATTTGAGAAGTGAGGAGCTGTACAGCATGGCTGATACCATAAGCAATGATTTGGGGGAAGAATATATTGTTGACGAGCAAAAGGTGCTTAAATCTGCTATGTCCGACCCGAACATAGAAGAATCTGCTGAAGAAAGTGACACATACATTCCGCAAGGCACACCAGTCAAGGAACGAAGATTGGTGTTTGAAGCAAGTGAAGAGAAAGAAGAGCCAGAACTTCCTAGCGTGGAGATTGAAATGGATGCTGATGTCGATGTGAAGGAGAAAGTAGAGATGTTTGAGCATCTTCGAAGAGAGCAAGCCGATGGGAAGGTCAACCTCTTAGACGAAGATGACCATCCGGAAAAAGGAGACGCCGCAGAGCTGGTCAGCGATTTGGAACATTCCTCAAGTGGGGAAGAGCCGTTTGTAGAAGAGGAGGTAACGATGCCACCGCATTCCCATGTGTCGGAAACTGTAGATAAACTGGAGAATGAGCTTGAGAAGAAGTCCTTGCTTGTCTGCAAGGATTGTACAGATGTGTTTGAACAAGCGGTAGAAGAAGTGAAGGCAGGTGACCATGAGGCAGTGGAAGAAATAGAAGAAGTGGGTATCTTTGACTTAAGGATGACACATTTATTTGCATACACTTTTCATTTCAGAGTAACGAAATGAAAGTTATCGAAAAAGTGACATCTTGGGTGGAACTTAATCAAGAAGGTAGGAAAGTCTGTCATTCCTTGGAGTCGTGTCTCTACAAAACTTAGCGCAAATTTCATCCTTATCATGATTAGTTGTTACACATCCTCATGCTATTCTTGTATACCTGGTATTCTCTTGTTGCTTAAATGGGACGTCTCTCAGGTATACGATTGAAGTTATCACCCTAATTTCACGAATACAAGACGCACTTTTTTCGATTTTCTAAGCGAGCCGCTCAATCGCGTCGCTGCGTTTAGGAAAACGAAACTTATGCCGCACGATACTCTCAGGCAATACGCAGCACTGTGTAGGGTCTTTTGGTCGCGAAAATTTCGGTGTGTTCAGGCTGATCGAATGAAAAATCATCCTGTATTCGTGAAATTAGGATAGTTACCATTAGGTGGGAGCCAGTGGGTTTCAGGATTTCTGGTCAGAGGAGGGGGCGACAAAAATTTTTTCGAATGAAGAAGCTTGGCGCCAGCCACGCACTGTGATAAATTGTCTGGAATTCTTACAAAAATTTGACTTTTGGAAAATGTAAAAAATTATTTTAATTATTGACAAGTTTTACCAAGTCACTTGCACTTACACTGTAAGTAACTTTCAACAACTTCACCACCATCCATTTGCGGGCGCGTGCTTCCCCCTCGGTCCGCCTCTGGTGGCGGCCTCTGTTCCAGCTGGGGATCCGGATCTGTGAGGATGTAAATAAAACAAAGAGGACGAGGAAATTGTATTGAATAAAGATGGTGCTTAGTCTTCAAATTTATAATCCTTGAATTCTCGCAATGAAGCAAGATGGCGGAAATTAAATATGTTAGAAATTGGACCATATTATATGTTGGAAAAATTTATTCTTTATTACTTTCGTAATTCCGTTCACAAATAATATTTATACGTTATGTGTTACTACATTTAGGTTTTTTCTTTCTTCTCGCCACCGAGAGGATATATGACCAACTAAAGATGGAATATTTTCAGCACCGGCATTGAATGAAATGGTGACAGTGACAATTGAGCCGTCTGAACCAGTAGCGCAGGTAATCTTGTAATTTCGTGTGCAGTTCCCTAATTCTAGTCTCACCTGTAATGCATGTATCTTCTCTGTTCTGTATCTTCTTGTCTCTTTATTCACAGGCTGTTGCAAAGATTTGTGACAAGGATAACAGTTTAGTCACTAGCACAGTTGTTGTTGATGTGATTCCACACAAGGAGCATGGACCCAAACTCACGGTTTGTCACTGAAAACACTGAGATTCACTACTGATCGTTTACACGCCCCCTATACTTACGGACACATGGTCTGACGAGGGAGGGTCGCGAAGATGAAGTGGCGATCACCACAAGATGCAAAACGTTGAAAAGGAGTTGAAGTGCTTATTTCAAATCTGCCTTATATCTGCAGAGCTTCTCTAGGAAAGAAGGTAGAGCAATTTTTGTGGTAAGAAAATGAACTAATAGTTTGGATGATATCAATCGCTACAGCCTCTCTAGATTTCAAGTGAAGCAGTGGCAAATATCAGGATACTTCATGCAATGAATTCTCTCTGTATAGTATAACAGCACCCTCTATACCTATGTGAAATTGAGAAAGGCGGCATCGATCGATCTTACCCCTACCATTAGTTTACTTTTCGCCTCAGAAAATGCTTACACTTCTTTCGCAGGGCGCTCTGCATACAAGGAAAGCAAATTGAAATCAGCGTTCCAGGCTCTCACTACGATGCGGTTTGTGGTGATCGGCCACTGCGACTTCGCAACCTCCCTTGTGAGTGTTTAGTAATAACAAGGCGTTGATCTTTTTCTTTTCAGGCCAGCGAGTCTTGGGAAAAAGCATTCGTTGTTGCCAGCGGATCTGTTCTACCCAAATCGGCATCTTCGCAAAAGACAAGTGTAGACCTGGATGTATCAGAGGCACACAGTGTCCTGCATGAGATGGAGAAGCTTGAAGAGAAAGCAAAGGTACGTAGGTACTTTTCATCTCGCGTTATTTCCATGTGTTGTATTTCAAATATGTGAATTTCTTTTTTTTGCTAAGATATTGACTCGTGCCAAAGGTGCGCACACGCTCTTGCTCTTTCTGTCTTGTTCTCTTTCAGTATATGTATTCAGTTTAGCGCCTAAAAATACAGCTACGGCTTTCTTGGTCTTTGTTACATGATTTACACCGGAGCGAGCTTTTGCGTTTTTGACCGCGTCGTCAGTCAACCATGGTTAGGCGAATCATTGCGAAATTTTCGCGACGATTTCTTTGCTTCCTGCCCAAGATTTAACCTCCGCATTTTGTGCGTCGCTTACGAAAAGGGGTGGAAGAGAGGGGGAGAGGCAACTTTCATGCAACATTGAAAAATGACCCATAGTCTGGCATGGACATTACTTCTGTCTTTTATTGATCTTGCTGATTTTTTATATTGTTAAGACTGAGGTTACCACGCCTGTTGTGAAGGAAGCAAATGGAATGGTAAAGGATGAAAATAAAGTAACAGACCTTACCCTAACTAAAGAGCTGCCTCCACTTCCAGCTGTAATAATAAAGGAAGAAAATACTGAGGTGGGAATCAATCTAATGTTCTGTGCGATTCTGCCCCCTATGTTCAGGCCATATTGCAGTTAACGAAAAAACGAGGGCAAGCTCTGGCTCAACAACGTCGACTAATGGACTGTTGCACAGTATTGTAAGCGAGAGCATACTCTTTCTTCCACTATACTGCACTCTGACTCGCTTTCATCTACATCAAGAGATGCAATTTATGTGTGACCTCAAATACTATAACTTTTACGTTCTGTGTCCTAAATACCTTTCCCTACTGCTTTAAAATTATTCTATGTATAGTTACGTGTTCTTTGTTTTCGAAAGACATAATTGAAACATCATCTCGCTTTAGTAATCAATCTGTATATGTTCAATAGGCCTTTGAACTCATCGTGTTCTGGTGCTGAGATATATTTGCCCAATCGAACTATGCAGTTTTCTTCACTGTCAAATTTTTATTCCAATAGTTTTTGAATAAAAATGAAACTACATAAATTTTATGCTTCGGACGTGTAGAGGAATTTCTGCCAAAGGGTCTGCCACTTCATTTCCTCCGTAATACAAAAGAGCAAAATTTTTCCCTATTTTTCTAGCATTTTCTAGGGAGGTCCGACGTTCTGTCAAACATGCATATTTTGCTAACAAAGGAGGTCCGTTTACACGAAGTGGCCTTTTCGGATGACTCCTCTACCTCTTTGGAGAGATTTGAATGCTGCTTCCAAATCGGTTTTCATTATCTGCCAAGCGCCTCTGGACGGCGAGTAATGAGGGTGGTCGTGGAGCAAGAAATGAAAATCTAGTTAATCAATTGTTACGGTTTTTTCAGCGCTCAAGTAGAACAGTGTCGAGTATGAGGGTTTTAGATAGAAGTTACTTACTGAATGAAGTGCTCTGATAATTTACGCTGAATTATTTGATGGACAAATTATATTCGAGTTTGATTTTTGATAATTGAATTTTTCAGCCATAAACGCTCATAACTCGGCGCCCAAAAGCGTTTGGCAGATAATGAAGACACTTTGGAATCATCAATTGCTTTTCAAAGTGTTACAGGAGCGGCAGATGTTGGTTCCTCCTGCCCCGCATCCGTGGCAAAGTACGCATGCTGCCACAGTCAAAGTCGTAGAGTACCAACGACTTGCGTTTCAACCTTGCGGGAACTGCTCCACTCATCCAAATCCAAATCGAGAAGCTTTCAAAAACGCCTGTTTTCGCTGTCCTCGCGTTTTATGATGAAATTTTTTCAGCATCGCGGATCAGCCCGATAAGCGATTAAGCTAGATATTAGGTTTTTACCCGAACACTACCTTCGAGTAAAGACAGTCTATCTTGCATAGTTCGCATAAAGCAAGAACAGCAGTAATGCACTTGTGATGATTAGCTTTTCATTCCTGTCATTCATTTTTCGGATCCGGCCAAGTATATAGGACGCTTTTAAGCTTTTCGTACAGAGTTTTGATTTTCAAAGGGCAATGTTTTGCACTTGACGGCAAAATTATCCGCTATGTTAGGATTTTCTACGTCCACTTAGTGGCTTTTTATGCT
Organism: Cylicocyclus nassatus; assembly: GCA_958299035.1. Taxonomy (NCBI): domain Eukaryota; kingdom Metazoa; phylum Nematoda; class Chromadorea; order Rhabditida; family Strongylidae; genus Cylicocyclus; species Cylicocyclus nassatus. The sequence continues at coordinate 39,272,931 of CATQJL010000223.1, read as the reverse complement.
CTGGCGTTTCTTATTAACGACACCAGTTTAAAGTTGTGTATCTCGTGGCATGTTCGCAAAGACAAGGTCCTCTCGTGCTTTGCTTGTACTATAAGGTCCATTCATGAAATCGTGACAAATGGATTTGACTGCGGTCTTTGCGCCCACAGGAAGCATAACACCCTCTTGAAAAAGGCATCACTTCCAGTTCGAGTACTGTCATACCTAAGCAGAAAAACCAATCGAGAAGAGCTTATAACCAAGAAAATGCGGCTGCCGGAAGGTGCATGCGTGTCGCGCGCGGGGCGCCATCGTCACGATTTTTCGAATGCCCTACAGCTTGCCGTGTGCAGTTCATACAGTTCCAAAAGCATGTTTCGACATCGCAGTCCATCGAGCACTTTCTGCAGCAGATACACACTATTGCAAGTGATACTCTCGGTGAGTAGATTTCTACACCCACTCTCCCGATTTCGCAGGGGAGGAGGGTTGGCAGCAAGTAGGGTAACGTCAATGCGAAATGGAATTTTCTATTCGGAACATACGTACACACAGACATACAGACAGACAGACAGACATACAAACAGACATTCAGCTTTATATATAAGATTGTACTTGTCAACTGCATAAATTGCAAACAGGTAATCCATCTCGAACGAGGACCAATAAAGAATTCAGAAAGAAGACTTTGTTACCACACTTTCCCCGCACGAAAACCTGGTCCTTGTACGGTTACGGTAGACATATGGTAAGGGCGTAAAACCGTAGATCTGCCTGAAACTTTGTGCAGGGGTGTTATCTGATGTGCTCATTACGAAGATTGCGCTCATTTCGCTTGAAGGCCTTCTCGTGGATTTTTGGGATCTTAATTGGTCTGAAAAGCGGGGAAGATGCTCCCCTAAGCGCTGCAACTTGTCATAACTCCACAACAAAGCGTTGCTATAACGAGCAAGCCTGATATTCGTTATCAGCATGCTTGAAAGCCCCTCTAGGCAACGTTTTAAGCAATTTGCAGTTTTCGCCCATGTACCGTGTACCTACCGTAACTCGAAAAATGGCGCTACCGTCCAAAATCAATATGATATCCATGTTCAGCGTGCTAAGTAACCCCTCCAGACCAAATTCCAGCCAAATCTATGTTTTGACCCCCTAGCGTACACCTACCGTAACCGGGCGAGGTGTTCATGCAGAAAAAATTGTGATATTCGTGATCATCATGTTGAATACCCCCCCCCCCTACGCAAAGTTTTAGCGAATTCTGAGATTTTGACCCCATACCGTATGCCTACCATAACGCCTCAAAAACCCCAGCACGCTAAATGGACATCATTTTCGTAATCAGCAGGTCGAATAACCCCCCTGGGCGAGTTTCAGCGAAATCCGTGGTTTTCAATTTTTGCGTTGTATTAAGTGAAATTTTTTTTATCCTCGCATGGGTCCCGCTTATGCAGGGTCTGCTTTCCTTGTCAGTTGTCTCCATGTCTTCCTATTTGAGGCAAGGTCTTCATCTATTCCAAGTTCTCGCAGGTCGGCCTTGATTTTATCCATCCACCTCATCTTGGGTCTACCTCTGGGTCTCTTGCCTGGTGCTTCCACCGCCAGGGCTAGCCTCGTAATGTGGCTTTCCTCCCTTCTGCGCACATGGCCGTACCATCGTAGTCTCTTTTCCTGCATTTTCTGGGCAATTGGGGCTATTTTCATTCGGGCTCTTATAGTGTCATTGCAGATGTGGTCTTTCAGTGTGACACCTAAGGTCCATCGTAGCATCCTTGTCTCCATGACACCGAGCTTGCGCTCCTCATTTCGCGTACATGGCCAGCACTCACTACCATAGAGGGCTGCTGGACGGATGACGGTCCGGTACAGTTGGGACTTGAGCTGTACTGGCATTCGTCTGTCGCAGAGAACTCCCGTTAAGGCTCTCCATTTCATCCATGCTGTGTTTATCCTGCCTGCGACTTCCTCTTGCAAGCCTCCCTCTGCTGAGATGTGACTGCCTAGGTACTTGAACGGCGTTGCCTTCTTTAGCTCTTCACCATCGATACATATGGTTCCTGGAGTCTGTTTCCCCACTTCCATATACTCCGTCTTCTTGGTGTTGAGTTTCAGCCCATACAACTCTAACCTGTCTTTCCATTTCTGTACCTCGTCTTGCAACTCCTTTCTGGTGCTTCCTAGCAAGACCACATCATCTGCGTAGAGAAGTGTCCAAGGAGGTTCACGTCTGAGTGGTTCCGTTATGGCGTTCATTATGGTGATGAAGAGCAAGGGAGAGAGGACTGACCCTTGATGTACTCCAACCTTGATGTGGAACTCTTTCGATTGCCCTGCAGCTGTTTGTACGTGACTTGAAGCGTTGTGGTAGATCAACTTTATCCACTGGACGTACTCTTCAGGAACCATGTGCTTCAGTAAAGCCCACCATATGACTTCATGGGACACCTTATCTAAGGCTTTTTCCAAGTCCAGGAAGGCTGCGTGTAACTCCTTTGCTTCTCTCTATGTTTCTCCATCATTATCCGAGCGGAGTGGATGGCGTCAATTGTACCTACTCCTTTCACAAATCCGCACTGATTTGGTGACAACTCTATGATATCACGAAGCCGCGTTTCGATTATCCGCTCGAAGATCTTTAGAGTGTGGCTCATCAGTCGGATTGGCCGGTAGGATGCACAGTCTGCGACGTCTCCTTTGTTCTTCCATATCGGAATCGTTGTGCTAGTGTACCAATCACGAGGCAGACTCTTGCTTCTTATGATCTGATTGAGGAGGCCTGATAGCCATGAAGCCCCGGGTTGCCCACACACTTTCCAGAACTCACTTGGTATGTCATCTGGACCAGTCGCTTTGCCATTCTTCGTTTTCGTTATAGCTAGCCATACCTCCTCTTTCGTAACTGGTGGTACTGGTCCATCTACGGGATCAGCTCTTGGGATGGAGTTGACGCTGCGGCTTGTGTTGGCCATCTCTTCGAAGTAGGTTCTCCATCTTTCAGTGATGTCCGCCGGTGTTCTTAGCGTTTTACCAAGTTTGTCTTTGATGTGGAGGAAGTGATCCATATCCTTTGTGGACTCCGCCCTTCTTCTGGCTATTCGGTATATGTCCCGTTCTCCCTCGAGAGACTCCAGTCTCTCGTAGAGCTGTTTCATGCACACCTGTTTTGGCTCCCGCCAGAGTGCCGAAGTTATGCCAGCGCTACGCCAGCATTTCGATCGATACACGTGTATTTCGTTGGGGCGGGGCTAGCCGACGTCCCCAACGAAATACACGTGTATCGATCGAAATGCTGGCGTAGCGCTGGCGTAACTTCGGCACTCTGGCGGGAGCCTTTGCCTTCTTTACGGAAGCTTTCGCAGCGTGCTTGGCTTGTTGGTATGTCTGACGATCGGCTTCCGATTTTGACTGATGCCATCGCCTGTATGCATCCCTCTTGCCCTTTATTACCGTTCGTACTTCATCGTTCCACCACCACGTTTCTCGATTGATCCTTTTCCTTCCTGGCTTTGTGCTACCCAGAGCCATGTGTGCCACTTGGTGGACCCGCCCTTTCAAGCATACCCAGGTTTGCTCTGGGTTCTCTTGCAGGTTTGGGAGAATTGTTAGTAGTGCTTGCTTTGCCGCGTCGTCGGTTTGTAACTTCCACCATTTGATGCGTGTCCTGGTCTCTGTGGCTCTCCTGATGTGCCTAGCCATGTTTATTTTGATGTCGAGAAGCAGTGGTCTATGTTGAGGTATGCAGCTCTCACCGGGGATGACTTTGCAGTCTTTTACGTATTTGAGGTCACGCTGTCGGATAGCCCAGAAGTCTATCTGTGTTCGTCGGTCACCACTTGCATATGTAACGAGGTGGTCATTCTTCTTGATATAGTATGTGTTCGCCAGGACCAGATCATGAGCTGAGGCGAATTCCAGAATGCGCTCACCTTCTTCATTGCATGTTCCATATCCATGGTTTCCGTGGCACTTACCAGCTCCTTCTCGCCTTTCCCCCACATGTCCGTTGAGGTCCGCTCCTAGCAGGAGTGTCTCATCCAGCGGGATTGAGTTAATGTGGTCATCGAGCTCCTGCCAGAAGGCATCCTTTTCATCATCCTTGCACCCGACCTGTGGTGCGTAGGCGGTGACGACTCGTAGCACTTGTTTCCCAGTATCTACCTTTACGCTCATTAGGCGATCGCTTATGCGTTCAACGGCGACGATGTTATTCCTTAGAGTTTCCGAGACAGCTATACCAACTCCATTTCTGGTGCTGCTGGAACCGTTGTACAGAAGCTTATATCCATCTCCTATGTCTCGCGATTTTGCCCCGCTCCACTTCGTTTCTTGTAAGCAGGCTACATCGATCCGCCGTCTTTTCAGAAGATCTGCCACTTCTCGAGAACGAGAGGTGAGTGTACCCACACTGATAGTAGCTAGACGGAGAGCCTGCGATGCCTTGGATCGTTGCCTATGGTGAACTAGCCGCTTTAGCCGTCCCCGTTCACCTTGCTGAGACGGTATTATTAGACGCTGTATTAAGTGAAATGGCGCCAAAAATTCAAAAATAAAGAGAAATAGATTTATGGCTACTAGTAGATAGATAGAATGGATGGGATGAGTGAGAAGAGATCGACATAAAGACATTTTTTGCCAAAAACTGACAGAACAACTAGGTTCTCGAATTGCCTATACACCCATCTAAACCCATGGGGCGTAGACAGGTGCATGCAACTTGAGCAGTCACTCAGTATTATGGCATAGTTTGAAAAACATTGATAAAGGACTGACCACAAAAATCAAGTAAAAGTGGACATAAAGGAGCACCATACAAACTGCAAAAAAACGCGATGCTTCCCATATTTGGGCATCATTTTCCATTTCTGGTACCTAGCGCAGTCACGCGCAGTATTGTTGACAACGCAATAGCACTTACCAGCGACAATCTGCTACACTATAGCCAAATTTTCAAAAACTCTGCACATTCTCGTCACACCTTCCGGGATGAAACTGCAGCCGAGTCGGATCCGGCAAGCGATCGTCGATGATTCTTACGCGCAAGAGTGAAATCATCAAAAGAAAGCGAAGAGACTTGACGATAATAATAAAGCTGTACGCAATCTCGCGATTTAAGGCCAGCTCTCTAGAAGAGAAAGTGGAGTTCACGGGCGCAGGTCGATGAGAGGCTGGTCATTCAATGAACTGTATTGTAGCGCACATCGACCATTCATATCTCCTTTCGCTATACCGAAATATCCTTTGAAATCGAAAACGCTATTCGCTTGCTTTAGGTTCACTAAATTTGAAATTTATGATGATTGCACTTGATTTTTATGAGGTTTGCTTCTTCGCCATTTGGGCAGGTTTCTCAGCGAATATCGTGGGTTGTAAGCTTTAGCGACAAAATCAATTTGTGTCGACTTACTGCGAGGTGGCGATACCTTATCTCTGGTATAATCTAAACCGCAAAAATAGTACCAATGTGATGCCGCCCTCCTCCCCCCCCCTCGCGCGTGAAACATGGTAGGGCCTGTAATTTTCAATTTTACGACCCACAGTTTTTTGCACCCGTCAAATTTGCCAGATGATAAGCGATGCAAGGGGTGTGATTGTCAAAATCATCATTTTCTGCGCATTTTTACGGCAAACCCTCTCCTCTAACTCGAAACTAAAGTACCTTGGAAGCTTGGGCTGTAAGTTTTTCAAATTCCTTCCCATGTAGTCACCTTCAGTCCATTTTATTTTGAGTACAATCTAAGTAATTTGACTAATAGTTTACAAAAAGTTTCCAAATAACTTGTGCTCAGACTTCTTCTTCTCTTCAGGTTTTTACGATCGTAGATTAGAACAAGGAATTTTCAAGTTGTCAGTGCACATATAAAATTATCCTATCACCGACTGCACAATAAGCTTCCTACTAACACTAACATATACGAGGCTGGGCAAAGCATTTTCAAGCAAGCCGACTCAGCTATAGAGATATAAATACGCATTTGAGACAAGACCATTACGGAAGTCATAGCTGGTATAGGCTGACCATCAATAAGGCTCGAAAACGGGTTTGAGCTAATCCGTTCAACATATGATTGTTGTTTGTGACGACTACGTACTGAAGTTACTTCAAAACAACTTCCTCACAAAGTTTGTGAGGAAAAAGAGAGAAATCGCGAATTGAAACATGTCAAATATGGAATACTATTTTTTGGCAATATTCCATTGTGAATAAAATGTTCCATCTATTTCTTGTATAAGTATGCTTTAACTATAAGTCTACTTCTTGTATAAGTTACTCTGTATGTTGCTGAGAATATATTAAGATTTGAGGCGAGCTACAAAGATAATGAAATGAATAATGAAAAAAAAGGAACATATATTCGTTTATTGGTAGATGTGTGATTTGTGAAAATGAAATTTTGCTATGTGAAACAACCCTTTTTTGGGAAAGTCATTATAGAATTTTGGAAAGCCTCACAATTTTTTTGCCTTAAATAATGAAAAAATCTCGTAGCTGAGCCAATATAACCTTTTGAAGATCTTTACGCGATTGCCACTAATATTAGCCATAGACTCCAGAATCTTTGAGACGCATTAGGTAGCAGAGAACTCAGTAGACCACAGAGAATTTTCCATTGCAGCTTGGGCCATCAGGCCCGAGACAGAGATACCAATATTTAGTCAAATTTGCGGAAATGATATTGTAGAAATCGAAAAATATCATTCGTTTTCACAATGAGAAGTAAAGAGTGCATGAGTCTAGTGAGAAAAAAATTTCTGAAAGTTTGACTGCTGTATAATATAAGTGCTATAGAAAATTGCGAAGAATGGAAATCTCAAAGCTAAAATTTCTTACTCCAGAATTCTCCATAATCGGTGGGAATTACACCAAAAATGCCAAATTAGCACTTAAAAAACACCCAGATCGAAAAGCGTCGAAAAAAATGAAATTGTGACAAGAAACCAGTCTTCAAAATATTGTAAAGACATTTCATTTCTAGGACTTATCATTCATTGATTGGGAGCACTTTCAATTTGCCAGCAAGAAGTTGGATAACTTTTAAAAGTGTGCGAGAAAATTATGTTCTGAGTAAGGAATCACCAAGTATAATAAAACGCGCTATAGCATTCTTCAACCTTACAAATGTTAAGCATGGACATGCTATTTCCAAGAAGAAAAGCTTTGTAGCAAGACCGGCATCAATATCATTGATGTATGATGATGCAATCCTGCCACCATATCCCATTTAAGTGTGGTCGCAGATCTTCAGAGAAAAAAGAGCATTTTTTTCATCGTGTGTTTCAACAGTGTCTTTGGAAATCTTGCAATCGACTGATAATTTTCAATCCATACTTTGTGTCGGTGCTTCAGGACTGCAAATAGTGCTTGTAATGTTCACATCATGCTTTTTTTTGCTAGCGCAAAATTACTGAAAGTCTATTGGGTTGGTGCAACAGTTCTGTCTCACCATTTTTGAAAAATCACAAAAATCACAACAATCACAACTGCTTGCTGTCTCGGCGAAGTTGCACAAAACTAATTTTGCTGGAAAGAGAAAATCATTCTCTTTGTAATAGTACACTTCATTGCTCAAGGATGAGCTTCCGAAATAGAAGCAGGAAAATAGAATCTGTCCAGCAAAATCAAGTTTGTGTGAATCCGTCGAGACAGGAAGAAATCATGGTTTTCCAAAAACGTTGAGACATTCTCAACCTAACATAAATGAGCGTTCGTATATACGTGCCTACTAACTGTTTGAGCAGTTGCGAGATTACGGAAGTTTACGAAGCAAATCAACTCGGCAGACTTTTTTGTATGTTTTTTCCTTCATAAGCGAGTTGAAAATTACCTGAATATTGAAATGTCATCTTGGAAGTTTTCCTCTGCTCAGTGAATCTCCCACTCAGCCAAAGTCTACTCTACTTTACTCTTCTCTAACTTTACTCTACTTATTGTTAGTTTTGAGATTCTCGAAACTACTGTGTTCGTGGTAATGAGAAAATGTAGCAATCACCCAAAAATATACATTACATTACATGCAACAGCAATATGCCTTGTCCTTCGCGTTAGGACCCGGATCAGGGGTTTATTTTATCTATGCTTATTTTGCTGTTCGTAGATGAGTACCAAATTGAGAAATGATGTGGATCTCGAAAATTTACGGGGAATACAGATTTTTATTTCTGTTCTAGCTTTCACTTTATGAACAGTATTTATTCCAAAGGTAGTTTAAATCGAACGAAACCTTTTTTGTAGCCATACCGATGTCCGTCATTGGATAGTCGTAAATCTTCGCAAATTCTCGAATTTTATGTTATTGGCTTGCGACATTGTAGTCGAGCGCTTTCGGTCGTGGAATTTAGCCAATTGCTTGAACTGGCTATGAGCTTGTCTTAGAAGAGACACATCGGGCCTAAGACGAAAAGATCCATAAACCCGTTATGCTACGGGACGACGACCATGCTTCCATATCTCATTGTTGATTTTCGTCTCCACTGATACCTAGCCCTCTACATAACATTTGCTTCGTTCTAAAAAATTTATTTGTTCAGCTTTTCAAGTTTATATTTGACAAATTTTACACTCTTTCTTCGTCGACCAGATTTCGCCAAGAACCTTTTGATCGTCTTTATGTAATTCTCAGGCTTGTTAACGACATTCCTTTTAAAAAACTCATAACGAGCCCAGTAAAGCCTAGCTCTTTAGATGAATTCTTCCTTCATGGCTATGTATAAGCACCTCTTCTAGTGTTCAGCTTGTCCAACCGCCTTTCATCAACAATTCCCATTCTATCTCTTGCCAAAGTTGCTCTAGCATCCTTGAGTAATCTAACTGGTTTCGGTGCTTCTAAACTTCTATTCTTTCTCTATTCTTCATTCTTATCCGTTTCGAGACGGCTGTCATAACTGCATCTTTCCCTCCAACTGCAACATGTCGAAGATTTCCATTCTTGTGCCTTCAACTAAATTTGCTATGTTCAATACTTTAAATATAAGAAGAAACTTCTATAATTACTAACTGTAGCCTAGGCGGTTATATCCTGGGAAAGATTTAAGTCAGCCAAAGAATGAAACACTGATAACTTCACATTTTTTTCTGATTTGCTCTCGAGAGATGAAGTGAATTAATGAATAATTTCCAATAAATAAACTGTTTTTGTGCATTCAAAATAAATTTTTCCTCAGCTTTTTTGTAAGAAAGATAATGAGAGATATAAACAGGCACAGTCAGGTGGAACCAATCCCCTAAGAAATGCTGCGCTGCTGTTTTGCTTGTGCAGATTTTAGGCAGGAGTGAGTTTTGACTACCAGGTATTATAATGAAAGTTACTCCAGCTCTTTGCCGTAAGGTGTATAAATTCAGAAAAAAGAAAAATTGGAATGAACCTTTGAAAAAAATCCATTACATCGTCGCTATTAACCGTTGGGAATAATTTCATCAGCTTTCTGAAGAAACTGCGGACCAACCGAGGTTGAGTATAGTTCTGTATTCATTTAGACAGTCGATGTTCACCATCATGTCTCTTATTTTTTCTTACGAAAACTTATACTTATTTGGAACTATCTACCAGTACATTAATAGCATAAAGCTATCAGTCAAATTTTCTTGAAGTGTTTTTACTGAACCATTATACTCCAAATCGTTTTTCAGACACACCCCCATACTTGTTGTCCTTTTGATGATTCTATAAGGACAACGTGATTATCTTTAGATTGATGTAAAGAGGCATGCTGAAATTTCAACCATCTTCTATCCAAAACATTAGTAAGCAATTAAATAGCCTCATAAACAAACGCATAAATAAATCTGCTCGCTAGTGGTATGTTTACAGTAGTATCAAATTTTGTAGTATCAAACTTTCTCTCACAAAATCTTCAGCTTACGAATATCGCGAATTCTAAATTTGAAAATTTGCGAGATCACTATGTACTTAATAGCTATCCAATCGCAAAGAGTTGGATGGAAAGGTGTAAACGTCGGGAAGTCCCCACTGGATATTAAATCTAATGAATCCACAAGGTTTCATCCCATTTTTTACGGAAAAGCTTCGGGAAAGAAGTGTAGATTATTATTCCCCTCGTGTGAAGGAAGTGTCGACAATTCATAAAATGCTACTATTTTCGTTCTATTTTCATTTCTGTCAATATCTAATACTGAATACTCCTCAGCTTCACATTGCTCCATCGAAATCAGTACCTTACCCATAAATCTCGCTTTTGATCATACTCAACAGACAAAGCCGTTACGCAGTCTTTCACCCACCATCGATGAGAAATGTCTATCTAGAGCTGGTAGAAAAAAATGCTACGCAAGCAAACAGAAACCAGATTGATTAAAGCCTTCAGCGCATCCCATTCGATAAAACATCTTAATCCATTTTTGGACGGCTCGGAAAGAAAATATCGCAAATGCGCAATGTTTTGAAGAACTCAGTAAGCTCCAGCGTGTGAGAAATTCAAAAGATTCTGCGTATATTTCAATCATTGGCATTTCTTTCAATTGGCAGTGTTGAATAGTGTAATGTAAGAACTAAACTTGCTAACGGAGCAAACTTGTGAACTAACAGACATTTGCGGTGGTCTTTAATTTAAGAAAAATCGGAATGGTCCAATGTGAGTCAATAAAGGTAATGAAGTCCTGGGTCATAAATCGAATGAAAGCTTTATTTTGATTTTACTGTCTTCAGTTATTTTGGTACTCCAAAGATTTCTTCTCTATACTCCATGTAAGAGCACTCTTGCCAAAGAATCTTCTTACCCTAATTTCATGAGTAGAGGACGCGGGAATTTTTTTAAATCGAACACAGACACGCCGAAGAGACTTTGCGACCAAAGAACTACTTACAGTGTGTTGCATATTGCTTAAGAGTATCGTGCTCGTTTTCCGAAACAAAGGAGGCGGCTGAGCGGCACACTTGAAAAATCGAAAAAGATGCGTCTTGTACTCGTGAATTTAGGGTAATACAATAAAAATAAAAAAGCGATCTGCTGTGAATTCAATAAGCTGTCCATTGAGCTTCATGTAAGGGACTTTACAAGGTTTTATGAGAGCTGAAAGGTTAATGGAAAAGCCTCTGGGCTGCTCAATGTGGACTTGTTCAGTGAAAAATCGTCAAAATCTGTATGACTGCTCTTGGAAACTTTCCCAAATCAGATCTCTTCCCAATTTTAGCTTTCACGAATGATAGCTCGAGTCGATTTCGTACCTGGTAGATTGTTGATAACTATACTTTCATTAGCATTTTCGATTAACAATCTATAACTTGCATGATAAGCAACCGATTACTAGATATAGATCTTATTTTAAAAACAATTATTCTTATAAGAAATCAAAATCAGTATCACTTTAATTGAAGTAAGAGACTTCCAAAATATCTTCCTCCATAGTCAGCAAATTTCTTTCCGTGATTCATAGATCTTGAACGCTGCAAGAACCTTGACAGCTTCGTCTCCTTCGGAGGAATTTGACAGACCGCAATTTTTTACCCTGTGCAAATGTTCAATCAACTCCGTGAAAGCAATGGTCAGATGTGTTTTTGAATAATTCGTTGATCAGCGTTACAGATTAAATGTGAAGCATGAGCATGGTGCCGGATATTAGTGCGAATCTGACAACGACCGTAACACCACTACTTCATCGACTTTTCTCCAATACTTCACTTGGTCACCGTCTCCTCGAGAGGTCAGCAATCATTTTTTGGCAAATCGTAGTGGGAAGAGTTTGCTCTAGACTTGAAAATCTCTATATATAAAGCAGAAAATCTGTGAGTTTGTGTGTTTATGCACATTCGGGTGCAGAGTGCGCAGGTTGTGCAGGGTGTGCAGGGTATGCAGGGTGTGCGGGGTGTGCAGGGTGTTCACGGTGTGCAGGGTGGGGAGGGGGTAAGTGAACATGCTGATTCGAATACATTATTGACAGGATCGGTCGGAGCTGGGTTTGCTAGCTCGTAATATTTTTAATTGCAGGCTAACGCTTGTGAATCTACGACATACTCTTTATCTGATTACTCCCTATGAAACTTCCGTGGAAACTCTAGAGGAAGTGCCCAATTACAATGTAGAGGTGAGAATCATTACAGTGTTCTTCATAAAAGCGGAATTGTCTTCTGATGCGAAACCTATATTATTAATGAAGAGTTGAGTACATGCAGCATGATATCGCCGCTCTACACCGTTAGAAAAAAAACTTAAAAAATTTACTCCCTCTGCTATCAATGGGTTGATGTAGTCGTAAGGATATCCAAAAAAGATCGTAATCGATGGCGTAAGATCTTGGACATACTCGCACGACATCATTAGATCGCGATCACTATTTGGTGATCTGCCATATGTTTGGAAACCCACTAACTAGTGCTTCATGGTATGTACAGCTTCTTGTAAACTCGATGGGTCAAGAATTCAGCAGCGGTCTATTATTTCGAAAGAGTGCAAGTAGCATTTTATCAATAGTAAAAAAAGATTAACAAATAGAATAAAATATAATAGATTTTCTCATATTTTGAGATTGTATGATTAGGAAAGGGCACAAGCCTGCGAAAAATCTTGGCTACTCTCCAAAACTATTGACGAAAGGCGTGGCATCAAAATCTACGGCCAAGTTCGATTTTCATCATTGTGATGTACGAAGAAGTTTATAGTGTCTTCTTTCTTCCTCCAAATACCTACAAAGAAAAACTCTCGAGTAAATTTTGGCAGAGATATAACAAGTTACTCGTCTATTATTCCATTTATGAAACGAAAGAAATGGTTCACTCATGAACGAAGTATAATAGCTACATAAATAAGGAGTTTGTATACCCACATTTATAATCCCACTCGAAGAGGAAAGAATGAGGAAAGATGACGGAGGCAAGTGCGCTTCATTCAGCACTCAACAACTTTGAAAGACGCTCGCACACTCCCAAAAGTTGGGCTCGACTATATGACTGCACTTAAAAAGTAGGTCCGTCTAGTCGAAGTGACCTTTTTATGCGACCCCTTTACCACTTTGAAGAGCAATGAAAGATGGTTCCCAATCCGTCTTCATTCTCTGCCAAGCGCCTCTGGACGCCGAATTATTTGCGTTCCTGAGGTTGAAAAATTGAATGCGCAACTCGAACATCGTCCAGATTGCTTAAATGATCCAGTGTTGATTATCAGAGCATTTCATTCAATAGGTAACTTCTGTCTTATACACTCACATAACATTACTTTATCTGAGCGCTGAATAGACCGTAATGTTGATTTTAGCACTTAGATTCTGCGTTCATTTTTTGCTCATAACTCGGCGTACAGAGGCGCTTGACAGATAAGGAAAACAGATTTGGAATCAGCGTTTGACTCTTCAAAGCGGTATAGGACTTATTAAGAGGCTATTTTGACTAATTGGACCCTCCTTCTAAGATGACAGTATTCAGCTGATTGGCGTCGTGCGGAATTGTCCCTACACAAGGCACAAGTATTGAGCAAAGTTTACCATGATATTCGAATTGCTTTGAAATTCAGAATAGTTATGCTATTATGCTATTATGCTTATGCTTATTTTTGTCGTCAGAAGGATCCTTATATAGTTTGCTAAGTTATAGGTTGTCTCATAATCGATCACATTTTTTAACCTCAGTTTTCCAAAAGCTGGTTTTCAAAGAAACTATTTCTCTAGAAAACTCGTTTATATGAACTCCCTTTACCCAGATTTCTTGCATGAGCATTCGTTTTCGCAAATTGCTGTTTATCTCAAAGGTTCGTGTTTATAAGAAAGTAGAACATAAAATCCCCCCCCCCACTCTCTTGTCTCTAAATCCATGAAAAAATGCTGGATTTGTTCCGAAATATATGCACAATGTTCGCAATGTCCCACGCTGCCAAGTTCTGAAAAATTTAGAAGCGGTTAAGGAACTCGCTCTGCAAGCTGAAGTAGACATAGTACAACTAATGATAGTAAAACGGAAGATTGTTCTCATTTTCAAAGGAAGAAAATTGGAGAATTCCAAAAAGAGTTTTTACTAGGGTACTTTTCTGTTCCTTGCAATATTTTCTTGCAGAAAATTTTCTAGAAGCAAGCTTTCCTCAAGTAGCAATTTTTGCTCCAGAACATCTTATTCGTAGTTGTTACAATTATAGAGTACGTATTGTATAGGCAAAAGTTTTCTGTACAAGTTCTTATTGCGTTCAATAAGATTATTTGAGAAGATTGCTGTGAGAAGCTCAACTTTAGAAAACGTGCACTAACTGTGAGACAACCTAAAAATTATATAGTGGATTTTCCAAGGACAGTATGCAAGCATCGATAATTGGCTGTAACCATTGTGAGAGGGATGACGTGCAATCAGTGCGGTCCATTTCAATGCTTGACATCGGTTTCTAACCCGGGAAATGAAAAACCAGCGAACCATGAACTTCTTTTTGCTTGGAGCATTTTGACGCTTAGAAGACTGCAAAGGATCTGGTCTGCGCTTCTTTCTCTTTCGCCAAATCACTCTGTCTTCCCATAATAAAGCAATTATGTAGGTTTGACGATTTGAGTCTCGACAATCGAACCGGACAGCACTCAGTGTTTTTCCTAATACTCATCAAGAAACGTTCAAGAGTCCAGAAACGCCGACTGAACAACGGATTTGCAATTTACAGGTCTCAGCATGGTGGATGACGTTTGTCGTCGTTGAGTTCTTCATTTTGCAAATCTCCGGCCACCATGATCGATTCGCGCTCAACGATTCGATCACATCAATCTGTGCTGGCATGCTGAGTCAGTGCTTCAAGTGAGTTGATAAGGACGAAAAAATCTCAGAATTGAATTTTCTCGCGTACACACCCTCAAAAGAATCCAAGGCAGACAATTTTTCCTTGATATATTTGGCGGCTGATACAAATAGTGCCTCTGCGGTGCTGACAACACTTGCGCGTAAAAATAGTTCAAAGAGCGGCGTTTCAAAAAAAAATTGAAGCCCGGCCACTTTATTCGCGCAATTATTGTAGGCAGCCCAAAAACACCCATTTTGATCGTGGGATCTATTAGAACAGCAAGAATTCTGGAAAAATCCCTTAGATTAAACTGAAAGTGTATCTTGATGTTTTTGGAGAATCTATTCTCGATTTTGAGCCATAACGTCACAAACATTAATTTCGTTTCTGCTGAGATTTTCAAAATCCTTTGAAAATAGCGGAAAGGCAGCGATTAACTTTCAGATTTGGTGGACGAACCGTAGCAATTTTCCTCTATGTTTTCATTTGGAACAATTTCCGACTTATTGAACTCCCATGGGAATCACCGTGGACATGGCTGTTATGTTTGGTATTCCAAGATTTGATGTATTATCTAGGACATCGGGCTGTGCATGGTATGGTTTTTTTTTTCAAACTGATTCAATAGAGGCATAATCAATTCATCGATCATTGCGCAAAAAACATAGATGGGCAAAAGGCCAAAAAATCTAGTAATTGCGACTACTGTCATGTGTATCTTCCCCCTATTTTCCCCCTGCTTTCGTCTTATCCTTTTTTCTTTTCGATCGCAAGTATACAAAAAACAATTTTGATATTCATGCTGCTTTTGGCAATGATTATTTTATAAAAATCCCGACTACAAGCTACATATTCACCTCCAATTAACTAAGCCACACGTTACACTGATTGCAGAAGCCGGTTTCTTTTGGGGACTACACACCATCCATCACAGCTCGGAATATTATAATTTTTCCACGGCGCTTCGTCAAGCCGCCATACAGGATGCTGGTTTGGCCATCTATGACGTTCTCCAGGTACTTTACAAATTTTCTGAGCGACTCTTTAATGCTTTGGCCAAATCACATTGCAGTTTATGCACCATTTTTCTCAGAGGGTACATGAAGTAAAAAAATTCATTCAAATCTGAGAGTAGACACATAATCAGCTTGAGGCCTATCATCGGCTAAATAGCCTTGGAGAGCATGATTCTATTGTTCTTTGTGAAGCACAGCTGTTCGAAAACCTGCGAATTTAGCGAGCAAATTTTGTAAACCATAATCAAAAACTAAGGACGTTGAAGATTCCTTGGAAGAAAATATCTGCTTCCTATCCAAAACTTGATTTTAGGCTTTCTGCATT
This sequence comes from Cylicocyclus nassatus, assembly GCA_958299035.1. Classification (NCBI taxonomy): domain Eukaryota; kingdom Metazoa; phylum Nematoda; class Chromadorea; order Rhabditida; family Strongylidae; genus Cylicocyclus; species Cylicocyclus nassatus. The sequence continues at coordinate 39,256,920 of CATQJL010000223.1, read as the reverse complement.
CCTCCGCCCATATTTCTGGTCCATCGATATTTCAGCGAAATCCTCCAATTTGTCATGCATACTAGCGTAGGTTCACATATTTTATGACTTTTATCAACTTCGGAGATTCACTTATTACTGGGTCCATCTTTTTTGTCAAAGAAAAAACATTTTTTTGCAGCTAATTGATGACCTGGGGCCTCTCGGCATAGTGTTCAACACACCATCACATCATCGCGTCCATCATGGTCGAAACCCGTACTGCATAGATAAAAACTACGGTGGAGTCTTTATTATCTGGGATAAGGTGGGTGATTACGCAACGAATGGGAAACCGGATTCTGCTGCTTCAAGCGTGGAAACTGCTGTCTAGCATATAAAGCCGAAATTGAATTTCAGATGTTCGGAACCTTCGCAGCAGAACGCAAAGATGATCCGCCCATATATGGTCTTGTACATAACGAAAACACTTTCAATCAGATATATCTACAAGTAAGAGGAGCCGAATACTGTGGCTGATGCCAAAGCTTGATTTCGGAACTTTTCAGGCTCATGTACTTTGGGACATGATCTACTTCAAGGGACAGATGAAGGACGAGAAAGGTCAGCCGCTCTTTCCTGGAGTGCTCAACAAGGTAAGTGAACCTAGCTCTACGGTGAGTATAGTGTACTTGCGTTTCCGACAACATTTGCGCGTAGATATACGATGTGCGCTCTATTGGCTATTTTTCAAGCGCGAGCATCACGTTGTGGCCAACACGCAATATGAGGTTTGTTTCCGCGCAAATGTTGTCGTCACTGCAAAGGCACTATATCATCAACCGTCAAACCTACTAAATTGAGATTGCGCTGCATCTCTGAAATATCGCTCTAAATTTCAGATTAAAGCAGCTCTGTACCCTCCGGGGTGGTTCCCAGGTGTTCCAGTGAGACCATTCTTTCACTGGTTTAGTTTGGTCGATACTGCATACGGCGTCCCAGAGGTACCGTTCGCAACAGTTTCGAAAATTTTACAGTCCTCAGAAAAGTTTTAGCCCGAAAAACCCGTCGTGAAGTACAACCCGCCCCTAAACTGGACAGTTAAACTCTATGTGCTTGGACACTTCGTCCTTCTTCTAGCGATCTTTCTTCACTTCGAATATGATCGATCAAAGCTCGATTACGCAGACTTCACACTGAAGATCGCTTTCTTCCTAATCACCATGCAAGCATTCAGCGCCTTTTTCGACAAAGTGTGAGTTCAGAAGAGTTCGTACCAATATTCTCTTCAATAATAGCGCAATTCAGATGGTACGCACCATCGTTAGAGATCTCGCGTTGCGTTGGAGTTGTAGCATTTCTGTCCTTCAAGCTGACTGACCATATCGGAGTGGGGCCACATCGGCTATTTATTATTGGTGTATATGGTAGTTCAGCTTTGCTCTGGATAGGATGCTGTATAAAAGAAGTAAGTCCTTTTTTATTACAAAAACTGGAAGAAAGGAAGTACTGTCACTTACTGAAACCACCAATTACAGAAGCTCACGGCAAAAAGTAAAGTCTGCGATAACAACAACGAGAAGAAAATCGCCATTTCGGTAGGCTTTCATAACATAAACTATTACCAACTTATCATTACCATTCCAGATCATATCCAAGACTGACTCACTGGCGACAGCTATTCCATCAACACCTCAGCCAGCTGCACAAGCCACCGGTAATGGCGCTTTATAAGATATGCCAGCTAACTGCCATTGTATGTACATTTCGTTGATTATGTTGACTAATTTATTACAGTAAATGTAACACTACTCTTCTTCAAAGATGAGAATCGATGTTAATAAAGATAAAAATGAAGCAATAGAACTCACAGCTTATACTGAGATTGGAAAAGAAAAAACTTCACACGGCAAACTATATACAGGAAAAAATAAAACCAGAAGTACAAAAACCAACAAAAAAAATTGTAAGGTATTAGGAAAGGTAGGAGACTGAGGCAGGAATTACATAAAATGCGCAGACAACATCCACGATCCGGCTTCATGGCAAGAAACAAGAGGAAGATACATGCACGAATACACCGTAGAAATGAGATTATTCTTGGGATATCTTGATTAAAATAAAAGATAAGGCTCATCAAGGACTCGCATAGAAAAATGGTAAGCAACATCATGGAGAAGAAGAAGGGGACTTCGAATAAGAGCGTTTGCGCTTCTCCCTGAACAATAACTGCTGTGATAATAAGCCTTGCACTGCACTTGAAGCGAAAATTCAAAATGGACTACGATGGTTTATTGACCAAACAAACATAGCAAAAATTCATCAGGGTTCAAAAATGCAAAATGCACCTGTCCTGTATAATAGTTTTGTATACAATTTTGTGAACTCCACGTGTTATAAAACACACGCAGAAGGTACACATCCAAAGTTGGGACACATCAGTGGTGAAAAGTAGGTCAAACAACAGGGACAAGCTTTTCAACTATTATACTAGAAAAAAAAGAAGCGTGTCATATCCATCACAACTATTAGGGATCGTTCAGACCGCGCACAAAGGCGCACAAAGGCGCACAAAGGCGCACGAAGGCGCATGAAGGCGCATGAAGGCGCACGAAGGCGTGTGTGTGTGTGTCGAGACAAACAAGACGAGACGAGACGCGCCTTCGTGCGCCCTTGTGCGCGGTATGAACGATCCCTTACAAAAAATTGAAGGCTTACCGTGCGGTATGCGTGAACCTATCGTCATCTTTCGCACCAGTACTACCCTGAATTCAACAAATACATCACTCTTCTGTATTAAATTAAGCTGAATAAAAGTCACTTTGTGCTCTCCGCCTTCTCTGTTTCCAGTATTTAGATGGTCAGAAGAGTTGGTACGCATGCGACCTGTAAGAAATTTCATGCTTGACGCTTTCATTGGCTTTTCTTCCAAAGAGAATTTTGACATTGTGTGGAATAGAAAGAAAAACAAAGTTTTATAGAAACCTTTAGCTGAGATGCGGCTGCATCCATATCCATCAGTCATGTAATCTTCTGGAAAATGAACTGTCAAATCTCCTGCTATTTATGTACAACTGGCCATTTACCATTCTTATCATAGGGGGCGGGTTGAGTGTTTTCTTGATTTTCGTGCCCGTCATTATTATTTCTGTCACTTCTGATCGGACTAGCACTGCGACTCCGGGAATGAGAGATTGCAGATGAGCTTTGACTAGCTGCAATAAAAGGTCTGAGAAAAACTGAAGGTCTCACGTATGCTGGAATATGAGGGTAATATGACTGGTTCATTATGCAATCAAATGCACTAATAGGGAATAGATGATCAAGACTCAATTCCCTCGCATCAACAAACTTGACCCCCACTACCTACTGATGAACACCAATCCACCTGACTACTAACAATTCTCAGCAGTGTACTGTCATGAGTAGATTTTGTTTCAAAAAAGGAGCGTTTTCGCGCAAACTCATGGTTCAGTTCCTTATTTCATAGTAGCTAAATCCTTGAGTACGTACCTGGAGGAGCATCATTTCTTGTTGGCGGTGGACTTCCACTCACTGAACGGGAGTACGACCGACTACGGCGCGAAATGGCACCTAAAATTTCAAGTGTATTTATTGCACCTCTATCAAGAGTAAGATACAAGACGAACAACCTGCTATATCCAGTCATGCTATATATTTATAGGAAAGTACTAGAACAAGAACATGCCTGTGTTGCTCTTTTTAGCGGGTGGAGGGCTGCTGCTGCCTGATTTCGAGTAGGAGTTAGCACGCGCAACTCGAGCAGACCCGCCTAAAAAGTTGAATCAACTGAGATTCAAACATACAACAGAATAACCTTTGTTCTTGGGTGGTGGGCTTCGACTTCCCGATCGAGAATACGAACGTCTGCGTGGAGAGTTGCAACCTTAGTTATGCATAAGAGGACATATCACGTAGCTCAAATACCGGAAGGGCAGACCATTATTTTTAGGAGTTGCGGGACTTCCACTACGAGATCGAGAGTACGAGCGGCCCCCTGCATTGTTGTCTGGAATGAATGTGTGAGCGACAAGAAGTGTGAACGGATTCCTTTTCATTGATAAACCTCTAAAAGAATTATTTCTGCTACGGAAGTTACCATCTCCTCTGCCTCGGTAGCTTTGGAAATCGTTGTCACGTCCTCCAAAATCATTATCTGAAAGAAGAATATGCAGAGATAAAATGGACAATTTTTTAGATGTCTTATCAGAAAGAAAACCTGCACAGGACATATAAAACATCCACCTTCAAATCTTCCTCGACCGCGACCTCGCCCGCGTCCACGAAATCCACCCCTATCACCTCTTCCTCCTCTATCTCCTCTCCCGCGAAATCCGCCGCGTCCACCCCTTCCTCTGTACTCACGATTACCGTTCTGATCTGAAACATAACAATCTTTAGAAAGGTTACTTTTTCATTGTGACCAAATCAACCGAGGTTTCATGCAGTTTGCTAATCTAACGAATGTTTCAAGCTTATCAGGATGTTTGCCTGCCATGTGCCAAACAAAAGCAACAATGTTGTTGTTATTTTCTTTGAACGATTGAACCAGTAATCTCAAAAATGCTAGTTGCAGGCGCGCTCGCTTCGGGAACCGCGGTTTCCGCTATCTGGTGATTTTTGGATGCACCTTACGATTCCTTAAATAAGACTAGTGAACCAGCAATTGAAGGTGCTAGTAGCATGCGCGCGCTACGGGACCGCCACGCGGTTTCCCGCTATGTGCACATTTTTGAATTGCGCTTACGATTCTTTATATATTAGATTTCTTGCCGTGACAATACATCACCGCACGAACAGGCGACATAATTGTCTACCTGAGGAGAAGGACAAACAGCTGCGTTGTTGCAGGTCTCCTAACCAGTAGATGAATTAACAGATGTTGAAGAATAAGCTGATGACAGACGACCAAGATAACAGGGAAAAAAATGAAACCTCGCTTGACAATGGGTCGAGATAACAGAAAAGTGTACTCGAAATGATTTCAAAAACTGTCGTACTTTTATCCGATGAGCCGCCACCATAACGATTATATCTATCATCTCCTCCAGAGTCAAGATCTGTAACCGTTAATTGAACGGACCCGAAATTCACTGTCTCTATAAACAGTGGTAAATTAGAGATCGTGATCCATGCCTATGTGAAATTGAGTTTGAGGACAGAATTAGCTCAGATTGCAGACAACAAGATACAGCTTCAAAAGATCACTAAGCGTAGCACTAACCTAGGTCTTGATAGCTGACATCACTTCTTCTGCTGCTGAATACGGGAGTGCTCGTAGAAGGCGCTGGAAAAAAGCAGTGTACATACCGTTCTCAACACAGAAGCAAATTATAGTAAAAGGCTCAATTTTTACTTCGGATGCAAGCGAGCGTTTCACAAAGAAAATCTAATCTGGCATAGCCTGAGCAACGACTAGGATTTTACTGTCCACTTCTACCATGAACATCGAAAGCTTATGATGCTGCCAAAAAACAGAGGTGCGTTCCAGCAATTCCGATCAAATTCCCTCGATAAAACAATAGCAAAAGCTGGAACCTGGTATGGGCGGAGTGTATGGGAAAGCGGCACTTTCTGGCACCAGACGGACTCCTTCACCTGTAAAACAAAAAGTTACGAATGGCAAACAACAAGACAATGTCGACAGTTGCAGATGACTGCACCCACCTGTAACGGCTATCATGTGCTGATTAGCGAAACGACCAAAGTCAACACAATCGCGATACTCTTGATCGTTTAAAGGTACGGTAAAAACGGATTTCAGATACTATAAATGCAGATAAATGTAAGAAATAACGACATTTCAGAAGCAAAAACATTGCCAATCACCTGGATATGTCCAATTCCAGTAGGATCGTTGATGCAGAGCCGATGGTGACTTTTGTTAACATGGTAGGCGTTGCAAAAATCGCATTTGAAGTTGAAATGCACTTGCGTTCTAAAAAAGGCTCACAGATGAATGCAGTCAGAAAAATTCTTTCCCAAATGAATGAGACTCCTCCGATAGTGTCTTCCAGATATAAACAATCTAGATAGAAGGAGGGAAGAAAGTGCAGAGTGAAGATAGGAAGAGAAACCAGATTTCTTTCCAAAAGAGATGAACGAAGAAGAAAAGTTCTCCCTCCCTTCAGAATTTTATAGCAAAGGTAATTCCATCAAAAATTGAATGTCAGATTTTCAGAAGTTACAAAAGTTGGAAATTTGTTTGAGTATACAAAAAAAACTTTGGATCTGGAGCAAGTGTCCAAAAATATTCATATAAAGATATATTCATGTGGAATGTTGTATGAACAATATATGAGCAATAAAACTGTGAGAGGCGGATATTGGTACGACCAGGTTTATAGGAATGTAACAACACAGCTATATTACCTTCTCTAGCTTTCAATAAATGTTACGAGTGCGCAGGAGACTCGAAAAGCTTACAAAAAAAACGCATCAGTACGAAGATAGCAGAAAAGAAAAAAAGATCTCCGCTAACTGACTTGAACGTTTCGCAGAAATGAAATGCTTGATGTTCGATTGCACCCATCATGCTCATAGGGCGATTGTCCAGGCATCCTTTGAAGTTGCAGGCGAATTTGAGTTCATATCCGAGGGGTTCCTAAAAAGAGACGTATGAGATACAAAACTAGAAGACTAGGGACTACAAACCTTACAAAAATTTGCAACAGCAGCCATAGTAAAAATCCCAAGGCCAGTCTGTTCTATCGTTCAATTCTTCTCACTAACAATGACTAGTTCTGTAGATATACAAGCAGAAGAAAAATTCTGGACGAAATTAGTAGACGGATGCGATGACAAATTATGTACAATGCTACAACACTGCGCAGTTACAGCTGGCTTCAATGAACTGGGAATAAAGAATTTACAAGCTGACAACATAGACATGCAGAAAATTCAACTTATTAAAGTCAAAAGAGTAGATATAGTCAGTCAACATGCCTATTAAAATTTAAAATGCTGCATTTTTAGAGTTGGCAACAACAAACTGGCTTTTTGCTGATGGTAGGAGAAAAAGCTCTAGATACAGGAAAACCCAACGAAAAAAGTAAAAGGGTGACCTTTACTGGGTGTATGTCAAGAGGCGCGATTTTTATTGCCAGCTGGACACCAAATAGCACATTATAAGTGTTTTACAACTTTCTGAAAGTATATGAAATTTAGGAAAAGATACATTAGATAGTTGCATGGGTTGCTCAACCTTTATACTCAGAAAAAAATTCAAAACAGCAATTTTTAAGGTCAAAAACCCATTAAAATGCATGTAAGAACAAATTCGTAGATATTTCAATCCGTTTTAGAGCAAAAACCGTGAAACTCAGTGAGTGGTAACCTCAGACAGATGGTAAGCCAATGCACTTCATTTGGTAATTTTCAGAGACTCCCATAGCACTAAAATCGGAGAAATCGCGCCTCTTGACCGTCTCCCACCTTTACTTAGGTAAAGCTTTACGAGTTTTTACAATTAGGTTTTTGCAGGAAAAGGAGATGCTTGCGAGAAAAAATATAGTAATCTCTCCTTTTGATGTCTATTGAAAGCCTCAGTCTTTCTCAATTCCTTAATTTTGTTATGACAAATTGCGTTGCTTGGAGATTATCTACATTACATGAGTTTCCAATGAATAAACATTGGCTAAACAAAACAGATGAAGTAGATTCAACAGATTCGACAGATTTTTACACAACAGTCTTCTCACACTGATGTGAGAAGAAGCAGATTTGATAGGATATAAATTACATTTACTATAACGACCACATTTCCATGGTTGTAAAACAACACATCCACTTCCGAACAGCATATCTACATATGCATTAAAGAATAGGATATAGGTAAATAAATCTATATATATATATATATATATATATATATATATATAACTCAATGTCTGTGAGGATGTTCGTTTAGTTGTTCGTTCGTTATAGAAACGCACGCCACTGAACCGATCCGGCTGAAACTTCGCACACGTATATTTTCGACCCCGGCGGTGGTTTAGCGCTACTTTTCGCTGCAATTCGCCAGGCCATTCTATCGATTTATTGATTTGTTTACTCAAACCTAAGAGAATGAAGGGCCATCATGGCAACCGATCATTTTTACATATAAGCACGTAAGCAGGGGCGGTAAAGTCCATTTCAGTCTTAAAGTTGGTAGGGTGCGGCAATTAGTCTGAAAGCGCTTTATGCGCATGTTAGAAGAAATCTAGAGGCGTAAGTTTACAAGTTCTGTTGGCTTAACTAACTTGAAGTCTCGGGTGAGACTGGGGCCACAGCTAGTACAGAATAAAATGATTGTACGACAAAAAGAATTCCAAACTGGAAAAAAAATGAAATCGAGATGATCAGGATGAAGCGGTCGTAGTAATGAAACAGATAAAAACAAACACAGCCCACTTGATAGATGATTGAGGAGGAGCACTTGAGAAAACAGACATGCGATCATGCACGTGCGCGACCGCTCACAAGGCATTTTGCCGCGAGTGACCGCAGCTTTTGCACTAGCAACTGCAAAACCATCAATCGATAATCTGGTTTCCTTACTTAGTATTCTTCCCGAGAAAGCGCGGACCCTAGCCATCCAGATGATCGTGAGCAGAAATGTAATGAAAAGCATGAGATGCTTGTCCAGCACGACTTTTTCCATTCTTGTCAGATCTATCCAATAATTCTAACCTGTCCATGCTCAGCTGTTTTTGAACCTTGGCATTCATGGGTACTATGTAGTTGCTTGTCTGGTTTGAGCGACTAAATAAGATAGGTTTTCGTTTGCTAATGTTTCGGCATCAGCATTTACACCTTTTAAGCCGAAGTTATTCGCAGTCCATTCCTTCACAAAGGACTTACATCACTAATCGAAAGAAAGAAAATCCATGATGCAATGAGCATTATTGACTTACAAAGCTCATACTCACCTCAGATAGTGCCAGGATCAAGGGGTAGCTAGACCTTTGCATGAGAGTGTAGCGGTAGTAAGATGTACTGGCATGAAATTAAACAAGGGAGAAAGGGGGGGGGGGGGAAGGGGCGAGGATAGCGTCCAGTCATGCATGTTATAATTCTCACTCTTTTTATACCTACTCCATGTTACAACGTTGCTGTAATATCGGAGGTACAAAGAGGTACGGATAAAAAGTCCCATGAACAGCTGTTCCACGAGCATGAGATGCAACATTGGTTTTATCTGCAAAGTGAATTACGTCCCAACATCTCCTTTTCTACAGAAAAGGGTCCTCGAGCTGTCGAACTGATGACACACTACGATCTTTCGCTTCAATAACATCCACTGCAAACATAATATGCGCGGGACACAGTGAAGCCTAAACGTCAAGTAGTCCTTTGCTCGTGTTATCAGTGTTCGAACTCTCTTATTTGTGGCCTAGAGAATGCTGACGAAGATGATCAAAACTCTGCATTTTTTTGGCGTAGCAGCGATTTTCTAGGGGCATGGGACAGTAGCCGATGATGAAGAACGACATACGGTAGTAGGTAGTGGATAGCTTTGTACTATGTGATGAATTAGTGACGACGAGTAGGCGATCTCCAATGCCCCATTATTACAAGATGTGGGGCGCAGGTCCCCGATTCATTCCTTTTTGAATCTTTGTATGTAGTAATTTTCATGTGAACTCCGGTGGAATTTCGTAAAGCAATATATAAACAGAGGAGTTATTTCTCAAATCTACTTGAGTAGCCCTCTGTGCTGGTTAAATAACACCATTTCCTAGCTAGAGTTCGATTTGCTTCTAGTGGCTGGGCTACTATCAATCACATCAAAATGCTTTCCTCGCCTCAGTGTCCGATTTCTCACATTGACGTTATATTGACGTTCCATCGACTCCTAGATCAATTCGTAAGATAACGCTGTAAGCTTGCAAACTCGAATGTCAGCGCTGTTTTCTTCGACATTCGGAAAGCTTGAAGGGAAAGCAACGTCTGACTAACCCGCACTAGACTGCTGTCTTCACGAAACGGGGAATGTATTCTAGGACGGCGGAACACATCATCTCTCAACAGTCCTTGATGGTAATGGTAAGTTGTGTAAAGGTAGGGGAGTTAAGGAAGGGGAAGAAGAGGGAATAAAGGAGTTTATTTCTTCTGCAAACACTATCAATCACATCAAAATGCAGGACAATGCACACGGCAACGCCGCCGTAAAGAAAACAAATATAAAACTCTGCCAAACCGTGACATGCTTCGGCTGCGGCCATTACAGTAATCTGACATAAATTTCGGATTTCCTTCTTCTCTCCCATTTCAAAAGCAGCCAATATAAACGACAATTTTTCGACATACCGTGTTTTCCCCAAAGTCTACATGAATGCTCTAATAACATTCTAAAAACATCCAGGACTTTAGGAACTTACTAGGCCTACTTCTCGACTCTATCGCTAGATCAGCAAACAGTATACCGCTTCGTGAAATGAGGATTTTTTTACGGCTTTCACACCCGTAGATGTACCCTCCGTACCATTGGGAAGTGCGAGTGCGGCGTGGGTGGGGCTCAGGACCCGCGCTGCTGCCTCGCCTGGGCTCTGCAAGTCTTCGCGAGCGTGGTCTCCACTCATTTTCTAGGCTTAATTAGCAGTCAAAGCCCCGCCTTCCCTACGCTCGTGGTGGCAAAATGATTAGAGAGCACGCTCGCGAAAGAGGTGCAGAGCCCAAGCGAGGCGACCGCGCAAAACTCGAGCCCCACCCAGCACCCGTCACTTCCAATGATACAGAGGGTACGATATAAATGACTGTAGTTCTCACTTTTCGTTCATCCCAGCGCTCATCTCCGCTTTTCCACCATGATAGTGCAGCATTTACCACGAAAAGCACTAGAGTAATCTCGTTTGTTCATTTCGACTGCGACTTGGGCTCGAACTTGCACGTCGGCCGCAGCAGACGCGGCATCTCGATCTGGCTGACTTCGATAGAACACAGCATCGTCCCGCCGTGAGAGACAAAAAGATCACAGATACGACATAATGGAGCGACTAATGGAACAAAAGAGAAGGAAAACAAGGATCGTTAACTAAACTGGATATATAGACCGCAAACAATACCGACATTGGGATGGCGTACAGGCGTACATTCACACGCAAGCTCTCGCGTCGCATTGCGACGGCACAGTATCATGTCGTGACAGGACCCGCGTTCCATCTCTCTCCTCATCCTTGCCGATCTCTGCTTGAGGAAATGTCAGCACCATGGGCTAAAACCGCCGCCAGTGCGGTGTGTTTCCCACATGTGATGTTTCTGCACCGGGTGGGGCAGATTGTTGTAGGTGCATTGGTCCACATCGTGCTAATTTGTCTCCCGATTGCGTCACATTTTCATGTTCATGCGAATTCCCCCCAAAAAGGTACAAATAGCAGCGCGAAAACCGTTTGATTGAGTCTGTGTCACGTGCTCTCTTTTCCTAAGCGCTTGATTGAGTCTGTGTCACGTGCTCTCTTTTCCTAAGCTCAATCGCCACGCCTCAGCTTTACGCTACGGCGCGCGTATTGCTTGGACATCCAAAATGGCGTCATCAACTGAGGGTTCGCGCGCGAGGCCCTCAGTTACGCATGCGTAGTTTTTAAGCGAAATGGAGTATGTAACTGACATCGACTGCACTCCCTAATCTAGCTGACCAATAATCTCCTAATCCCAGACGTTGACGCTCAAGTATAGGGCGTTCGAGAAATCGTGACGATGGCCGACTGATCGTGACACGACGCACTTTCATTTCTTAATTTCTATCTTCTTTTTTCTGCTTACATATGATAGTATTCAGACAGTGGAAGTAACTGAGCTGGACGTTGAGTTGGTGCCTGTTTGTATGGGTGTTTTATGTCCCTGTGTGCGCAAAGACCGCAGTCAAACTCGCCGTGACGATTTTGAGAATGAACCATACCTGCAACCTGCGCATACCTGATAAATCCGCTTTCATCCACAATGCAAGCGTCTGCTTCACAACAAAGTCCAGAATGTTCGCACATCTAGCTGCTTCACAAATTTTATGTTTGTTGTGACTCTTCTTTGTTACAAAAATAAGTAACCATAGAAGGAAAAGACAACAGCGCTTATCAGAAGAGGAAAAGTTACGAGGTGACTAGAAAAGAGACAGAAAATGAGCGTGACATCAGTTCAAGCAAAGTGATACAGTAATCGTGTTTGCTGCATAGTCAAAGCGTATGATGACGCTACGTATGAAGTATAACAGAAACAAAACAAATTGTATACGGGTTTGGAACTATATGTCGCCCATAGGCTCCACCCGCGCAACAGCTGGTACAAATAGTGTGCGTAGCTACGTGGTTTGTTGCAGATGTCCGTGTAGAACCAACCCCTTGTGGCGACATATAGTCCCTACCCCCGGAAGAGTTTCATAGCTGCTCGTAGATCCAGATCTGATCGAAGCGTTACTGCACATTTCTGAACTTTTGCGGTCCAGTAATTTGCGCCACAAACGCCAAATTCGCTGCACAACCGCATTCGCGCCGCGAGTGGATACAAGACTTTGTGCTAGACATGGACAAAGAGCTTTCGCTACTTGCGGAAGTCTAGAAACGCATATAAAAGGCGATTTTTAACTACTAGAGCATCTATCTCCACTCTTAGTCATAGGGTGAGCCTCTTTGCGCACAATTAGTATCATTGATGAACTTGTTGCTTTCTATTTTCACACTCTTTTTCAAAGTCTAGTTGATTCATTGAGTACACGGACTAGACATCACTGCGGAGCACGCGCCGCGAGCTAGAACGCTTACCTCAGTACACGCCATTGTAAAAGTCATGCTCACGCGACAATTTAGCCGCGCCAGCGTGGCCCGCAGGGTTGAGCAGTCCGTGCGGTCAACGAATCAACGTATCTCGCAAACCGCTGAAACCAAAACTGCCTTAGTCCTACTGCGCATGCGTAAGTCAGCGAGCTCTCGTCGGTTTCGGATAGTATTCCGACCACAATCGGATCGGATTCGGATCGTAGGATAAGCATGTCCGCACCCTTACACTGTGGTATCCTGCTAAAGCGGTGTGAAACTATGATGTACCTAACCTGTCGCTAAATATGCACACTTTCGAGAAGTTCTGATCATCGCCAACGGTATACAAGCAGAAATAATCTCCCAAGCCTGCAGAACGACGAAAGTAAATGCCGTATCCTATATTGCAGCCCCCGGAGAGGTTCCAAAGCTCAATGTGCTACTGGCACCCGTGGTGCCGGTACAATTTTATACAATGCGCCCAAACTGAGCCGAAACGCCTCAAATTAGATTCTTCAAGAGAGCTTACAGTCATCCGTGAGAGTCAAAAGTACAGTCGTAATACAAGACGAATAGAAGCAGTTTATTCGTGAGCAGAAATGAGAAAGAACAACTCTCACTAATTTCGTACCAGTCGCGACCTACTGGTCTATGTTACAAAAAGTTTTGATAGACGTGAGGCTAGAGAAATCCAGAAGATCAAAAGCAGCAAAATTATTTGTCCACTTAACACCCAGCCGACTACGATAGCAGGGAATTTCAACATCTTTGAAAACGGTAGCCACTTCACCTCATGACCCGCATGCTCTCAAATACCGTCACCCGCTACAAGACGCAGCTTTTTCGACTTTTCAAGCGAGCCGCTCAGCCGTTTCAGTGCATTTCAGGAAGCGATCCTTATGCTGCACGATTCTTCTAAGCTATAGCATACAGCACGGCATAGGGTCCTTTGGTTACGAAGTCCTATAACATGTTTGGGCTGATCGATTCTGGAAAAAGAACCCCCGCGCCTTGTACGCGTGAAATTAGGGTAGTTGGAGGTTCGCAAAATCCCATTTCAGAAAATTAGTTATCTTTCAGGAATGTATCTTGTCGATACGTCCGAAAAAGTCGCCAAAATCTGTTCATTTACCAGTTACAAAATTTGGGACACAAAAGCAAAGGATGGAAAAGGAGATTGTGAAGACCTTCATAATGGGTCAAGCCGTTAGGCAGGCGGGAGCTTACTTCGCATCTCTGCCTTTGGGAACTTTCGTGTTGCAGAAAAGTACGCCGACCGAGCATCTCAACTTTGAACTGTCTAACGTTTGTAAACTCCTTTATTACCGTGATTTCTTTCATTTTGCTCGCAACTGCCAGCAGCAGCACAATCTTGCGTTATCATAGCTTTCAAAAACATCAGGGATGGCTAATAAATAAGTTCGTGACAGGCAAGTTTGAAGGTCCAAAATGATTCACGCAGTAGCTTTTTAGCCGAGATTTCTTTGCGATAAGATAACTTCAAGCCTTCTCAGCCGAGGTTTCTTTGTGATAAGATAACTTCAAGCCTCTACCTACCCTCAAATATCAAATAGTCAAGCTTTTTTGTCACCAAGAAATGACAGTTATCCCTTATATTGTCAGGGCCTCTGAAAATCGCTTCCTTGACTGGATCTCGTTCTCAGCCTGTAGTGATGGCACATGCGAGTAAACTGATGACTTTCATTTTTGCACCATACCATTATTCATCAAAAAATATTTTTTGAATAAGCAAAGTAACCGTCCGATTCTTCTTGATTTGCTCTCCCCAGTGGTACCATATGGTCACACAAAAAATGATTTGTAACATCCCTACAAATCGCTAAAAACCGAAATAATTCTTAGCCAACCTAATACCATCTTAAGAAGCGCACAACAATTTGTCATGCATAAGAAACAAGAAAACTTGCTACACAGTTAACGTGATCCATATGTAAGGTCTGCACCATGCTGGATAATCTGCTCAGTCGAAGACGTGAGAAAGGAAAATATCAACATTGTGATAAACTAAGGGGTAGGACATCTGCTACGTTCGAGTAAAGCGGCAGGAGGGGCGTCTTGATAAAGCTAGAAAAACGTGTCGCAATCTGATTTATAATAGAAAATACTCATAATTCAAGAAGAATGCTTCAGTCTCAAAGCTGCAGAGGGAGTAGCAATGTGAGAATAGTTCCGAAAGTTCGGAGCGATTGCGATTTCGACGGTCGTTAAGATAAATTTGTATTCGCATAAAAAGCTTTGCGCATTTGAGAAGCGAGAGAAAAGAAATTTATCAACTTCAACGTTAAAGGCACCGTCCACCCAAATTCTCGACTTCCATGTTTTTGTCGCTTCCGGGCCTTCTGAAGGCCCTGATTTCGAATATGAAGTCGAGAATCCCAAAAATCCCTATTTTGGAGAAAGCGGGACGGGTGAAAGTGCAGTTTGCAGGGCTGCGGCGCGGTTATCGCCCGGCGTATATCAGCGCCGCAGCCCCCAAAGCTGCAAAATGGGCGGAGTGACCACCTCTGGATCACGTATCACGTAACTTCCAGAGCGGATTTCTCGCTCCGGAAACAATCTTTTGCGGGGAAACTTGGGGGTTGGCCTAGTGTGGGGGCCCACATTAGCATGCCATTGAATCTCGTGAACCCTCACTTTGGGTGGACGGTGCCTTTAAGATGGTATTAGGTTGGCTAAGAATTATTTCGGTTTTTAGCGATTTGTAGGGATGTTACAAATCATTTTTTGTGTGACCATATGGTACCACTGGGGAGAGCAAATCAAGAAGAATCGGACGGTTACTTTGCTTATTCAAAAAATATTTTTTGATGAATAATGGTATGGTGCAAAAATGAAAGTCATCAGTTTACTCGCATGTGCCATCACTACAGGCTGAGAACGAGATCCAGTCAAGGAAGCGATTTTCAGAGGCCCTGACAATATAAGGGATAACTGTCATTTCTTGGTGACAAAAAAGCTTGACTATTTGATATTTGAGGGTAGGTAGAGGCTTGAAGTTATCTTATCACAAAGAAACCTCGGCTGAGAAGGCTTGAAGTTATCTTATCGCAAAGAAATCTCGGCTAAAAAGCTACTGCGTGAATCATTTTGGACCTTCAAACTTGCCTGTCACGAACTTATTTATTAGCCATCCCTGATGTTTTTGAAAGCTATGATAACGCAAGATTGTGCTGCTGCTGGCAGTTGCGAGCAAAATGAAAGAAATCACGGTAATAAAGGAGTTTACAAACGGCTGACATCTTCAATCACCAGATTTATAACAGTGGAAATTTCGCATGATTTTTTCGCTATTTTATCATTCGAAATTCTGGTTCTCGGCGGTTACTGCCTAGATCGACTTACTACATAGATATATGCTCTCAATACTTTCTTTTGCGTTCATTTTTCTTATTTTCCCTCTTTTAAGCTTCAGCAAAAAAAATTTTTGAAACACAAAAGTGAAGGTGGTCACCCCGTACCAGCTCAAAAGTGAAGGTAGGCGGAGATTCGGCTCCGACTATCGCATCTCTGCCCCACAGTCAAACAAGCCCTTTCTAAAATCGCGTCGAGTAATTTGAAGCCAATACCTGATAGCAGGGAAGCGTTGGACAGGAGAATGAAAAGTAAGAAAGCGTCGTGCGTGAGCAATGGCTGCCAATTTCAAGAGCTTTACGATCACATACAGCCCTACATCCATGGAATGAGAAAGCTTTTGGTGGAGACAAGGAGTCTGGCTCTCGGCTCCGATTGCTTCTCCAAAGCGCCACCTCGGACGCCTCAAGTAGCTTCACTAAATGCACAAATTCGATTTGAAATAAGTTAAGCATCGGGACTCGCGTCGATTGATTATTTGCTCGATTGTCTAGCTTTCATCAAAGTGTTTTGGGACCATCATTTCAAATGTCTAGCTTATCTGTGCAAAGTTCTTTCCTCATTCTCGTTGCTGGCCAATCTTGTTTGTGACCAGTATGTTGTGACAACCACAACCAAGATAAAGAGTGGTGTTCAACAGTGGTGGCCCAAGAAATTTTCCGGAAGGGAGATCGCCTTTGAGTGTAAATATGTAGCAATGTCTACGAATGTTTTAAGGTGCTTCCAAATTTTTCTGGGCTTATAACTTCGAAGCAGCTATAGGTCCGCTAAATTCTTTCCAGAAGATTGGTTTCAATACAGAAAGTTTATTATTTTAATTATTTACAGATAGGACAAGTACATACACAGTTTTATAAGAATTAAAAAAGATAAGTATTCTCAAAAAAATTTCGCTTTTCCGTACTGAACAGTTGTAAGTCAACTTTGGAAAAGAGAAGTGATGATGTGAAGGGGCATCTCTTTAGAGGAAAATATAGTATAGGTTGTTTCAAAAAGTAAACTTATTTTGTAAATAAACTGTTCTCGTTTTCTTAGCAGGAATAGGGTACTATTTGCTATTTACAGATAGGACAAGAAAGCGGATCAAGCTGAGATATTCCAATTTTAACGTACGTAAAAAAGTGACATTCTTGCATTTCGGGCCATTTTGATTTCTCAGTTTTGAGCCCCGGAAAAATCAACAGATATTATTTGGTACTGCTATGTGTCTAATAATGAGCAACCTGGAGTTCCGTAAAAATTTTCTGGAAGGAGATTTGTAGGGTGGCTGGAAAAATTTGATTTTTGGCTCCACATTTTATATGGAACCAAAAATTAAAATAAGCGAATCTTTGGTGTTTCTTTTGTAGGGCTTGCTTCGCCCTTTCGAAGGTATTTACCTTGCTGGAGAAACAAAAACAGCTCGATCTATAGGAAAAGAGAATTTGCTTTTCAAACAACCTACATATGTAGTACAATGGGGCGTATACATTCAAGGTTATCGCACTCAAGCAACGATTTTCTCCTAAGGTGTATATACATGATCGACTCCACCCTATTTGCTTTGAACTTCTTCAATCTTACATGCTGACTCTGCGAAGTTATTTTTTCTGGTGCAGCTTTGTTTTAGTTTCATGATCACGCGCATATCATATGAAAGATGCTCGCTTGCAAAGGCTCGCTAACAGGATGCCAACAGGCAACCAATCGCTTTTTTATTTGATCTTCGCATTTTCTTTCCACTGTTTATGCTTTTTGTTTTTGCTTGCTCTGGTTGTAGCTGGTGGCATAGTGGTATTTGCAGTGGTTAGCCAAGGTCTAAATCCAGCGCTTGCTTTTCAGCAGTAATCGGGTGCTGGGCCTCAGGCGCAGAGGTCCGTTTAGTCGAAGTGGCCTTTCTAAATGAGTCCTAAACCACTTTGAAGAGCGACGCTGATTCCAAATCTGTTTTCACTATCTACCTAGAGCGCCTGGACACCGAGTCATGAGTGTTTTTCGGAGTAAAAAATTTACGCAAGTCTGGAAGAATCAGCCCTTACGGTCTTTTTGGCGCTCAAGTAGAGCAATATGTATGAGTGAATTAGACAGAAGTTACATATTAAAAGAAGTGCTTTGATAATCAACACTGGCTCATTTGAGCAACTCTGGACGAATTTTGTTCGAGTTGTGCATTCAATTTTCCAACTCCAGAAGCTCTTAACATGGCATCCACAAACGTTTGGCAGATAATGAAGACAGATTTGCGACCATCTTCCATTGCTCTTCAAAGTGGTATAGGAGTCACATAAAAAGGCCACTTCGTCTAAAGGGATATCTCTCTTGTTAGATTTATGGTTTGAAGAAAAGCACAGATCGCTTTTCATTACTATAAAGTTACGGTAGCAACGAAGAGAGTTTTGCCCCACTAATAATCAATTTTGCTTCATCAAAAGTTTCCGAATAGCTGAGAATATTGCCATCAAGCAATGCAAAGTTGCTGACTCCAAAAATAAGCATTGCATACTATCGTGGACTTTCGCTTGGAAATTACGCCTGGTATACCCAAAGAACAATTTTTCGGAAATTTTTTGGAAACCTCACCATACCATTGTGCTTCAAGAACCCGTATAAATGTATTCTCTGAAATTTTGAAACACCACCACTAAAGCGTTCTAGGAGTTCTGAAAACTTTGTGGTGGAGTTGTAATCTGCAAGGACGCCATTTTGCTGGAAGCCTACCGTAAACCTACAGCAATAGAAAGCAACTATAGCTTTACTGTTCACTTTTGTAAGTTGAAAACAACTCTTGAATAAGGTACCTAAAAGTTGACGAAAGACTTTAAAGCAAGGGAAGTATGTCAGACGGTAGGAGCATTTTTGTGGCCCTCTGAATATAGTGCTTCTGTACCTGAAGCGGCCGAAGATTGTTAGTGTCAGCACACAACAGACACCATTAATCCAAGATGAAGATATTGTGAATTAATCATGGTATCCATTGCCTTTTTTCTTTATTGGATGGCATGTGCTGGTGCATGGCTCAAGAAGGTAACTTCATAAATTGTTAAAGCTTGGTAGCATCCATTTGTACCTGGCTGAATTAAGACGTGAACATGAGGTGTTGCCCTTGCGCAAGGGCTTTTGCCAGGCCCATCAGGATTGTCACAATAATCAGCACATTGCATAACATTGAGCAATATTGAGTAGCACCTTTGTCTCCCCCCCCCCCCCCCCGCCCCTTGTTGCGCGACGTCTCACTGCGCCTCCTGCTGAGTTGTAGGCGGGAATTGTATATGAGAGAGGAC
This sequence comes from Cylicocyclus nassatus, assembly GCA_958299035.1. NCBI lineage: Eukaryota > Metazoa > Nematoda > Chromadorea > Rhabditida > Strongylidae > Cylicocyclus > Cylicocyclus nassatus. The sequence continues at coordinate 39,237,578 of CATQJL010000223.1, read as the reverse complement.
GGTTACTAGACTCAGCCTAGCCTAAATTCCCTTTATTTAAATCTTTATCCAGTACTCTGCGTTGATACCACTGCTT
>CATQJL010000223.1:38972083-39237002 GCA_958299035.1 Cylicocyclus nassatus | reverse complement strand
TGTGCCGATAATATCGGCACCTTTCTTTGTAGCCTATCTTCTGTTGCCAGAGTACCGTAAAGGTCATGCTTGAGCATGACCTGCTGTGATATGTGTATCTTTATTGCCCAGACATTGTCGAGTAACTGTGCCACGCCTATTTATGTTAGCATTCTACCACTGCACTAACACGTGCACGTCGTCTGACTCAATAAAGCTTAAATGCTTACGTGCTCTACATAGCACAAATCAAGAGGCGCTATTTCGCCTCAGGCCATAAAGGCCCAAGGAACCATCGATACATATGGTGCATCGGCCAAATAAGACCGATTAAGTGCTTCGCTTCCGACAGCAGCACTCGAGGAACGATGAAGATCTCGCGCTTTCTCAAACAACAACTAACAGTCTCTACCAAGGAGCTCGCGGAACAATTAGAGAAGTACGCATGCCACGGTGAGAAAATTACTATTCCAGATGGCAGTCAAAAGCGGCAAGATGTATGCGCTCAACATCTGGAATCACTAGCGGGGTGCAAAATGGAAATTGAAGATGCCATTGAATCCCTACAAATGGATTACGACATATTGATGGAAAGATGTGAGGAGGTTGAATCCGAAGCTGTGAAGAAATTAATGGCGGAGGAGTGGGACGCGTTGGAGGAAGAGATAAGATTTTTTGAAACCATTTTTGACGCTAGAAGGTTTCTATATTTTTTGCAAGACCGCATGGCAGATGATATGTTAGAATTAGCGAAAACAGGGAGCTTGAAGAAATTTTCGGGCCCAAAGCTCATGAGTTGCATGGAAGATTCAAATAGGCGTATGAGGCAGCTAAGAGAAGAACAAAAGGCGAACTCATCTAACGGTGACTCGCACTCCGTCCAAGACAAACAGCAGCAGAGTCCCGAAGAAACACAAACTCTCGCGTTGGAAGAAAAGAAGGATGAAATCCAGGAAATGATATCCAAAGAAGACTCCTTTGGATTGGGACAGAGAACGAGAACTGACAACGATCGATGCTCTGTGGAGTACAAGTCCTTTCCCACTACTGATACTCTTTTGCAGGGGCAGGTCATGGCGCCTACGGTGCCACGAGTAGAGTTTGCGACAGCTGGTTTCAAAGCTGCTCTTCCACTATCTACAGCCTTTCGCTATCACCTCTGGTCAAGAATTCTGAACATTCACTCTGCAGACGTGACTCGTTCTACTCACCAAACCCCGCTACTGGATCCAGATAAATGGAGGCAGTTTGATAGTAGACTAGATTTCTGATTTGTATCCATCCTTCTACATTGCTTGTTCTCATGGCCGGCCGGAGTGTGCCGATAATATCGGCACCTTTCTTTGTAGCCTATCTTCTGTTGCCAGAGTACCGTAAAGGTCATGCTTGAGCATGACCTGCTGTGATATGTGTATCTTTATTGCCCAGACATTGTCGAGTAACTGTGCCACGCCTATTTATGTTAGCATTCTACCACTGCACTAACACGTGCACGTCGTCTGACTCAATAAAGCTTAAATGCTTACGTGCTCTACATAGCACAAATCAAGAGGCGCTATTTCGCCTCAGGCCATAAAGGCCCAAGGAACCATCGATACATATGTATGTATCGTTGGTTCCTTGGGCCTTTATGGCCTGAGGCGAAATAGCGCCTCTTGATTTGTGCTATGTAGAGCACGTAAGCATTTAAGCTTTATTGAGTCAGACGACGTGCACGTGTTAGTGCAGTGGTAGAATGCTAACATAAATAGGCGTGGCACAGTTACTCGACAATGTCTGGGCAATAAAGATACACATATCACAGCAGGTCATGCTCAAGCATGACCTTTACGGTACTCTGGCAACAGAAGATAGGCTACAAAGAAAGGTGCCGATATTATCGGCACAAAAGCAAAGGATGTAAAAGGAGATTGTGAAGACTTTCATAATGGGTCAAGCCGTTAGGCAGGCGGGAGCGTACTTCGCATCTCTGCCTTTGGGAACTTTCGTGTTGCAGAAAAGTACGCCGACCGAGCATCTCAACTTTGAACTATCTAACGTTTGTAAACTCCTTTATTGCCGTGATTTCTTTCATTTTGCTCGCAACTGCCAGCAGCAGCACAATCTTGCGTTATCGTAGCTTTCAAAAACATCAGGGATGGCTAATAAATAAGTTCGTGACAGGCAAGTTTAAAGGTCCAAAATGATTCACGCAGTAGCTTTTCAGCCGAGATTTCTTTGCGATAAGATAACTTCAAGCCTTCTCAGCCGAGGTTTCTTTGTGATAAGATAACGGATGCGGGAAGTTTCTCACCGGAGCCATATTCTCGCACCTAAGTGATGTGCCAGGCACATCCGAGCTCGCTACAGTTACGAGCTCCTCTCCTCAGAAGATCAAGACATCGCAAGTCCGCCCCCTCATTTAACGTTCGCTCGAATGATGAAACCGGAATTTCGAAGAAACTTTCAAAATCGAAGTTCAGAAGTGAATTTGCTCCAATCACGACCAAATTTCGAATCTAGGGGTTTTCGAGGTTGCTCTTTCAGTGGTCTGATTTGTTTGTTGCAAAGTCGACGTTCAGCACCATCGATGCTTAATTAAGATTAAAATTCGGATATGGAGGTTTTCAGTTTTCTATTTCAATACAAGACCAAAACTCAGGTATAAGGGTTCTCGAAAATTTATGAATGGACAATTGAAAAAACATCCGTGGCATGGATTTATAAAAATTAGTTCTGATTACCAAAATACGGTTAAATCAAAATAGATTAAAGCAAACGTACGTCTAAATTCGTTTATTCGTATCTGGAATAAGGGTCATTATAAGCGCTGTGTTGACATATTCTTGAGAAAGAAGTCAGGAAGAAGAAAATACTACGGAATCACATATGTGTTCCTGCATCTGGCAAATTTTATGAAAGTAATCCGGTTTTTGTGAAAAGAACGTTTTTTCTCCAAAAAATTGTTCAAAAAACAAATCGTATGATATCGCACAAAACATATACCATTATCGAAAAAGCAATTTTGAGAACCCTTAAACCTAACTTTTGTCTTGTATTGAATTAGAAAATTGAAAACCTCCATATCCCAATTTTAATCTTGGTTAAGAACGTCGGTGCTAAACCTCGACTTTGCAACAAACAAACCAGACTACTGAAAAGAGCAACCTTGAATACCCCTAAATCCGAAATTTGGTCTTAATTGGAGCAAATTCACTTCTGAACTTCGATGTTGAAGGTTTCTTTGAAACTCTGGTTTCATTATCTGGAGCGAACACTAAATGAGGGGGGTGGGGCTTGCGATATCTTGGTCTCCTGAGGAGCTCGTAACTGTAGCGAGCTCGGATGTGCCTGGAAGGCACATCACTTAAGTGCGACAATATGGCTCGGGTGAGAAACTTCCGCCCCCCAAGATAACTTCAAGCCTCTACCTACCCTCAAATATCAAATAGTCAAGCTTTTTTGTCACCAAAAAATGACAGTTATCCATGGTCAGGCCTCTGAAAATCGCTTCCTTGACTGGATCTCGTTCTCAGCCTGTAGTGATGGCACATGCGAGTAAATTGATGATTTTCATTTTTGCACCATACCATTATTCATCAAAAAATATTTTTTGAATAAGCAAAGTAACAATCCGATGCTCCTTGATTTGCTCTCCCCAGTGGTACCATATGGTCACACAAAAAATGATTTGTAACATCCCTACAAATCGCTAAAAACCACCGAACTAATTCTTAGCCAACCTAATACCATCTTAAGAAGCGTACAACAATTTGTCATGCATAAGAAACAAGAAAACTTGCTACACAGTTAAGGTGATCCATATGTAAGGTCTGCACCATGTTGGATAATCTGCTCAGTTGAGGAAGTGAAAAACGAAAATGTCAGCATTGTGATAAACCAAGTGGTAGGGCATCTGCAACGTTCGAGTGAAGCGGTAGGAGCAGCACTTTGATAAAGCTAGAAAAACGTGTCGCAACCTTGCTTTACAATAGAAAATACTCATAATTCAAGAAGGACTACTTCAGTTTCAAAGCTAGAGAGGGAGTAGCAAAGTGAGAAAAGTTCCGGAAGTTCGGAGCGGTTGCGATTTCGACGGTCGTTAAGATAAATTTGGATTCGCATAAAAAGCTTTGCGCATTTGAGAAGCGAGAGAAAAGAAATTTATCAACTTCAAGGTTAAGGCACAAGAAGGGAAACAGCCAGATCCGCGGAAAAACGAATAACGGGCAGTTATAAAGCCAAAACTTTGTAGAAGAAGTCTAGGAACTTACGACACAATATATCAAGGGAGATAGAAGAAACGCCCTTGGGAAGGGTAAAAAAAAAGATAAAGCTGTGCCCTTGGAGGAACCCATAACATTTTAGAACAGTATTATTCTTCCCAATTGAGCTTTCAACCTGTTTCACTTTCTATTCAGACTTCGCACAATCCTTTGCACCTCATTTAACCAAGTTTTGCCCAACTTCGTTCCCTACCTTTCCAAAAAAGTAAGTTTTATGTCCTTCAACACTTGGGTGATTGCATCGCCTTGCCTTTTTTCCTTTATGAAAGATTTCATTGGCAGTTGGGAGACGGTGAGAATGGATACAAAAAGTGAATGTAATAGTATAGGCAGAGGATTGATATATTTATGGCTTCCACTAATCTTTCTCTCACCAAGCTGTCGTAAACCTCGATCACGTTCTCAAAATCAAAGGGCGCCCCGCGAGGTCACTAATCACTCTTCTGGGCTTTCCCATTTCCTACACTCAATGATGTGCGCCTTATCCCTTCAAAGCCATAAATCCACACAGGTATCGGAGATTCAATGATATTCTCGGTTCTCACTTTTACTATGCTACTTTTCTGCCATCGGGATATAATTATCCAAGTTGCAAATACAGATTACTTCTCACACCTACACACTGTATCCCATTAGATTTGTCATCCAAGGCGGAGTACAGAAACGCAGGAAAGCTTGACAGTTCCAAAGTGAATCGAGATAAGAGAAATTTTCATGAAAGAAAACGTCAACCAGAATCTGCACCTTGGACGGAGGAGTGGATTAGCAAAGGAAAGCAACATACGACGCCGAAGCACCATAGGATCATGACATTTGGGTTCACAAGAAGAGAAAGATTGAAGCGCGATATCCTAAAAAACAAACTGCCTATTTTTGAAAAAGGACCGATGGCCGTATTCATCATTGATACCTTGACGTAAATTTTACCTTCAGGTAGTTTTATCACTCATTATCAGCAAAATTACATTGATAATTTACCTCAAGGTACGTTGTGAATACGGGTACTTGCTGATAATGAGTGATAAAACTACCTGGAGGTAGAATTTCTTGAGGTATCAATGATGAATACGGCCACAGAGCTCAACGGTTCCATATACATGGTTTCAAGAAATCTGCCTTTTGTTTGTTTGTTAATAACTCACTTGTCATGAAAACTCTCGGGAGAAATTAGGTACCATTTTGAAGAGATGGCTTCAACCTTAGGGACCGGCCGTACTATTCCTGTGATTCCTATAATTCCTGCGATTGCTGTGATTCCTGCGGGTCCGGCAACAATATATATAGGGAAAAAGAATGTATACCGAAGTTCGCAAACTCCGTAATGCAGCGCGTTGGAAGTCGAGGAATCACTGATTGCAGGAATTAAAGATATCGCAGCACCTTCTGGAAAAGTATGGCCGGTGCCTTAGATTTACAGTATGGAGCGAATTACTGGTCTCCCAGTACTATAATATTAGGGTAGGAGCTCGCAACGTATGGCGCCACTGTGAGATAGGCCGTTCGAAAAGATATTTTTCCAAAAAATATGAAAATCAGTGTAACAAGGTTTTTATGTGTGCTAATTTTACTACATAACTTTTTGCGTGCTCGCAGAATTTTTGAATGGCCTAACTGTATTTTCGACGAGTATCAAAATCAATCGTTACTTTACATGTGGCATAATTTATGGAAAAGCATTACGGTGAATTTAATGTAAGAGGTTTGAGCTTCTTTGGGCCTTTAAGATAGAATATGACCCTAATGACGCAAAATCCTCTTCGTTCCTACCGTAAATCCACAGAAATGAAGAGAGAACTGTTATTCGCTTCATATCTCAAATGTCAGTTAAAGCCAGCTCTACAAAATGGTACCTAAGCCACTCTGAGGTCACTGTAGTAGGCTTGCACGCATACAACTGCCTCTTTGACTATGAAGTAATATCCGCTGCATGACGAAGGCGGTTGCCCAAATAGGTTGAAGGCTGTCGCGCACGCGGCGCGCGGGCAATTGTCAACCACCGGGCGCGCACACGCTCGGTCAGCGGTCATCCACTGGAGCGTGCGCGCGCCCCGTGGCTGACAATTGCCCGCGCAGCGCGTGCGCAACAGCCTTCAACCTATTTGGGCAACCGCCTTCGTCATGCAGCAGATATTAGTGTGCTTTCGGCGCATTCCCAGAGAGTATTGAAGACGCGGAATCCTTTATCCTTTGTTTCAATGACGTCATATTTGGAACTGGAGTAACGGAAGCCGCGGACATTACTGAATTTTACGAAATTTTCTCTGAAGGTATTGGCAAGTTTCGCAGAGAAGATACAGCAGAAAGCGAAGAGCCTGTAAAGTAATTGATACGCACGGAACTTGTCAGGATCGAGGGGTAGCTAGACCGTTACTCAAAAGTGTAGCGGTATCACGGTCTATTTAGCAATGTGAAATGTAATTTCAACATAGTAGATCAAATGCGGTCCTTATAGAAGGATAAAGCACTAAACGAAGGGAATTTAGGCTAGGCTGAGTCTAGCCATTCCTCCCTCATATGCAATTCCCGCTTACAACATCAACAGGAGGCGCAGCGAGATTCGCACAGCAAGGGGGGGGGGGGGAGCGAGAGGTGTTACCCAATATTGCCCAGTGTTATGCAATGTACTGATTATTGTGGCAACCCAGATGGCCCTGGCAAAAGTCACAAAGTTTCCTTAACACCTGAACCTTTTAGTGGGCTGTTTTGAAAAACGCTAATTCCAGAAAATAAATTCATACGGGTTTTAAAGCAAAATGATATGATTAGATTTCCAAAGAATTTCAGAAAAAAAAGTTTTCGGGTGTACCTTGCGTAACTTCCAAACAAAGGTCCACGATAGCATGCAATGCTTATTTTTGGATTCAGCAACTTTGCATTGCTTGATGGCAATATCAGCTGTTCGAAATGTTTTGGAAGCAAAATGGATTATGAGTGGGGCAAAACTCTCTTCGTTGCCACCGTAATCCTATAGCGAATGGAAAGCGATCTGTGTTTTTCTTTAAACTATAAATCTAATAAGAGAGGTATCCGTTTAGTCGAAGTGGCCTTTTTATGTGTCGTATACCACTTTAAAGAGCAATGGAAGATGGTTCCAAATCTGTCTTCATTATCTGCCAACCGTTTGTGGACGCCAAGTTAAGAGCTTCTGGAGTTCGAAAATTGAATGCACAACTCGACAAAATTCGTCCAGAATTGCTCAAATGAGCCAGTGCTGATTATCAAAGCACTTCTATTAATATGTAACTTCTGTCTAGAACACTCATACATATTGCTCTACCTGAGCGCCAAAAAGACCGTAAGGGCTGATTCTACCCAGACTTGCGTTAATTTTTTACTCCGAAAAACACTCATGACTCGGTGGACGACCCAGACACTCTAGGGGCCGCATGCACTAACATCCCCGAGGGGAGGGGATCGCAGCTTAAAAGAATTTATAATTCAAAACTCCAGATACCTGGATTTCACGTTGTGTACATACCTATCCGTAAGTATTCCTACTACCTCACTATGAACATGTTGAACAGGAGCGAGAAGCTGTACGAACCGCATATTCCAGCTTTTGTATGATCCCTGATGATTCCCGGCACTTTTCTTTAAAGTCATTTTTCTTTCTCCGAAGTTAACGAATAACCTCCAAAGTTGTGCAGGTTATCTAACCCGATAGTATTAAGCATGTTGCTGATAAAAACAAATGATGTTTTGAAGTCATGAAATTTTTGATGATCCACAGGTCGAAATTTGAGGTTTACCGAAAAATTCGACTTTTCAAAAACTCATTTGTTCTCATCAGAAACATGCTTAGCACTGTTGTGTTAGATGTTCAGTACAACTTTGGAAGGTTTTCGTTAACTTCGGAGAAAGAAAAATGACTTCAAAGAAAAGCGCCGGGGATCACCAGGGATAATACAAAAGCTGGAAAATGCAGTTCGTACAGCTTCTCGCTCCTCTTCAACATGTTCATAGTGAAGGGTAGTAGAAATACTTACGGAAAGGTACACAACGTGAAATCCAGGTATCTGGAGTTTCGAAATATAAAGCTTTCTTTTAAGCTGCGATCCCCTCCCCAGCGGGGAGGTTAGTGCATGCGGCCCTAGGTAGACAGTGAAAACAGATTTGGAATCAGCGTCGCTCTTCAAAGTGGTTTAGGACTCATTTAGAAAGGCCACTTCGACTAAACGGACCTCTGCGCCTGAGGCCCACCACCAGATTACTGCTGAAAAGCAGGCGCTGTTTTTGGACCTTGGCTAAGCACTGCAAATACCACTATGCCACCAGCTACAACCAGAGCAAGCAAAAACAAAAAGCATAAACAGTGGAAAGAAAATGCGAAGATCAAATAAAAAAGCGATTGGTTGCCTGTTGGCATCCTGTCAGCGAGCCTTTGCGAGCGAGCATCTTTCATATGATATGCGCGTGATCATGAAACTAAAACAAAGCTGCACCAGAAAAAATAACTTCGCAGAGTCAGCATGTAAGATTGAAGAAGTTCAAAGCAAATAGAGTGGACTTGATTATGTATATACACCTTAGGAGAAAATCGTTGCTTGTGTGCGATAATCTTAAATGTATTCGCCCCATTGTATTAGGTTGGTAAGAAAGTTCTCGGACATTGTCTTTATACAAAGGTAATGCTTCGATGCAAGCACCAATTAGGGTATGCTGTACATCATTGGATAAAGGAAAGCAAACACTACAAGACCATACTAATCACAAGCATGACTAATGAATTCTGGAAAATAGAGGCGAAAATTCGAAGACATAGATTTTCGACAGAGCTTAAAACTCCATCTTCCGTAAACATTGTAACACTCACAAATATTCCAGTATATAGTAGACATGAACTCACATGCATTTATGCAAGATCTGTATGGAATTAGAGCTTAAACAGCAGGAAAAATGAGATAATCGAAAAGTGGCAAACTCCGCCCCTACTGACCTTAAGCTCCTCCCACCTGCACAGGTGTAGGCCGCGTACATGTGACCGTGCAATTACAAATTTTCGCGTTCGTAAATGCATTACAACCCGAGAAATAGCAGTTTTCGCGTGAAAATGTCCGAAAACTTTCTTACCAACCTAATACTATGTAAGTTGTCTGAAAAGTAAACTCCCCTTTCCAATAAATCAATCTGTTTTTTTTCCTCTAGCAAGGAAAATACCTTCGATAGGGCGAAGCAAGCCCTACAAAAGAAACATCAAAGATTCGCTTAATTTAATTTTTGGCTCCATATAAAATATTTTTCCGGGGTTTGATATTTATTTTTTCAGCCACCCTACAGATCTCCTTCCAAAAAATTTTTACGGAACTCCAGGTTAGTCATTATTAGACACATAGCAGTACCGAATAATATCTGTTGATTTTTCCGAGGCTCAAAACTGAGAAATCAAAATGGCCCGAAAATGCAAGAATGCCACCTCATCATTTCTCTTTTCCAAAGTTGACTTACAACTGTTTAGTACGAAAAAAGGCGAAATTTTTTTTGAGCGTACTAATTTTTTTTCAATTCTTATAAAATTGTGTATGTACTTGTCCTACCTGTAAATAATTAAAATAATAAACTTTCTGTATTGAAATCAATTTTCTGCAAAGAATTTTGCGGAGGTGTAGCTGCTTCGAAGTTATAAGCCCAAAAAAATTTGGAAGCACCTCAGAACATCCGTAGACATCGCCACGCACCTACACTCAAAGGCGATCTCCCTTCCGGAAAAACTCTTGGACCACCACTGTTGAACACCACTCTTTATCTTGGTTGGGGTTGTCACAACATACTGGTCACAAACAAGGTCAGCAAGGAGAATGGGAAAGAACTTTGCACAGATAAGCTAGACATTTGAAATGATAGTCCCAAAACACTTTGATGAAAGCTAGACAATTGAGCAAATAATCAATCGATGCGAGTCCCGATGCTTAACTTATTTCAGATCGAATTTGTGCATTTAGTGAAGCTACTTGAGGCGTCCGAGGTGGCGCGTAGGAGAAGCAATCGGAGCCGAGGGCCAGACTCCTTGTGCCCACCAAAAGCTTTCTCATTCCACGGATGTAGGGCTGTATGTGATCTAAAGCTCTTAAAATTGGCAGCCATTGCTCACGCACGACGCTTTCTTACTTTTCATTCTCATGTCCAACGCTTCCCTGCTATCAGGTATTGGCTTCAAATCACTCGACGCCATTTTCAAAAGGGGTTGTTTGACTGTGGGGTCTGTAAGCAAAGTTCGCAAAAGCAACGGAGTTATCATTGGCTCCCAGATCCGTGTGGAGGCGGGTTGCGGACTTTCCTGAATTTCAGAATGAATTTGTTAAACCTCCACATTATAGCATTGTATTTCGTACTCTCTCGTTGAGCTTATCCTTAAAAGGGAGGCGACCGCAAAACAGTCTGGCATGGTTCTGTAGATAAGGGGAGGCGGATTCGGAGTCGGGCTCAACAAATAAGCTTTGACGTGCAAAGGGTCCTGAGTCCAACAAACTATGTTCTGCGAGCCGGACAATGATATCCGTCCTCACTGTGCTCGGAGAGCAACGCTGTCAAGTCACAGTGAAGATAGTACATGACTGGAAGAGGCGCAGAGAAAACATGCGGCGAGAGTGCACGAGTAAGGAGGAGTGACGCGCAGTGCACACCTTGCGCACTCTCCGCGCCCTGCGCGGACGGCCTATAACGGTCTGGTGGGTGCCAGACTGACCGATTGCCTGCTTCAGGCAGGTGCCAGGGGTGGGGGACATTAGGTCGCCGAAAAAGGGCGGTCCCCGCGGTCACTTGCGACAAATACGGACCCTTGTACATGCGCGGACATGCGTTCCTGCAGGGAATCCGCGCGGGACTCTTCCAAATTCGGCGACCTAATGTCCTCCACCTAGGTGCCAGAGTAAGCGAATATTTTGTTCAGCTTCGTTCAGCTGCAGAAGGCACGCAGAATTAATGTCTGCTGCATAATCTCTACTGCTGCCAAGGCCTGCTTCAGCTGCAGGTCCCGCGCAGAATCAACGTTAATTCTGTGCGCCTTTTGCAGCTGAACGAAGCTGAACAAAATATTCGCTTGCTCTGGCACCTACCTCAGCAGAACGCTGTGCAGCTAATAAACTGATGTCGTCTGACGTCATGTTGGACGGAAATCGAAGCGTTTGCGATGCTCGCAACAACAGTAGCTTTGAAGAGATGATAAAAAGTCTCGCAGAATGAGAATTTGATAAGAAGGGCTTACCAGTGAAAAGTTTTTGTTGTAGCGAAATCGCGGACGCCCACTCGATTTCCCTACGACGTGACATCAAATGACAGTAAATGCGCAGCGCCCTGCTCAAGCAGGCAATCGGTTAGTCTGGCGCCTACCTCTGGCAACACAATGGGCGCTGCAGTGGGCGCATCCATCGAAGATTTGATGATGGGAGCAAAGAAGATAAGAGATCGTTCAGACCGCGCACAAAGGCGCACAAAGGCGTACGATGGCGAATGAAGGCGCACGAAGGCGTGTGTGTGTGTCTGTCATGAGATCATTTAATCAGATTGCATAACATTGACTAATATTGAGTAGCATCACATCACTTATTATGCAATGTCTTACCCCGCCCTAACCGCTGTTATTGTTGTAAGGCGGACCTGCATATAAGGGAGGACTGGAGACCATCAGGGACACTCACACACACCCCTTCCCCTCCCCCTACCTCTATTGTTTAGTTTTTGTATCTTTAGTAATAAACATATATAATCACTATGTATGATACACCGTAACACCGCTACACCTTCAGGCAAGGGTACTGCAGCCCCTTGATCCTGACAGTGTCGAGATAAACGAGACGAGATGAGACGCGCCTTCGTGCGCCTCTGTGCGCCTTTGTGCGCGGTCTGAACGATCCCTAAAATATGATGCCACCGAACTGACCGAGACAAGAAAACGTCACCCTCTGTACGCCAATTTTGAAAATAAAATACCCCTAGGGAGATGCGGCAGTAGAGGAGTCGGAGACGTGAATGTTCTTGTCAACACGAGTATGGTCAAGAATTTCGATTCTTCCAAACAACTAACAACCCAAAACGGACGTTTACGGCGATCAAGACGTGGATGAATCCCAGTCTTGACCGTCATCATTGCGTACATACAGTCCGTGTCAATGATGTGCTCCTTTTTCCTCAAGCGCAAAGAGCGTCGCGCCACGTTCGCGCGCGATGGCTTGGCATTCAAACTGTCCTCATCCACTGGAGGTCCGCACGCAAGGCACTTGTTGCGCATGCGTAGTTCCCATGCAAAAGGGAGTACGTAATTGACATTGACTGTACCAAGATCAACTTACTACGAACGAGCTCGAGGCATTATATGCGATCTTGGAGAGGTTCTACAGAAAAGAACACGCCTTCTACAAAATCATCGTCGATCGAAGTTAAAAGTTTGCCTGGAACCTCACATCGGGAGACCCATGGACTACAGTGGAACGAACAAGGAGAGACATATCCGAATCCATCTAGACGACCAGACCATCCCAGGAAAGTTGCAATCCAAAAACTCCAATCCCGCTGAATGTGGGAATCACCCGTTAGAGTACCACAACGAGACTGATCGATCATCGTTTAATACAAGGTACTGCGTGACGAAATTCGCTATTGTTTCAAGACCTTCACGGGATCAGGCCATGGCCTTCTACGTACCAAGTTCTACTTTTAACTGAGGAAAAAGCTAAAGTTTAGAAAGCACCATTCCATGATTAGTATCAACTGGGGTTTTCTCGATATAGGCTTCTCCTGTAATATCATGATCATGGTATACGAACGCTCTCTACGATTGCGCTGAAGAAGATTCCAAGAACTACGAGAAAACGCCTTTCATAGGAGGTTCGGAGATACGCCAACGTGAAGGGCCGGAAACTCAATGTTTTGACGACAAAGGACGGACCACAATGGTAACAGACCGGATACCACTGGAAAACGCGAACGAGGAAGTTGTCCGACGCGATGAGGTACGTTCGCAAGTCTAACGAACTCACTAGAGCCATAGTAACCTTTTGTGCAACAAGACGATCAAATTGCTAATTACACAAAATCATGATGGTTTTCAGAGCATAGCACTCCTTACTGCCATTGTCTATTTCTTGATATCACGCTGTCCAAAAATGATGCAGGTCTTGCAACATTACTGTTCGAGGTGTTGGGATGCTATTGAAAAGTTATATTTCAAAAACTGGTGGAAAGTACTATAATCGCGAAACCTTTGTCTAACTGGTGCTTATTTGTTTGTTCCAGCAATCCAAAGATGCGACTTAGTGTGACTCAAAAACAAAAAAGTGGACGGTATTTCTGAAGATCCTCCCGTTCGCCCTTCTTGAAGAGACGGACGGTTGTTGAAGTTCTCCACTGGTCGAGAATCCTTTCCTTCTGAAAGTAATATGTTAGATGCGACGCGAAACTCGCGTAGAAGTTGTCCCCCGGCTCGCGGAAATTCGGCGGAAAGATGATAGGTCCTGGAGCCGTGTAAGCTTCATGGTCTGATTCGCGGTGCACACTTCAACAGGTAAAGATATCGGCGGTGGTCCGTGGGAACAACAATCGGCACGGGTGCTGATGAGCGGAAGAGATTGGTGTAGAAGTTCTTCGCGACAGATTCCATGTTATATCGGGAAGAAGTCGGGTCTCGTCACTAAGACGCTCCGCAGACATTCTTTCAGAAGCGGTCGCAGTCATACGGTGGGTCCTCCTTGATGGGCGAATCGCAACTTGATATGAGCTCTTCCAGCTCCGTCATATACAACTTTTTGCGATGCAGTAGAAGACTTTCTTTTCCAGCATTCGTCTAAATCGTATCTTCACTCGAGGAGGCGGTGATCGGAGCCACAGCAGAAGGATAGAACTATTGAAACATCGAGCAAGCTCTACTTTCGATTGGTGAGAACAGTCCAGCGAGTAAATTGTATTATTTCTTACTGTTTATTTTGGCGCACATTGTGCGTGTACATCATGAATAAATCGACAAATTTATTTAACAAATTTCGAAAAAAACATCACAATGCAATACATTTTAGCTATCTTTAGTAAACATAAGTAAACACCGATTCATAGATAAACTCAAGCAAAAGCCAACTTTAGCAAAAACACTAACTAGGCTAAAATAACTGCTATTTAAGGTTGCCTATATTTGGCTAAAAAGTCGACTGCTAGCTAATTCTTGAGCGGGAGACAGTGCATTCTAAGAAACCGTACTGTCTTTCAGAAATTAAGATCCCTTTTGAAGGCCCGCGTATGATAAAATCTGCCGCCAAAGAAACAGAAAAGCAACAATAACAATAAACAACGATGGGAAATAACAACCAATATGAGATCACTGTTCAACATCAGAATCACTAAAAACTACCTTCTTACCAGTAGCTTTCGCTTCTATCTTGATTGGTGCCTCAGCGCTTTCAACATTGGGCACTCTAAAATTATATAGTAAAAGTTCCAACCAAAGATTCCAGAGCCAAAGGAAAATTCTTCATTGGTACTCCTGAGCGAGGAAACACGACTGAGAGAGATAAAGCGAGACATGTGCTCCATAACATCTCGGCCTTCTCCTCCTTCATTTTTACCCCGCCCACTCCCCGCATATAAGCAATAGTTACTCTTGGACACAAAAGATACAGGGCATTCGAAAAATCGTGACGATGGCGCGAGCGCGCGCGACACGCAAGCATTTCCGGCAAACGTATTTTATTGGTTTTCGTCACTATTTGAATGGTTTGCTTACGTATGGTAATCTTCAGACAGTGGAAGTGACTAAATTGAGCGTTGAGGTCATCCTTTTTGTATGTGTGTTCTATGCTCCTTTGAGCAGAAACACCGCAGTCAACCCCGTCACGATTTTCAATTGACCTATAGATAGATGCTCACCCCTTTCTCAGTATTCGCACGAATTTCCCCTTGAGCTGGCAAATACCACGTTTGATCGTAATAGCGTTATGCTTCACTTCGATGATGTCATTAACTTCAAGAACTATACCTGAACAGAAAAAGTAAAGGTGGAGAACCACAAGAACACACGATTAGCCTAGAAAATTTGTTGTATGACACGGTATCCTGCGCTGCTGAAGAATTAAAGGAAAGCAATGCCAGTGTGCCCTACTGTCAAATTTACGTGCAAGCTAGTAATCGGCATTCTCAGTTAGCAGTTATTCCCGGATGTTGTCGTCACCGCGGCTACTAACCGTAAATTGTGCTAGACTTTAGGGATAAGGCTATGAATGAGTTCATTTTGGAAATCAAATGGGAACCTTCAGCTTGTTTGAAAGTTTCACTTTGAGTAGCGTTCGAAAAAACAGTGCGTAACAGTAACAACCAAACATTGAACTGATATAAGGTTCCGCGTGATCGCGAGAATGGATGAGTTAGCGGCCATTGCATGCGCATCGAGCTTTGTCGGTCATCTTTCTCCTTTCAAACGCTTTTCTGCTATCAGATGCTAGCTTCCAATCATCTAAGACGATTTTGAGAGGGGAACTGTTAAACAGGTTTCAGGGCTTGTGGCATCCTGTGTGTACAATGGCTGCAGACTCACCGACTCTTGCGATCACGCAGAGCCCTATACAATACTCTCAGAAAAAACTCGATTTATGCGCGTCATCTCAACAAAAACTAGCACGGGATCACATCTCATGCACACAATTGCATTGTCAATATTGCAAGTAAAAACGGAAAACGTGAGAGAATAGAATAATCAAACTCCACTAATGAACTTATTATATTGATAGGAGTGATTGAGGAAGTATCAACCATTGACATACCTTTCAACTTTTCTTCAAACTTATCGTCAATTGGCATATTGATTGCTATTGCTTCCAGAATAAGCGCAGACAAGAAATCATCAGCAATATGTGTGACGCGTGCTTCGTACATTTGACCCATAATCGGTCTAAAAATAGGTTTGGGACTATTACAGCAACGTAACTCCATACACATATAAGTCAAAATAGCATTGAGCACATATGGAAATGAAAGTAATTATAACATCTACAAAATATTCCTAAAGAAATAAAGAAACACTGACCTGAACACAGCTTGCGTAACAAAGATATCCAGATGGCACACATTCTGATCGTCAATGACTCGCGGAAGCGAGGCCAGACGTACTGATCCTATAGAAACCACTACTCCTCTGACTCTACAAGTATATACCTTTTCCTTGACGAATCCTATACTAGTATGATCTTAGATAATATTCAGCAAACAACTCACTTTGTCCTATACTTGCCAATGGTCATTTTCGCTATGAATTCGCAAGACTTCGTCACGTTTCCTCCTATCAAATGATAGGGTAAGGTGACATGTCTTTTCTCGCGTACTGCCTCAAATTGATACTTTCAGCTCTGCATAAACAAATTGCAAAAAACCCGACCGTCAATCCGCATTTTTTGTTTGTCAGTATTAACTTCTTAGCTTCGTCAAAGTCGAGTATGTCTCTCTGTAAGCATAATAAGCAACCAATGAAGAACCGAAACGTTATTCACTGGAAGAAGGAATAAGCATACTGTTCTCGATAAATTCATTCCTCTTGCCTTCTTCCTGTATTCTTTCTTGTTTTGAGAACCACTTTCAGTCTAAACAGATATCTTTCTGTACATCTGGGATAGCTACTCTGCAGATTCTTGTGATATGATAACGCGAAAGAATCTACCCAGAAATTAGCGGTAACCTGCTCATTTATTCCGGACATCTCTTGCTTGACGCGAGATTTTTGTAACCTGTCTTTCTCTTTTTTGTGCTTTTTCTTGGATGGTTTCTCTTCCAACACAATCAAATCGGGCTCCTGATCTACATCATGAACTTCCTAAAAGCAGGAAATTCAACACGAGACAGATAACAGGTCCTAAAACTGCTAAAGACTCTCACTCACCATTTTTATTTTCTTTTTAAGCTGGTGACCTTCTCCATCTTCTTCATGCGTTCTTTTCTTGCCCATCTACAAATGTACTGGTATAAAAGGGGGAAAAATCCAGACAAAATATCAGTGCATAACATTATCACAAGCAGAAGAGCTGATTCAATGATTCATATGTCGCCATAAGAAAACACATTAGTAGAACATCGATATGTACAACATAAGTATACTAGCAAACAAGTGAATTTTCACAAGCGAATTTATTGCAACGTCAAAACTTCAATGGAATGTTGGGCCACAGCGGTGGTCTCTTCTTTGCGTATTCCTGCTCAAATCGCATGTCAACCAAGGTTTCCATTGCGAGAATTCGCTCAGCAGCTGATCCGTACATCATCTTTGCATTATCTCTCCGCTGCTGTGTCTTCGCAGCCTCGTCAGGAGTGGCAAACGTTCGCTTTCCCACACCATAAACGCCTACTGTAAAAAACAGTCGGCTACGAAATGTTAAAATGTTAAATTATCATTCAACTATGGAAACGAAACCAGGCTGAAAAGGAATTAATAGTCCCAAGGACCCACTCTTATCGGCCATGACGTAATCATCATTATTCAAGCGTATCCAATGTCCCTGTCCGTCACCCTGCTCTTCAGCTTCGAGGCGCTTTTCTTCCGCTTTTTCGGCAGCACCTAGCAAAATC
This sequence comes from Cylicocyclus nassatus, assembly GCA_958299035.1. NCBI lineage: Eukaryota > Metazoa > Nematoda > Chromadorea > Rhabditida > Strongylidae > Cylicocyclus > Cylicocyclus nassatus. The sequence continues at coordinate 39,219,228 of CATQJL010000223.1, read as the reverse complement.
AAAATAAGACCAAAAATAGTAGGAATGCATGAACAACTCACGAGATTTTCGATGCGCTATCGTCTTTCTGAAGAAAGCAACCATCTCTTCTGACATTTCTTCCTCTTCAAGAGGTGCTAAAAGTCCATTAGTTTATTGAACCCCGGGGTCAGCAAATTGGTCAAAGTCATGGCGCAGGACAAAAAGAAGATGAGAGACAAGGATAAACATGGCACCTGATGTCCTTGGAATATTTTCATGCACTACATCGTCATTTTCAGTAGTAGCAGCTTCGAAGTCCGTTCTCGTAGACACGCTCTTTACCGGACTGCTCTTACAAGCATGACGAGGTCCTGAAAGCAAACGAGTAGGAGATTCGATACTCAAAAATTGGAAAACAAAGGATACCGTTACCTTGAAGTTGTCATACTCTACAAGAATTTTGTTAAGATGCAAAAGAAAAAAAGAAGTAAATGAAGTATGAAAGAAGTGTGTCATGAAGTATAGTGAACGAAAGTATATAAAAGAAAAGTAAAATGTAGAAGTGATGAATGAAGCGGAATCATACCAAGCTGAATCACCTGTCTTCCTTCTTTGATAGGGCTTCGCCTTGCCACGAACTACCCGACAAGCGACCTCCGCCATTTTTGCATGGTCCAATCGCCACTTCTCAACGGCCATGTAGTGAGCCCAAAACGACGAATACCTCTCATCCCTGGCCCACTCTTGGTTATGATAAATTTCCATCGTTCGTGCTATATATAAAAGTAGATATATTCAGCGAGGTAACAACCGCAAGCGGTTGAGCCACACTTCTATCTTGAATTGTGTGGTTACAGACACATTTCATATTGCACGTCATCGGCCATGTCCCGCGGGACATGTCCCCTTTTGAACCCTCCGCGCGCGACGCTCGTCTCGCCGCGTGCGGCGCGGCTGGCAAAGCTAACAAGTCGCATTTACACTCAACGGGTAGGGGAACGAAAGCCGCCAGTTTGAGCCGTGTTTCGCGGCTAACTGGTCTTTTCGCAACGTTGTATGTCGTTCCAGGACAGCAGTCCGCGCACGCGACCGAAGCTGGCGGCTTTCGTTCCCCTGCCCACAGTCAACGGGAGAATTATTAGTTCAAAGTATGTAATATACCTGTGCCAAAACCTATCCTCATGTTGGACCCGAAAGATGTACAAAAATGAACGATAACTCGTTATGGCAGTGGATATGTTGACCAATCAGAGGCGCGCTGTGATAGCGAGCGGTTCAAAAGGGCCGTTTCCCCCGCGGGACGATTTTCAGGGACCGGCCATACTAATCCAGGAGGTGTCCCGCCATTCCTGTAACTCCTACAATTCCCGTGATTCCCTGCCTTCCGACGTGCCGCACTACGGAGAGCTTTGCTAATTTCAGTACACATTGTTTAATACACATTGTTACAAGGCCCGCAGGAATCACAGGAATCGCAGGAATTGCAGGAATCACAGGAACCACAGGAACAGTATGGCCGCTCTCTCAGGGTAAGCGGTTCCATCTTCTTATATATAAAGCTGAATGTCTGTTTGTCGGTATGTCTGTCTGTATGTGTGCACGTATGCTCCGAATAGAAAATTCCATTTCTGAACCGATCCGGACCAAACTTGGCACACATACACTTCGGGCCCCGGCGGGTGTCCTAGGCTACTTTTCGTCATCGATCGATATCGATTTTATCGATTTTTTGCAAAATTTGAGCTACGGGGCTGGGAGTTGGCACAGGGGGGTAATCGAGCATGCTGATTACGAATATAATAATGACAGGGCCGGGCGGAGCTGGGTAAGTCAACTAGTTTCTCATAATTTCATCCAGCTCTGGTCGGCTCCCAAATTCGTGTGGAGGTGTATTGCAGACTTTGCCTAACAACAAGGATAAACTTGTGGAACCTCCACATTATAGCATTACTTTTCGTACTTTCTCGCTAGCAAGAAACCGCCACGCTGTGAGTTGGCAAGACTCCAACCTCCACACCAATCTGGAAGCCGGTGATACTTTTGAATGAAGCAGGGTGAATTTCCTCAAGCATGTAACGAAATATGGCATCTAGAATGGGTACGCACATTATGGATAGTGTGTCTTGTTACTATCACTTTTTGTAAGATGCGAGTGACGGCGCTGTTCATATCCTAAGCTCAAAGTTCTAAATCGAAGATCTCTCAAAATTTGTCCGGAGGGATTTTTTGACATGCCGATCAACACTATGCTATTTTCGTGTTGTGAGGCCATCTGTGGAGTTGCGGTAAAAGGTATCACCGATTCATATCTCTGAGGGTTATTGACATGTTCACATAATTATTAGGTTGGCTAAAAAATAAATTCGGTCGTTTTTAGCGGTTTGTAGAATTGTCACAAATCAGTTTTTGTGTGTATATATGGTGCCTTTGGAGAGAGCAAATCAAGGAGAATCGGATGGTTGGCTCTCTTTTCTAAAAATCAAATTGTCTGATAATGAAATGGTGAAGGAAAGAAAATTAGTCAGATTTTTTCCTCAAAAATTCGAAAAATCACGTTCCGAAAAGCGAACTGGTCAGTCGTAATGTGTAGATTCGCTACCCATACAACAAATTTTTGAATTTCCAACTATCTGCATGGCCATAGATGGCCAAATTCGAGTTATCTGGAATGCCCAAAATTTGACCTTCACGCGCAAATGCCTGGAAATTTTTACAATTTTGACTGCAGAAATTCAGAAACAGCAGGTCGCAACCTCTATTGTAGTTCGCCACCTAGCCAGAGGCTGTATGTACCAGCCACCAAATTACTCGCTTTTGTACTCACTGCAGGCTGAGAACGAAAGTTTGAAAGTTAAAAAAGCGATTTTTGAGAAGCCTGACCATATATGGTTATAACTGTCATTTTTGGTAACAGAAAACCTTGACTATTTGCTATTCAAGAGTAGAGGCTTGAGACTACCTTCTCAAGAAAAAAGCTTAGCTGAATAGCTGTTACATGAATTGTTATGAAGTTTTGAATTTGCATATCAAAACGAACTTATTTATTAGCCAACCCAATATTATCTACCCTTCTAAAGCATTATATTGCGTGATTACAGTGGCTTTGATAGTCAAGAATGCAGGCATGTCGGAATTTTCTCTAAGCGGGTTATACGGTACGCTGGTCGAGAAACTACTCTGCGGCGCTCACGTAGGGTTTAAAGATTAATACCGACCGTATAACTCTATACCGGCGATCAGGCCTGCGCGCCTACTGTTTGGTCCTTTACCACACCTAGAGCTATTGAAAGGATTTATTGAAGACTGAGAGGGCATGACACTCTCATTAAGAAAACTGCTTGAAAAAAGTTTTCAATGCCGACGCTTGTGAAATCGGGAATACTAATTGTGGGCGATTCATCGCGCGCATATGCCGGAAGCGTTGTAACCGTCTGAGAAAATTAGATAGATTTTGGAGGTAATCTCACAATTGTTCATTCACAACCAATGTGAAGACTGCAGGCTTGTCTTGGTGTAATTCTTGATGGGCACTGATTGTGGGGGAGGCAGAAGGAATGGAAGTCGAGAAGAATACAGGGTGCGATTGTAAACTAACGTATAAATTGCAAAACTATGATGATTTTTATTCCACATTCATGGCACTGATGCTGCGATCATCCTACAGAATACATTTCAACTAGCCAAAAATGGCTGCCATATTTTTTCAAAAGAATTAAAGTTATCAAACTAGTTTCTACAGAATGATAAATTAGTACTGAGTACCATTTGATTCAACTAGCTTGGCTTCGAAAAGGTGGGGCCTCATGACCTGATTAAGGCTAGGTAATGATCAGAGAGCACTCCCCCTAGAGAGAAGTATAGGGCTTATCAAACGCAGTGTCGCTTACATCAGCATCTCCACTCCCGCGCTGGACTCTGCATCTCCTCCTAGAACATGCTATCTGGTCATTTTCCCAGGGCGAGCGTGAGAAGGGCGGAGCTTCAATTAATTAGAAGAGATTAGAGAGCATGTTCGCGGAAGAGACGCTGAGTCCAGCGCGGGATTGGAGATGCTAATGCAAGCGACACTGCTTTCGATAAGCGCTGTAGGTGCGCCGCGGGCGCGAGCAGCCTTAATTAAAGGCTACCGCACGACGAAGGCGCAGAAGCAGTATTAGTTGAGCGGGTGCTAACGCGGCGCGCGCCTATTCTCACCGTTGTAAATACTGTGCCTCATGCACTCAGCGGCTAATAAAGACGCGTTCGCGCCCGAAGACATTGCGCCTTCGTCACGCAGCAGTCTATAGATCACAATATCCCGCCTTTCCGAAGCCAAGTCAGTTGAATCGAAGGTTATATTTTGTAACGTCTCATTGCATACAGTAAAGAGGAGGCTTTGCGCTATCACAATGTATTAGTTTTCAACAAAAGTTTGCGAAAATTAAGCGCGTGCCAATGGCCATCTTCTTCGAAACAAATTTGAAAGCTGTAGAAGCGCAGCAGGCACTAAGCCCAGGGCTATAATCTTCCCATATGCTTTGAATATAGGCGTCTATCTGAATTAGGTCGAGGTAACAATTTTGATACTCTTTAGAAGATGATCTTTCGCTTTTCTTGCGACGTACAAATGCCGTCATTTGCAATTCCAACATTTTTATGCCTAAACATTGCAAAAATAGCCAAAAACTTGCTCCATCAAGCTGCAAATGTCAGAAAGAAGGTGCGGGACGAACTTTACATACGAACTACCTGCCTGCCATGACAGGTGGACTCGCTGACATTTGAAGGGCTGCGTTGAAGCCAAAGTGGCACAATTTTGAAATTTCAAAGCTGAACTGTATTTATAACGGCTTGAATTAGATGTGCACCAAATTCTTCGTTTCTTGGTACTTCCCTTCATTAGTCCCAGAATTTTGACAAATCCTGCAAACGACGGAACTAATCTTTGGAGAATATTACCAATGAGTCTTCGTAATCAGCAGCCCACTGATTCTACCCTCTTGGATGAATCAGTACTGAAATTTCAAAGTTTGAAGCCTGCCGAATCAAAAAGAAGTGCTGAAGAAAATCTTTGGGGGAGCTCATGACAAAGGCTAATGCTCCAGCGATGGTTTAAATAATAACAAATGTACCAGCGAGTTTCTGAGCAGCCTGGCACCGCTTGGACTATTCCCCAAGGTATGATGGAAAAAAGCTGCGGTAGCTCAATGACAGATGCTTAAAATGGGTTGTCCAATGGAATGTGACTCATTCCATTGCTCATTTTGTTTGCTTCAAAATGTGAATTTGCTTGGAAGATCATAAGTTCCTCTCGATTTCACCTGCATATTGCACTGACTATAGGTTCCTTTTAGACTGAGAAAAAAAGCAGCTTTGTGTCTGTACCAGTCGCTTCAACGATATGAGCTCTTCAACTTTCCTGTGTTGCCACACTTTCCTGTTTTCATTGAGGGTCACATTAAATCAAGATGATTTTTTTCAGTCTATATATCAAAAAATTAGGTCCACACTCCTTTGTTTCCCACTGATCCTGGACCATTCAGCTAGTAGCATATTTGTCACCATCTATCTGAAACTTGTTTATATGTTTTTTTTCAATCCGAAGTCCTTCTACGTCAAGGTCTACAAATCAAACCTTCAATTTATACTTTGTTTAGAAAAAAGTGGAAAATTCATAAGTAGACGTCATCGGGGTTGAATGATTTGAATATGTTGAATTTATTGTAAAAATCAAAAAAGAGCTTTCCTATTCATGCTAATGCACAAAAAAAAAACACGGTTAGTCTGTAATCTATTTGAATGCAAAGAAATTTTTTACAAAGCTTAAAAAAAAACACGGTCAGTCTGTAATCTATTTGAATGCAAAGAAATTTTATACAAAGCTATCTACCCTCATCACATAGTATCGTAGGGTCAGAAACCTTCCTTGAACTTGCATCAGCCAATCGGGCTCTCTCGCCGAAGGACCAAAAAAGTGCGACAATGAAAGCGCATTGGATGTTGGTGATATGGAATGCATAAGATAATTTATTATTAATATCCACAAATCAACGCTTTTGATGTACTTAGCAAACTCGGAACAAAAAAGCGAACAAGCATTGAGCAAACAAATTAGACAGAAATATTTTGTTCTCTTCAACATAAACAGAAATATACTTAAAGTCTCACCGATTTGTCGATAGCGAGCATATTTTACATAGCACATTGATGAAAGAAAACGAAATAAGATCCTTTCGACGACGACGAAGAAGAAAAGACAAATAGAATTGACGTATATTACCGAGTACAGCCACAGGCAATGGTTTGTTCGTCAAGGAGGAAACACACGCTCTCTCATAAAGCACATGATTGTCAGCACATTTTCTAAGAGAATACAAAAAAAGAAAGGCGATGTTTAAACAAGGTAGAGAGGACAGAAGCGAGGTACACGGTTGAATGGTAAAGTTTCATATGTCCGAAAGAGGGCGCGATAATTTTTTCTTCAATGGGGATGAGATAACAACAAACAACGAACATTTGCAAGTTATTGGAGGATGTTTGTACTTACAGCAGGTGCTATATTATCTACAGGACCATAAGGACTTCTGGCGAGGCATCAGTGCTATTTTTCTCCTCTGCTTGCTGTTTCTGTGCTTGCTGTGCAGCACGAGCCCGTTGTTTTGCTTCGGCAAGAGCTTTTCTTCGCATTTCCGCGGCCGCTTTCTGGAAAAGATATAACAATATTTCCATTTTTGGAAAACCAATGGGTTATATGCCAAAGACATACTTTTTTCATTCACGGGAAATGATGACCAAAGAAAAATAGCAAAATTTCGGAGACATTGTTATCAACATGTTTCAAGACATCATTTTGTTTACTGCTATGTGTCTAATAGGGCGTGAACTGTGACACAAAATTGCTTAGTAAACAAACATGCTCCCGAAGAATAAAATCAACACAGTCAAAGTAGGCTACTCACCTGTTTTTCCAATTGCTTAGCTTTTTCTGCTGGATCGACAGGAGGAGCAGCAGGTCGAACAGGAGCCATTCTCTTCTTCGGCACATTATTGTTATTATTACTGGCAGCAAGAATAGTTTGCTCCGTTTCCTCAGGTTCTCTTACTTGCCAGCCACCTTTACGATAAGCGTCCACCTGGAAATTTCCGGTTTCAGCGTCTTTAACACTTTTTACAGCTTTCAGGCTTTCGAGTCTAAATTTGTTTATAAAGGCCTGTGATAGAGAATTTTTTTGGAATTCTTGAAATCCTCCTTAGCCCAATCTCAAACAAGGATCTGCCTAAACAAAGAAAAGAAAAAAGAAAGAGACAAATTGTGAGGAAATCTCGATTTCAGTGCTGGTAGACATAAGAGGTTTAAAACAATGTTTGTATTGAAGAAAGAAAAATATAAAGCGGATTTCTCGCACGAGAAGAGGAATGCACAGATTCCCATATACCGTACGGTGTACAAAGAGATGACCGTGAAAATTTGAGAAGACGCATCGGGAACTTCCACCATGCTTATAAGGGCAGGCAAGCTCACAAAAGTCGAACTCACCTTAGCAAAACACTCATCAATGTCCTGCAGCTCAATTTCAACCAAAGCCCAATATCCCTCCAGATCATCAAGAGTTGCAGGCTGTGGGTCTCCTTCCACCGGATTCTGTCACAACAAACTTCTGATAGACCGCTCAAGATTATCCAAAAAATCAAGCATTACCAAGTTTTTCTTCACAAGTTCCTCAAACTTGGATAATTTTTTACGGGTGAGTAGTTGCGCTTTTCCAGCCGCCATTCGAATGGACGTCGCAGCTTCTTCAGGCATTCCCTCAATCTATAACGAAACGAAATCAGCGAGAAAGAGAAAAAAGCTTACTTGAATCAACCCTGATAAAAAATGAGGTTTTTTCCGCTCCTACTAATAGTAATTTTCAGAAGAATGAATGTGGTTATCTGAAAAGTTTCTTCTAAGCATTTCCTCCTATGACAAAAAGTGCACTTACTCAATTTCAGCTATTCTGTGGCTTAGAAATGTCACAAGATCAAGTTATGTTTGCTGTGCAGCAGAACATACATAAGAAGAATTCATCAAAAGTCCCAAAGGTTTGCAAGAGATACTGTAACCTAACATGTGAAGTTCGCTGCCACTTGTAGCATTTCTTTTGCTCTTTTTATGACTCCTTCAGTAAGAGAAGAATTCAGAAGAAAAAAGCAGCAAACAACGAATGCTCTTCAGTGCGTAAAGCGATCGTTGACTTTGTTCCAAACTATTGCATCAAAAAACCCTACTAATTTCATGGTACACTTGGCAACACTTTGCTTGCACTCGGCGAAGCTTAAAACAACAAAACGCGTTCAAATCTCATATGCAAACAGCTGTCAAGCTAAGAGGTGGCACAGGAGTGGCCACAATCAAATCCTATAAGGCACACAAGCGTAGGCGTACGGGAGATAAGCCGCAGCCTATTGATAGTCCTTAGAAACCCGTTTTGTGATCCACTTGACCTGCTGAGCATGTAGAACAGACACTATAAGTTTTTACCAACCAACCTCTTCAAGTTCAGCGAGCACTTGATTGGTGGACGCCTGGAGTCTGGATCGAACGGACTCAAGAAGCTGCGAGAAATCCTCCCCGGTTCGCATATCTGCAAGAACTACATTACGCCATTGAGCAAGGACTTTCATATTATGAGAACAACGTGATTAGAATACCAAATCTGAGTTGAATTTGACCTTGAAACCACAAATCAAAGAGATAAGAGAAAACCAGAAATCGAAAAAATGCAAATCACTAACGAGTTTCGAACTGGTTTTGAGACCCAAATGAGCTCATTTGGGCCGCCTTTAGTAAATAATTCAGTTCTTATGACTTCGAATATTACGTGGTGAGTAAATAATGTAACCCTATGCGCTTAATTTGGTAGAACGCCACTGCTCAGGAAAAAATCGGCACGAAGAGGTAACCAATATATTAGCAAGGTGAATGCTGCGACTTGGTGGAATACATTCTAGTTATGCATGCAAAAAAAATCAAAAAGAATAACAAGCTTCAAGCTGAACTGATAAAAAAAAGTGAATGTCGAAGTTGACGCGACTCAAAAGTTAATTGGACCTCCCGGAGGGTTGCGAATGGGAGATAACGCTGCTTTCAAACCATAAATCTTATCTCGAACAAGAAATAAGCAACAAACCAGCTTTTTTCGGAGGAGTTGGACTGGGCTGCAGTTCACATGTGATCTCCTCAGCTTTGATGCGCTCCTTTTCCTTAAAACGTACTGAATTTTAAGAATTTGACAAAAAAAAACGAACTACATAAACAACTAGTTGATCTTTCAGCGCAAAAAAATAATATTTACCTTAACTTCTGGCGGTGTTTCAGCTACTGGTACTGGTGATTTAGCTACTGGAAGGGGAGGCTTCTCGATGTAGTCCGAGATGAAGATGCTCGTCGGAGCCTGAAGTATCAAGACTACAGAGACGCAAAGCAGATGGATTGACAAATCAGATTATGAGATAAAAAATGGAGCTAAAAGGAATGAACAACAGCTGAGCATCCTATAGATTTATTGGAATACGCTCGAAATGTAGCACTTGGGAATCAAAATTTAGTCATTTGAATTTCTCATGCTGGAATGAAATTCAAACTCGAGGTGCCCAAACCATATTAAAACTGCTTTTTGAGTTCAAAAATAGTTCCCTCCTTCAACTTCTTAAAACCGAATTTCAATTTTTCAAAATCTGAAGAAAGGCAAGCGAATAAAACCAATCGAGATAAACGGAGAAAGTGTCTTGCAAATAGGTCGTGAAAAATCTAGAATTTTCAATTTCCACAGGCCCCAAATTGCCTCAGCCGCATCCACATTGACGATAATGAGGTGGAACAAACAAGGAATTATCGGCAGCTTTTTCATTTTCAGGAAACAAGACCCATTACCACCACATAATTGTGAAACATGAAAACAAATGGATTAGGATGAGACTAGTAATGTAATTATTTCGCAAATCAATAAGCAAAAACCAACCGGCTGTGTGACTATGGTCTGCTGGATGTTTTGATGTTTAATGGGCTCAGTATTCTCCTTTTCCACATCATCTTTATCCTTGCTACACAGCTGTAGACGATCAAACTGTCCGATTAGGGCACGCACTGGAGACGGCGTAGATAACGACGCACCCATGGCCAAAGGCGAGCGACCAAAACGCGGCTCTTTGTCGTTGTTATCGTTCCTATAGTCGAACAATTGGATATTTCAATAAATTCGGCAATAACAGGGACATTATTAAATCTGCTTCGATTTCATAATCATTCGAAAAACACACATAATTGACTGATATTCACATCTAACCGTGCGATTGATCCATGTCAAGGCAGAGGGTTAAGTGGTGCTCATGTCATATAATAGCAAACAGATCGTGAACGTTTTGACCTTGGATCTGTCATATTACATGCGCAAAATTGTGACTTGCAAGGAAAAGACGTTCGAGGTACGATCTTTTGTAGCAGAGAACGCATGGACAAACATGGAGTTGTGAGCGCAAGGGGCAACAAAACTTCTTCAAACTCCACTTATATTGAAGAAGTGGACGAAGAACTACTCCTTAGCAACATGACAACTAATAGTCAACACTGGCAGGAAAAACGATTTCCGACAACCAATGTGAAAATCAAAAAGAATAGCTATGCCTCATACGAAATATCCTGTTCCTAAGATTATACCAGCATTATTATCCCAATGAAGTGCTCTTGTAAACCATATAGCAGCTCTTAACCCACTTTCTCCAAAGGTAAATGCAAAGGAAAGATCTTGAATGAAAAAGCTAATCAATCTACCGCAATTTTCTAAAATCATGGAAGGACTATAAAGAAAGATTCCTCTTCAAAATGCAGAAAATCAAAAGTGAGGCAATTTGAACGTGATAGCTTAGCAAATGCATAAAATTAGAATGCACTATAGGCGTAAATATACAGCTATTACTGAAAATATACGACCATGCCACAAAAGAACAATGGAAAGATGTACAATAAGAAAATACTAGGAAAAATTCAGTTTTTTCTATAGCAGCGCTTCAAAGAAATAAAATTTTAGTTAGTATTTGGCACTTTATTTCGATATTTTTTTTGCCAAAAGCTTATTCGCTGGATATTGGCACTCGAGTCAGGCAGAACATGATCCGCAAGTTGAAAGCAAACATTAAAGAGGAACCATCCAATGGAGGTGTTAGTACATACAAGCATTCCAAAAGAAAAACATTGCACTACTGTGTAAGATGTGCAGCTCCTTTTATAGCTCTTGACAGCATTTGTCCATGAAAGAATGGATCCACTCACAAACGAAGAGATATAACATTATTATTGCGTGGACAAAGGTACACAGAACTAGCTGACGACTTCAAAAAGTTATGAGAATTCATGCATTCTTATGAGTTTGACCATTACATGGTTCCAGTCAATTCTGCAAACTTTTGAAGGTTTGCAGAGCGACAGAAAGAAGATATGCAGAATAAAAAGCAAGTCATAGTTTATATTTAATGATGTTACTGTACTATGTATAGAGCTGCTACATCTCTTCTGGAGACCAATGCTCGTAAGCCACAAAGCCGTATAAAAAAAAGAGAAAGCTGGAACAATAAAAGCGCCAGTGTTCATCATTAGGACAGAACAATCGGCAGGAGCAGAGATTAATGAGTTGTTCAAAAAAAAATCTTGATCCTTACCGCTTCATTAACCTACGAACTGGATTTGGTAGACTTCAGATATGAGGGAGCTGGGACGTCCAGATAGGATATAGCAAACACATGACATGAACCCTTTTCTTTGTTTATAGTTCATCAATCTGGCACCCACCACCAGCCAACGACGGTTCGTGGATCAATGAGACATGAAATGAATGGAAAGCAGGATTTACAAGAAAGCGCAAAGACTCCAAGGATTTGAATTAGCCTCAATGGCATATGTTTCAATTTTGTTGAAACTGAGTTTTCCTGATGAACGAGCGCATACTGCGGCAATTAACAGAGATAAAAACAAAGGTAAAAAGTTTAATTGATTTCATCGAAAAAGTTGGGAAGTTTCTTAACACTTCAAAATTAAAATATTTAGTACGTTTAGAATGCCATTTTTGCTATATCATTTATAGCGGTAGCACTCTCTGCTTATAAAATAGTTAGGCTTTTTTTTATGGAAATAAGTGACGTGTGTATTTTTCAGAAGTCAATCACTAGTCCCCAAAGAGCAGTATGAACAAAAAGCAGCCTAAAGCTTACCCGTTCTCTGTGCATGCTTGATTTCTGATTTTAGTTTGGATGCATGAAGTCAATTTTCAGAATAATGAGCTCATTGACGACTATCACAGATCTGATATGACCATTTCCTATACTTTTTGCTCTTTGACATAGGTAGAACAAGCTAAAAGTTCCGATTTTGTTGAGTTCTACTCAAAATTTTGGTTCAAGTCAAAATTTCAGAAAATAGAACAGATCGAGTCAGATATAACAGATCGTCATCAATCGTCGAATCAATCACATATAATTGCGCATTGGTATTTTACTACTACACATCTCGGCTGTCTCGGCCAATTAGCTCCAATTAGCGACGCGCCCTTTGACCGCCGCGTTCCGGTCAACGCCCTCGTTCGCGTCAATTGCAGTTCAGCAGCATTCAGATTCGTTTCACTTTCCAGACAATTGACAATAAGAAAAAGAGGCCAGACGGAAAAAATGGCTGAAACAGAAAAGGAATGCACGATTTTTAGGACAGAACTTTGGTTAGGGCAATTCGAGGTGACGCGAGACGACGAAGGGCAAGGATTTGACTGCAGCAGAGCGTCATTTGAATGGATACACGCATATGTATCCGCTCAAGAATGGACGAATGAATGCATTAGGGGCTCGCAGCAGAAAACCGGGCACCAGCGCAAAGAACCTCAAGGATGGATCCGCCTTGCATATCATCATTAGGCTCCGATGATCTGCCAGAAAAAAAGGGGAATCCAAAAAAAGCGTCTAGACAAACTTCTGCGCAAATTTGCGAAATCTCTGTCAATTACGACAAATAAAACTCATCGAAAAACGCTAGTTGCACAGCAACAGAAGGCGACATTCACAGAGAATTTGCCGGTTTTACTCGATCTCTTAGGAGACCTTGGACTTCAAAACATACAAGTGTTTCCAAGAGTTCCTGCCACCACTTAGCTATAATTGCCTTCCAGCGGCACACAGAAGTTTCTCTCTCTAATGGAGACTGCGGCACAGCATCAACAATTATGGCGCAATAAAGTATTAAAAAAGTTTGCGCTCGGAAAGTGGATTATGAGTGGCTGCGCTTCACTCTCCTATACAAGCTTTCACGATAGAAGCTTCAGAAACTAGGTTGGCGAAGGGGCTAATTTCTATAGAAAATTCGGCGAAATTGAAGATTATTATTCACCGCAAAAGCTTCTTCTCTTCTTTCAATTAAGACCTTTCTTTTCCATAAAAAAAGAATTTGCATGACTTTGTGAGTCAAACCTAGTCACAATCAAACATCTTGATTTGCTGAAGAAGTTTCTTGTAACATTCAATGCTTTACCTACACAGACTATAATCTGACAGCTCAGCCGATGGCATTGAAAATGAGTCATTAGCAGCTATAGCGAAATCTACCCAAATTTCAAAAGACCAATTACATTCCCTTCTTATAAGGGCCGTTACTATTCATAAAACTTGGCGTATTTCACATAATTGTACTGTTGGATTTTGCTGGATTCCTTCTTCGAGATCTTTAAAAAATAGTGATTTGAGCAAAACAATTATGAAGAACCTCAGGGACATGAGTAATTCATTATTATTGTTCAATTGCGCTGTTTTCTCTAAAAAGCTGCCAAGCGTTTTTTTAAGTCCTGGAAAAACTTTTTCGCTCATAAACTCACAAAGAACTTTCGTGACTGAGGGTATAGGACTATACACTTCCACACTACATCAAGGCAATAATAGTCAAAGCTACTAGCTCCTAAGTACTGTAGCTACTAGCTTTCAGACTCCGAATGGGTAATGATACAAGAATGAGTAACAAGAAGTTGGAATATTGCCTCCTAGTCCATTGTTCTGGAAACGATGAACGGAAGAGAAGACTTATGGCTCAATCAAAACTCATGTACCGCAAAGAAAGTTTCAACCGTATTCAGAGAAAGACGTAATAAACAAGAGAAACAAAGTATAAAGTATGCTGGAGAATGTAACACTATCAAAAGTGATAGTCAGCTATGTTAAAGTGAAAAGAGAACGTTATCTCCAGAATAATTCGTTTTTATACGCTCAAAACTGTCATTATCAAGACCGGTAAAAAGTATCAAATGACGAAATTTTGAACAAAAAAAGACATTCTCTTGAAGGTGCATAGTTATGGGCAATGGTGCAAAAGGTGCTACGATACGTTAGGCTAACGCTGCGTGAGAGCCGAAAAGACACACATATGAGAACAGAGGGGGGGGGGGTAAGAAGTGAAAGTCGCACTGTTTGCGCTCATTCGCAATTTTTCGAGAACTTATTCAATGAAGTGCAGATCAGACTGAAAACATGCTCAGAATCACTTGGCTTTAAGCCAGATTTGGCAATGCCAAGGGCAACCCGCGCGACGAAACCGCTATTTCTCGCGCGCCTCGCATCTATCTGGTCTTTACAATGCCCAGAGAGAGGGAATCGAGTGAAAATCAGTGACAGCGCCAAATGCGCCAATGTGTGTATGGAGCGTGGAAAAACCGGCTAGATACGTATACGACAAATTATGTCAGCGCTGGTGAGATAACCCCGCCGGAGGAGATTGCAATCGCGCTCAGATCTCGAGCGCAACGCAGACCTACCGACCCCGACCGTCGGCGATGCTTCAGTGAGAGGCAATGATGGTCCGCTCTCGTCTCGCTACGATGAACGCGATTGAACGATGGCGAACACCTTGACCGCGACTACTGCGCGATTCGCGTTACAAGAAGCAGTGGATTGAGAAAGAGTATAGTATAAGACGTCGGGGACAAGAATGCTATTGAACTCTACTAGCTATCAAAACCTATGACTACCAGTCCTATTCAATCATAGAAGTGAATGACTGGTATCGCTTGCTTTGAGGAACAACTTGTATAGGTAGAAGCTCGTCATGAGAAGTTAAAAGTAATAGAAGTTCATCATGCATAGTTGACTTCTTGCGACGCATACACCCCCACCCCATGTCTCAGCAAATGCCTGGCATAGATAAGTGTTCTCGACAGCGGTTCATGAGAAACAAAAAAGAGAAAGGAAAACTAACAGAGAAAAAAAGAAGCAAGTCAGCATTCACTGTTTAGCTAATGTGGAAAATTTTCATAAACTTGCATATGCAAAGCACACTGAAGTGAAATCAGTGTTACAGCTTAGTAGAACTTGCATCAGACTTGAATAAACTTTGGAATGCAACAATATGAAAAGCAAAATTATGGAAGCAAAACTGCAAAAGAAAAACCTGCAAAATTGCTGCCATTAATAGGACAGTAAAATGATTTTTGATCTAATAAAAGTAGTGGTCAATCTCTACCATAACGAAAGATTGGAAACATCATAGTAACATCACTTCCAAATTCAATTGACAAAGCTGTTGACGCAAAACAATATGGAAGGAGATAATGTAAGAATTCAGCATCAAAACAGTCAAATTGAGATACGCCAAACAACTGATTATGCCACTCTAATGGATGTCCCTAACGTTATCCAGAAGATTGGAATACGAAATGGCATGAAATACGTACTATTTTCAATGCAAGTGATCGAAGCTATCCAATAATTGTACTTTGAATATCGCACTTATAACTGGCAAACGCTTGAATGTACTTAGTTGATGCAGTTGATTTGAAGCTATGGATTATAAACTAAGCCAATACTCATGTTATTAAAAATTTAGATGACAAACGTTTCGCAAAAAAACCTTGAGTTGCGTGGCGTCAGCCACGCATTCCGAATTCTTTTGAAGATGCTTCGTGGATTAGCGGGCCCATAACCCTTAACTAGAAAAGGGCGAGTGGCGGCAGCGACGCCCCAGAAAAATATTTTTTTTACAGAGACAGTTTGAATTTTCAAAAAAATTTCAAAAGATTCCTGTATAAGTGGATTTCACAGATTCGATCCGCCACTGCAACGTACGAATTCAAGGTTTTTCCATGTTCCTCCACAGAAGATTGCAGAATTAGAACTGTTTTAAAGCAGACCCATCAAAAAGATGACTGATTAACCGCACCCAAACGACAAACACTGGGAGATGCACTATCGTCGCGACTACATATTCAACTTGACTTGCTTCCAGTTTTTATCTCACGCTGCAATTCAAGCTCAAATAGCCATTTTAAAAGCAATTGCTTTACAATTCTGCGGATTTTGTGGAGAGAAAATGGGCTTACTATGTAGAAGAAAATGGTGTGTCACAAAACCTGTCCCAAAAATGTGCTAACGTTTGATTGTTGATTACTCTCTTGTAAAGAAGTCTTTCCAGAAGTTATAGGTACTGTTTTTAGAAATGGCTTCAACTTAGGTTCTCTTCATGACGGTAGGACTACGGTAGAAAGTTCAAGCATAAGCTGTCATAAAGGAAAAAAGCTGTCGCTTTGAAAATTTCTAGAAAAAAATGTGAAAACTTGTGTAATAGGGTTTTCATGGAAAGTTCAATAGTCAACTACGTACAAGATTGCGAAGGTTTCTAAACGCTGTAACTGTAATACTGAAAAAACTGCCGCTACTGCTTATCTCGTGTAACTTTTTATAGAAGCATTATGATATGTTGCGAACTTCACGATGAGAGTCATCAACTCTAACTAGCCCAGTGTGAGAGTTCTCAAGTTGTTTTATCCCCTTTCTTAGACAAAATATGGCCTTTCATGGCTCAAAACCCTCAAGTTGCTACCGTAATCCTACAGTAATGGAAACCGATCGGTGATCTGCTCTATACTGCAGATCTAAGTTAGAGCAGGCTCTACAAAATGGTACCCAAAGCTTCTCGAAAAACTGTACAAGAGAGTTATCAACAATCTTATCTTATATATAAAGCTGAATGTCTGTTTGTATGTATGTATGTATGTCTGTCTGTATGTATGTATGTGTGTACGTATGTTCCGAATAGAAAATTCCATTTCTGAACCGATCCGGACCAAACTTGGCACACATACACTACGGGCCCCGGCGGGTGTCATAGGCTACTTTTCGTCATCGATCGATATCGATTTTATCGATTTTTATCGATTTTTTTGCTGAGTTCACCTACGGGGCTGGGAGTTGGCACAGGGGGGTAATCGAGCATGGGGATTCCGAATACAATATTGGTTTTCAGGATTATCGATTACTTTTATCGATTTTATCGATTTTTTTTGCAAAGTTTGAGCTACGGGGCTGGGAGTTGGCACAGGGGGGTAATCGAGCATGGGGATTCCGAATACAATATTGGTTTTCAGGATTATCGATTACTTTTATCGATTTTATCGATTTTTTGCAAAGTTTGAGCTACGAGGCTGGGAGTTCGCACAGGGGGGTAATCGAGCATGGGGATTCCGAACACAATATTGGTTTTCGGGATTATCGATTACTTTTATCGATTTTATCGATTTTTTGCAAAGTTGGAGCTAGGGGGCTGGGAGTTGGCACAGGGGGGTATTCGAGCATGCTGATCATCCCCAAGGGGGGTGATCAGCATGCTCGATTACACCCCTGTGCCAAATTCCAGCCCCCTAGCTCAAATTTTCAAAAAATCGATAAAATCGATAAAAGTAATGGACGATCTTGAAAACTAATATTGTATTCGTAATCTGCATGCTCGATTACCCCCTGTGCAAACTCCCAGCCCCGCAGGTCAAACTTTACAAAAAAATCGATAAAATCGATAAAAGTAATGGACGATCCTGAAAACTAATATTGTGTTCGTAATCAGCATGCTCGATTACCCCCCTGTGCAAAATCTCAGCCTCGCATGTCAAAATTTACAAAAAAATCGAGAAAATCAATAAAAGTAACCGATAATTCTGAAAACTAATATTGTATTCGGAATTCCCATGCTCACTTCCCCCCTGTGCCAACTCCTAGCCCTGTAGGTGAACTCTGCGAAAAAATCGATAAAAATCGGTAAAATCGACATCGATCGATAACGAAAAGTGGACTGTGACACCCGCCGGGGCCCGAAGTGTATGTGTGCCAAGTTTGGTCCGGATACGGCGGAGCCGGGTAAGCCAGCTAGTCAAACAGTAAGCACATTTTTTGGGGAACCCTGTATACAAAGATAAGCGCAAAAACTAAAACTGTCGGTGCTGTTCTCTATCCTATAAATCTTCAATCTATGCAAAGGACCAGACAATGTAACATATGCGATTTATGGCATGACAAAAAACATGCAGTGATTTGTCACCACTGATTTTGACGGAAAAAAGCTATACCACAGAAAATGCACATAAATTTTGAAAGCATTGGCTTACAGGAAACTGATCAAAGCAGAAAAATGAAAGAGCAATGTGATATTGAAAAAATCGAAAAAAAATTACTACATCGGCCCCAACAAAAAAGCAATCAGAGCACGGATTTGGCAGAAAATTTATGATTTTTGTATATAAATCGCGCAAGTTGTTACATTATTTCTAAGAAAGTATTTAACGGTGACTGAGGAAGGATGAGGTGAAAAAGAAATTTGTGAAGAAAACCAGAATGCTTGTCAAATACGTAAACACTAAAAAGTGTTAGATGCTAACCCAACAGCAATACCGCGTCCTCAACTGAAGTTTTGGAAAAAGAATGCATTGAAAAAAGAATTCGTCATACGTTTACATACAGTATTCTTATGTACAGCTTACTTTCTGTTGTGATGACAATTCGATACAATTTGCGCAGTGATTTAGCAGTGCTGATCGGTGATCATACAAACAGTTTTAGCATTGATTTGTCTGTCACCTAACAAAACCAAATTACTGGGCATAAGGCCACTTCTTTCACACCTTTCCAATAGAACGAGCTTCGCTATGATTATAGATTTAATGACCATTGAGAGTCACATCAGCGAGGAAAAAATTGGTGCTGCAATGCTGAAGTTTCGTATGGAAAATGTAGACAGTGTTTATAAGAAGGGTTTGTCTCACTATTTTACTTAACAAATTTAGTTAACGAAAAGTACTACGCATGGTAGACGAAAGACGGAAAAATGATGGAAGACTCGATCACTTTCATGGATAAGTGCATGAGAATCGGAACAAACATGACAAGTTCGTCGAGCGACTCTGGATAACTGATAACAGATCTCTTTCGCAAACTCAAAAATATTGACCAACTATTAAGGTCACGTCAGAACAATACACTTCATACAGCTGATACAATTTCGCCAATACTAGACAGAGGAATCACGCATGAGTAACCTCGACACGGCCCTCTCAAACTTGTTATTTTACAACGCGCGGTTGCTCAGTTTTACAGCGCTATATAAACGTAACAAGACCCTATGAGAGTGAGGAAAACATGTGATGAAGCGCTTTACTATCCCGGAAACCACTTACTAAGATAAAGCACTCTGCGGGAAATACTTAGCTCTACGAATCATTTGGTGCTATATCATATGTTATGCATGAAACCAGACGGGCAAGTTGCTTAAGAACTTCCAACTCAGTTTGAAAAAACGGAGGCAAGGGCTCCTTACAGCTGGTTCCACTAAACTAATCATGGCATACAGACAAAGAACATTGCGGGCATCGAGGGCGGGAAATCGAAATCGAAAGTGGAATTGTGTTAGCGCATCTGCGCAGCACCTGTGATCACTCATCACATTTTTCAAAGTTCCACTGAGTCACACTCGGATGTCTAATTACCAGCGGAAGCGCTAAAACAAAGAATGATGGGTATGTGATTGCTCAAAACGGTGTTCGCTGAAAATTTTAAGCAGAAAAATCTGAAGCCACTTCATCTTCCACTCAATGATATTACCATATAAACTAACGAAGCAGATGAGACAAAGAATTTCTGCAAAGTGTGGATTTATTTTACTGCACTTACACAGACTCTCTTTGAGTGCCCACGAACATAAAGATTGTAATCTCCTCGTTTTTGCCAAGGAATGTCATTAGCACGAAAAAAAACGTGGCAAGACTGAGGAATTACGAGAAAGAGTAACGCTACATAAGAACGCAAAGATAAAGATCATAACCACTTTAGCTATAGAGCTAATGGAACCATAGAAAATCACGAAAAAATCACGAAAAGCGAATTTCAAGCGACAAACGGAAGATAGGGTTTTTTGATCCAAAACTAAGCAATCATTGGAGAGTTTGCTAGACCGAAGCAATTCCAAATTCATACAATGCTCAGCCGCTATTATAATATTTTCTGTTTGACTAAAGCGTGGGTGGTAGGAAATTTGCTATGGCTTGAAGGTGACGCAAGTTTTGAGATGGAAAAATAAAAACTTACAGAGGAGATCAAAACAAGAACATGTCAGCGTTCAGAGACAAATGAGATAGAAACCAAAATAACTTTTGAACGATGTGCACCAACAAACTGCACTGGATATACATAATTTATTTATGTAGTAACTCAAAAATCTATAATTTCTGCATTGATGCCGAAACAATTCAGGGAAAATGTAGAATTTTCGATAAAAATGAGTAGGTATTCTCGTTTTCCCGAAATTTTACAAGAATTTGAGCTCGGATATCAGGTGAACGGGTTAATTGGGTCTCGGTGCTGCGTGCAGTCAGAACCAGAAGGAGATTTCGAAAAATAATGGAAGGTTTGAAAATTGGCGCGAGCATGATGAAGAATAGAAGACAAGCAAGCTCCCTTCTGGAGACACCAAGCATGTATAGCTACGACTAATACAAAGCAGCTCTGTATAACTATGCCGAAAGAGCCGCTTTATATATTACGGTAAATGTTAGAAAAAAGTTCCGTTGTACATGGCACATTGTTAGAAAAAAAAAACTCGAATCTATACAAATCGCAAATAAAGATCAAAGCTGTTTTTCGACTGAAACCTCACATATAATGGCACACCCTCAAAACAACTTCCAGACGGCACTACTAGCAATCTGGCGCTTTGTGTGTCCTTCCAAAACAGCAGGTGGGCTCTACGATCACATAGAAAGAGGTGATTTACCTCAAACACGTTTCTTCCCTCAATGACATTGAGTCTTAGCAAAAACAGGTCGTTGCTAACTGTAGCCTTTGCAATATTTGCCTGAGACTAACCAAGCCTTCGCCAAGAAAAAGGAACAGCATAAATCAGAAAAACAAATTTCGTGTGACTGTTTTCTAGAGCGATATCTCGCACTGACGAAGGCTGAAATACGAATGCAAATTTCAAATGGATGAGTAAAATACTGCTTCAGAGAATCTTTCTGTGAACTGCTAACGCCGCGGGCAGATACGACGTCTGGGTCATTCATAAAAGGAGATCTCGAACAGCCACAACGAAAAACAGCGTCAAAGGATACAACAATGATTTTGAAGAGGACGGACATAAAATCCGCCGATACTTATCGAACTATCCAAACACAATGAAGAGGTTTAAGCGCAAATCTCAAAAAAGGAGCCGAGGCTACATAGTGACTCAAGGTCCGACCTAGTTCCAAAGTGTCTGGATGTTACATACTTACATGACTAGGAAGATTTTTGATCATAAAAGCAGAGTAGAGCATATTAAGGGAACGTGCAAGAAACTATACCTGCTCACGCTGACTAGGAAGAGAAGAAAATTAGAAAGATTATCCTTATAAACGAGGGCATACAACCACTAAATTTTAGGAGGAGGAAACTCGAGATGAAAAATGCAACTCAAGTTTCCTCAAGCCACACAAATACCTGACAATGAGCAAAGAAACTTAGCTATGATACAGTTCCCTGCAATTATAAAGACCGCATGAACTTTGCAAAGTTATAAGTCAAGTACACAGGGAGTATGCGAGATAGAAAGAATGTACAAGAGATAAAAAGTGTACATTCTTACAGAAATGCTCGAAAAGAAGACCTTATCCTCGGAAAAAAAAACTATACTATACAAGAGCCCACCCGGATATCAAACAGGCAGGCAGATAGCGCCAGAGATGCACTATTGTATGTGACATTGAAAGCGATGAGCCGTTGAGAATAGCTATGGCGCCAAGCGTGTCAAAGACCGCTTGTAGCCGAATAAAATAAAAACTCTTCGCACGTGGTAGCACCAGCGATCACAAAACAATCGAAGCGCGAACCGCGCCGCCTTTTTGAGATATAGCAAAAAGAAGCATGGTCTAGAGATGGATTGAACAGGTAAGCTATAAGATGCAAAGTTGTATAGTATAACCGGCCATACCTGGGCGACATTGATGTGTCAAACAGCCCGAGACGACGTTCGACAAGGCTGCGTCCCATCGCGCGAGCTGCACTACTTTCCAAGTGTCTAGGCGTTCTGAAAATTGTAGAGATGTAGCGAAAAAAGCTGTTATTGTAGAGGGGTAATCGAACGAAAACGGGGTCACCGCACTTGGTATATCCGCTGAGTGCACAGCTCACTCTAATGTAGCTGGGGGTACGGTAGGCCGGTGTGCCACATTCTGCACTTGCTAGATTATCCTCTGACATAAACTGTGATACACCAGCTAGTGGTGTGAGATCAAGATCCTGAAAATAGATGATACGATAAATGAATAAAATGATGTAGATGGTAATGACAAAAGAGAAAATAAACAAGTTGCCTCGTAAATTTTTACCATTTTCACCATCTCCCGCGACACGTCATAATTTTTCTGCATTTTTGCGACCTATTCTAAAGCAAAGCAAGCTTCAGAAGAGGATGCCCAAACATTTGCACGATCTTTGTTCCACGTAAGGTTGGAAGCTGAGATCTAAAACATCTAAACGCCCAAAAACCGAGAAAAATTGTGTCTCCCTCCAGAAAGATACATGAACTCTATTTTGCTCGGAGATATACCAGATATCAACGGGCATTTATAGATATGTCACTCATAAAATTGTGAATGGTGGCGGCCACGAATCGCGTATGCAGTTCAATCGCATTTTCTTTGCCTTTCTCTTTTCCAAGTTTTTTTTTATGCAAGTGAAGTTAGCTGCCAGACACTTGGAGTGTCTGAGCTGGGCGCATTAGACCGCGGTCGAATCCGTCGTCACGATTTCATGAATGCGCTCTACATCTGCTTATTTCTGCCTAAAGAAATAGAAAGCAAAAACTTTCACGCTTTTACTAAAGCTATGCTGGCTGTTCAGCAATAGTTGAAATTTGCAGTACAAACCTTCAGATACTTGGTGACTAGTCAGCTTTTCGCAGCAACAGTTCTTCGAGAAATATCGAATATTAGGCAAAAGAAAAACTGAAAAACGCGATGTAATCATGTCTAGGCCTATTTTAGCCCAGCCGCGTTCTCCATAAGAAATGAATAAAGATACAGCAAATGTACATATACTGCCCGCACTGAAGAGTATCTCTGGGTAAGTAAGAACTCCTTGGATCTTTCTGGACAGAGAAATAATTTTTTTCTCAGTTTCGAGCACTTGGATTTTTTGAATCTTTTCAAATCTTCGAACATTAGATTAACAAACGTTGTGCCTATCTTTAAGTACCCTTGCATAGCTTGCTTTGCATCGAAGGGTACGTATACCAGTGGCGGAAGGCCCCCTCCCCGAGAATGGGTTGCGAAATTTTTACTTATTTACTTACGTGGGTTATAAAAAAGTGCAAGTGACTTCTTTATACTTGTGAACAATTGAAAAACTTTTTAATTTTTTAAAAACCTCTGATTAGCCTTATAATCACGCTCCCTTTTTCCAGATTTTAGGGGTTGCGGACCCGCAAAAATCATGGGAAGCACCCCTAAAAAATTTTCGGAGTGCGTGGCTGAGCCACGCACCTTTTGAAGAAAATTTTTGCCCCCCCTCCCCTCTACGGACGAAATCCTGAGACCTATTCAGAAAGCAAACAGAACATAACTTATCGCGAGAGGAAGTAAAACGAAACAACTGTGGCCCAACCTAACAGTTTCGGGAGATATAAAGCAGCTCAAAAATCAAAAAAAAAATATCCAAAACAGTTCTTTTGAAGACCGAGGTAAAATAAAGACACCTCAGCAATTTTACATCTATAGCACTGAAGCAACAAATATCTGAGCGCTCGCGTGTCCCACCAATCATGAAAATGTATTCAGCACAAGCTGGACGTCGCTAGGATGACGTAAACAGGAACTTCTACATATGGCTACACGCACACAAATGCAATCTAATTAAAAAGCAAAACATTCGTAAAACTAGGCAACACAATGGGACGACGCAGCAATCTACATAAAGCTCTTTGCCACGACGAATTTAACCTATAGCAAAAAGCTGGACAATCGGAACATAGCATTTGAGAGGACTTCAACTTGGCTATCAATTTTCAGCTGCGGACAGACCACACAATAGCTTGGCAGCAGAAAAACAAAACAGGTGTCAAGGATGAGGCTTTGTTTGCCGTAAAAAGCATGCGAAAAACTAGATTTTACTACACAATGGCATTTGCAGATGTCCACAATGTGAATGAAACGCGTTTGAGAGGTGCATCGAAACGATGCAAGACAATCTGAGTAGGAAACAACGCGGAGACAAAGATTCCAAGAATACTTTCAATGAAATAGATTTCCTTGAGTTAATGGTATATGTCTTTTCGAATTAACGGAAAAGTAGGAAAAACAACGAAAAATGATAATGGGAGCAATTTTACAAGAACGACAGGTGTTTTTGCTCCATATTCGTAGCATTGCGACAATAGAAAAAAGTCATGCTTTGCAAAGAAATTTGACACCAAAAGTCACTAACTGATAGGCGAAAATTGCTGTTCTGATGCGATGTACAAAAATGGGTCATTGTTAATGTTCATCAACACTAAGCGCAGCATACTAGCGCAGAAGTTCGCTAAACCTCTGAAAACTAGAAATTCGAGACAGAAAGCTTCTGCTCGCAGTCTTACAATCAAGTCTTATAATCAAAGACGTCGACAAGAGCTAGATTATGCTTTCCAAATGAATTAAACAAACATCATTTTCATGATTAAGTCGTATTATTGAAAACAAATGCTCTATCCATTCAACACAAACAACACACTTCCTAAGAAATAAAAAAGTGATATTGTGCCGGAGAATTTGAGTACAACTTTCTCCCTTTTGAATGTTTTTCTGGGGCTTCTGGGCTCGGGTCACAACAAATGCATGAAGATGCATATGTAATTTTTGTGGATACCCATTGATGAGATATTCGACTTGCAAGATGTGAGTGACGAGCGCCGACTAGGCGCAAAATATGAGGCCCCGGGTCAAAACAAAGTTTAGGTCATACCATTACTAGAAAATAAAAGGTTACACAAGATAGTTGGGACCTAAGCGCATTATAAGTCACGGATTAGCAGCGATGATCCTATCCATTACGGTCATAGAAGCTAATTACTTAATGCATGTGATAGCGCGCGCGAACTGGAAGAAGGCAAGTGACAGGATGTGATGGATATGCCTGTCGCAACACATTAACGTCGTTAGCTTAGAACAACACTTATTGTCACCACTTACAGAAAGAATGCGATAGAAAAAGCAAGAGTAAACAACAATTGAGAAGCCAAGGTGGAGGAGCCTTCCCAAGATTACGGCCACTTTTCGACCATACGAAACTAGAAAACTTGCAGCGCCAAAGAATCAAGTCGTAAATCCGAGCATAACCCTAGAATAGGTGGAACATGAACCATGATGCATATACGTCATTCCTTACTTGAGGACCTGTAGATTATGTACGTAAAGCAGAGGGGGGGGGGGCATAACTTTCACAGGCACATATTTCTGATGCGAAACTATCGATATCACAAAAGCGAACATGAATATTTCGATGACGAAATGCGCCGTTTAACGCACTTTTAGTATGGTTCACGTTTTTGTACGAGTCGCCTATAGCTGGAGCAAGCGAAAAACTCATGGAAATTAGATTTTGAGAAATGATTGGTGCGCTTGCCTCTTACAGTTAGCAAGAGAACATTGTTTAGATGAACCATTTGCAAAGAATCTTAACTGCTGCTATCTTGATTCCATCAACAGTTTCGGTATGGGAGATAGAAATTTGAAGATTTCTAAGATCGTAAAAATTCATTAGTAATCAATATTAGTAGGAACTTTGACATACAAGAGAATAGGGATTACAGCGCTTACAGGACGAAAAACAGAGCATTAATGGATATGGCGCGAAATGGGGGTGCAAAGACATTTGCCTATTACAAAACCCATATGTACAAGCGCTCACACCACGACCCGAATGGACGAAAAACAACGTCCAAATTTATGTTCCTTTGCTTGAACGCATTTGTTTCTTCCATACTAAAGCTGCTATAGTCAAGCACTTCGGCGTTCCTCTGTTTACACTCGGATGCACTGTCATCACCCACTTGCTAGATAGAATAACTACATTCTAGAGTGATCAAAGGATCAAAGACATTTTAATATCACGGAGAAGAGCAAAAAGAGACCACAAGAGGAAAAGCGGAGCGTGGAGAATTACAAGTGAGAAAGTCTGCCAAACCTAGCATATCAAATGACAGGCTTACGCCAATATTTACCAAGCCAAAAGTCTCGAAGAGAACAGATCAGAGTCGAAATGCAGTGACTCAAGGATAGAATGAAAGTCCCAATACATCATTTGCACCTGTACAAATCTGCATATACTACCGTAGGAGAGTCGCATACCGTTCCACGACGGAGAGTCACGTGACGGAGATCATTCTCGCTGATCGCTGGACGAGGAGTACCGAAATTCTGTTGAGGCACCGAGATGGTCTCACATTCGGGTGATAAGACATGATTCTCTTCCTAAATATCACTTGAGGGCCAAAAGAATGCCACCAGATAACAGTACCTTTTCGCTCTTCTTTGATTTTCTTCTGGAAAGTCGACTTATGATTGTACCAAATCGATGTGGGCTTTGTGTAGCTTCAAATCTGAAAACGTGCTCTCAATCTTATGAAATAAAGCTGGGCCTGTTTGTTTGTATGTGTGTCTGTACGTATGTTCCGTGAAAAAATCTCATTTCTGAATCGATCCGGACCAAACGTTGCGCACATACATTTCAGGGGGGGGGGTGTCGTGGGCTACTTTTCGATATCGATTGATATCGATTTCATCGATTTCTTGCAAAGTTCGAGCAGCGGGGCTGGAAGCTGGCACAGAAGGGCAAGTGAGCATGCGAAATACGAATATATTATTGACAGGGCCGGACGGAAAATCTGTCTTTTATTGTAAAATTTAGATTTTTGACATGACAATTCAGATTTTTGACATCCTGAAGGTCCATTAGGTTTCCGCAAATCAGCATATGAAACTTCCATATCTGTGAATTGTTTCTCGCGTATACATGCTCAGACAGTTGGAGCGTGCAGCGCGCGCGCAGTCACACGGTGGCGCAACACCCAGTGCGCGGATGGCGGGACATTGGATGCCGCGCCGCTGGTGCTGGCCCGCGGATGGCTGCATTTTTTCAGTTTTTCATTGCGCTGTATACGCAGGTCTTGATAATAATCTCCACACTTCATACGCCAAAAATATGAATTCGTACTTGAATCAAAAAATTCAGATCCAGCATCCATTCTCAATGCTTCCGAAGGCTAACGCTTGGAAGCAAAAAACTTCTACTTCCGCGACTATTCATGCACCTAGATGTAATACCTAACCTCTTGAATAATGGGGCAGCCTAATCACTGCGTCGTAGTACACTACGCGAGTATCCCTTGTGCTTACAGCATGTGATAATTGCAGGCGCGCGGTCCGCACGGATAGAGTATAAAGGCACGCGCGCGGCGTGCTACAAAATTAGGCGCGCGGGTCGCGAGATAGAGCATAAACCTAGCGCGGGGTCGCGGTTTGGCCATTAAAACGCAAGCCGCATGCACCGTCTAGGATGGCACACGTTTGACTACTGCTGGACACGCCCACAAATAAGGCACGCGCTTTGCCGCATAGACCATAAACGCGCGTGCACCGCACACTCCAAGTGTCTGAGTGATAGTGCAGATTCTGGTAGTTACTATATGACAAACAAGCACCACTGCGAAGTTTCGTCTCAAAGGAATGTTAAAAGAAGTAATTCCCAAGTTTGATTTCTACCTAAGCACTTCACCACGATACAGCATACAGAGCGCAGCTCGTGTTGGTCACATATTGCAAGCAGCGCAACACGCTTTGAATGAAAACTTTTCTCTCTACAAATCCCAATTACTATTTTGATTCTTGGGCTACTCGAAAAAATCACTGGTCAAAGACATCGTCCTTAAATCTGGGTTTGCTGAGATTCTGAAGAGATGCGATAGCACGACCCTCTCACTAAGCAACTGCTCGTCACCGCAAGAGCTAGATTACGACGAACAAAATCCTTCGCGCACATGCGGCAGGGTGGTCCACGCCCCCCACCCCTCTCCCCATCACTGTAGGTGGTCTGAAAGTGAACCTTGCTGAGAATCTGCCTTTCATCGTAAACAGATTACTCTAGGGACTCTGGAGCCGAGTACATTTACTCCAACGCCTAAAGCCTCTGCTACCCACCTTTCGGAGCAATTTTCTCGCTTCAGAATTCACATTTTGCAGCTGCTGAGCAGTTACTCAGTTAGGGACTTGGCTGTTCAATCTCGCCAACCTCGGTGGAAGGGGCGTTCAACATAACGGTGTTCTAAAGTCTGCATATGAAGCCGTGGTATATGGAAGGCATAATGCATTCCATGACCGTGCTGTACTACGTACTGTTCAGCATTACTACACTTTTAATTCTATTAAATCATCTGAAAAGCTGCCATCGTGCCCATTCATTGTAAGTGAAGGCACCGCAATTTACCCCAAGTCAAGGGTCTTGAGCTTTTGGCAGCATATGATAGTAAGACCCCTATCAAGATGCCCAAGTAGCGGTGCAAAATGTCGCTTCCGAAGCGAGGAAATTGCTCCGGAATAACGACAAGGCGAAAGGACCCTAGGCGGCACCGCCTCCCCCCCCCCCCCATTCGCCCATCCAATCACCGTTTCGGGATGAGGATTGTTGGATTTTTCATGGACTCTCGACTTCATATTCGGAATCAGCGACATGACAAGGAGAAACGACCAAAACATGGAGTCGAAAATCTGGGTAGACGCTTTATCCCTCATACAAGTCAATCTCTTCAATTAGCCGTACCATGAGTTAAAACATCTATTTCGAGTACTGTCAATCCGATACTATCATAGAAAGAAAGAGAGAGAGAGAGAGAGAGAGAGAGAGAAAAGAAAGAAAGAAAGAAAGAGAGTGACAGAGAGACAGAAAGAAGGAGAGAGAGACAGAAACAAACAGAGACAAGACAATAAGATAGAACGAGACAGAGAGAGACAGAGAAAAACAGAGAAAAAGTGGCAGACCGAGGGGGGTGGGGGGGGGGGCCCTCCCCCGGGGATGGGTCGCGAGATTTTTAAAAGTTACTTATATGAGTTATAAAAATGTGCAAGTGACTTCTCTATACTTGTAAATAATTAAAATAATTTCTAAAATTTTTTAGAAACTAGCGACCCTACGGGTCGCTAGCAAGTGGGTCGGGGCAGATACATATAGGGCTTAGGCTTGACTAAAAATATTTCTAAATAAATTTCCTGTTGCTGAGAACATTTTTGCGAAGAGCATTCTACAAAAGGAAAATTGCTCGAAGAAGCAATAATCTCCACAAATCATTCATAAATAATTAAAATAATTTCTAAAATTTTTTAGAACAAATTATTCTTGTAAAAAATTTTTTCGGGGGCGTGGCGTCAGCCCCCTTTTCCAAATGGGGGTTGGTGACCCGCAAAAATTTTGAGAAGCACCCCAAAAGATTTTTTGGAGTGCGTGGCTAACGCCACGCACCTTCATTGGAAAAAAATTTTTGTTGCCCCCCCCCCCCCGGTCCAATATCCTGGGACCGCCACTGGGAAAGAGAAACCCAAAGGAGAGGAGCGAGAGAGAGAAAGAGAAAGAGAGAGAGAGAGCTATCGGACTATCGGCAAAGAGCAGTTGAAATTCAATTGATTTAACCAATATGAAGAAAATGATCGTGTATTGCCAGCTAAGAGATGATATATGATGCAGTGGAAGGAGAGAAAAAAGGCATTTTCAATGTAAGAAAGATGTCAAGGCGAAAAATATACTTGAGCCACTCACCCATCTAATTCATGATCTTTGCAAAGGACATCGATAGTTCCACCGCGCTTGTCCTTTCCCTTGGGTGTTTCTGTAGTAACCAAACGAGTTACTGCTGGACTCTTGCTTCGAACCCTACGACCCAACTTGGCGAAGAAGTTCCCTGAAATAAGTTCACAACCTACATCAAAACTCTTAACGGTGCACTCACCAACTGGAGATCCTCTCGCTTTTCTCTCCTCGACCGGCATTACAATGCGTCGCAGGCCTCACCAGCGATCTGCGAAAAGCCGCTTACAGGCTGGAAATGATTAAAACAGTCCAAGGTGAAACTGGACGAAAGAACAGTAGCGCCGAAACGAATGATATTCAACAGCGAAACCGCTTGAACAAAGCAAGGAACACATAACTTCTTAGAATTCAATCAACTTTCGCTTTAAAACGACAATAACGATAAAAACAACGCGGTATAAACGACAATAAGAAGATACGCCGTCAGAGTGTAGGTGCTTTGTACACCAAGGACATTATTACTAATTATTAGAAACTTCAAACGCATGATGATAAAACAGATGAAACTCAAAAATTGATAAAACTGGAGTGAAATGATGCTCACCACGTTCTAATGAAGCAATAAAACGATAAAACCTTTTGCAACGCTAGAAATAATCATATACGGCGCATTATCATACACTATAAGGTGAGGATCAAACACTTGAATCTAACGACATGTAAATCTGAAATGTACCCAGAGATTAAGCAGACGTGTGCAGTAGAAAGACGGCGTCGTAAAAAAATTGATATCTGTAACCCAGCTCAAGATATGATGTAATCAACACTAACAAGAGTGAGACAATACTGTAATGGAAGTCGAACAAAAACGAAGTGAGTCACGAGTTCGAATGCAACATATCACAACATATTTGCCGGATTAATCAGACACCTCGTCGGACGACGCCGTCTTTACCTGCGCTTCATTTTGTGGGGAAACGGCACTTTGTGGCGAACCGTTGCTTTGTGGGGAATCGGCAATCTGCGGCGATTCGGTGCTCCTCGACTCGATGCCGCTTTCATTGGATGCTTTTTGGCGAGCCTTGAAAGGTATATGTGCATTGCAATCAACTGTCACGGATGAAA
Source organism: Cylicocyclus nassatus (assembly GCA_958299035.1). NCBI lineage: Eukaryota > Metazoa > Nematoda > Chromadorea > Rhabditida > Strongylidae > Cylicocyclus > Cylicocyclus nassatus. Next base: position 39,188,040 of record CATQJL010000223.1, on the reverse strand, counting down.
ACTATGCATATAAATCATACCAGCCATTCAGCTCTGAGTCGTGCTTCTTCCGCAAGGGCTTCTTGCTCGATTTCACCTCCTAACGCTGCAGTATCCTTGATGTGCTTAGCCAGTGGCTTCGACATGCTTAAAAGTAGCCAGATATAGTGAAAGTAGCTTTCTTAGACCAAGTACACCATAGCCCCAACTACACCCTGCAAATCATGCGCTAAGACCTGAAAAAGTGTTTTGTAACTTCACCAGCCCCGCCCACTTCCAATGAGTGGGGGTAATTGGTGGTTTGAAGCGCCTTTTCATGCTTAGCGCATAAATTGCAGGGTGGGTTAGGGATATGGTGTACTTGGGGGGGGGGGGGGCTATACCCAATAGCATCAAAACTGGACAGGGTCCATTTTGCCGAGCCACTGCCTTTAAAAGTCGTTCAAGGAAACCAACATCAAATGACTACGAATACAAGGTTTTGCATCTACTCAGTCTTCATATCTTCATAACGCCTCAGCAACCCCGAGAAAACCTAATTCCTGCCAAAAAAATGTTACATGAATATAACGCAGTCACAATCATGGCGCAAAGCTCTTAAAAGGCATAGCCATGCTAACTCTGAGTCTGGCTTCATAAATTTCATATGAATGACTGCACTTTTGGGAAAATACGACTTAGGACATCGTCATGTCCAGCCATATAAAACGCTTTGTAAAGAGCATTCGAAAGCGTTACTAGTATTGACAGACGTTTGTAGCAGCAGAGAAACGAACTGGTTATACACAGTGTGAACGTACATCAGAAAAACCTAAAACAGAAGCTCCTTGGCTGCGTCCTCTTGCGGAAAATAACCGACAAGACCATAAAGCAACTCTGGCGCATGAAAAGCAGAACGGGTACTTCATCTGGAGAGTAGGCGGACTAGCAGCGTCTAATTCCAGGCATATACTGATGCATTAAGTCATTTTGGACAGCTGCTGTCAGAAATGATCGCGAAGTTGTAAAATGTTACAGCTTTAGACCATAAGAAAAGAGTACGGCCACTCAAAAGATCTGCCATAATGTAGACTTTCATTACACAGTGTGGTGGCAATTATTCGCATCCTTCTGAACTTCAAGGCATCGTCCATCGAAACTGAGGGTTTGAGATTCTAGTATGGTAGCACATAACAGATAAATGCATGAGTGCCGCTGTAAAATAAGAAATCAAGCAGAAAATCGCTCCAAAAATTACCGAATTAACGTTAGTTAGTCTGGAAGTAAGGTGTGCCGAAGCTTCATAGCTAGCAGTGGCGGACCGAGGGAGGGGCGGGGGGAGGAGGCGCCCTCCGCCCCTCCCCCCGCGATGACTTGTTTATCCTTGTAAACCATTAAAAATAATTTTTAATAACCTTGTAAAAGAAATTTTTCGGTTGGGGACCCGCAAAAATTTCGAGAACCACCCCAAATTGGAAAATTTTTTTTGCCCCCCCCCCTCGGACGAAAATCTTGGGACCGCTACCGATATATCAGAAATCAGTCTTTGGTTACAAAAAGCATTTTGACAGTCATAGCTATATGAAACCCAATTTATCACAAAGTACTTTTGGACCACCTATGCTGATTTGCGGGAGGGCTAGTCCACAGGTACTTTCTGGAATGATTTTCTCACAGAGATCGATTTTTTTGCAGCAAAACTTGTGCAATTGGTTAGTTAGAAGCCCCGCTATTGTACCATACTAGAATCTCACCACCGATTGTACTTTTCAAAAGGCAGAACAGTGTTGCGTTTATAGGTGCACGTCGGCAAGACATACTTTCAAGTTGCATACTGCGACGAGAAAGACGGACTACGAACGAAGTATTCCGCGGCCGTTTCAAACGAACTCAGCGGGTTTCGGAACTCACTGGGTAGGCTTGAAGGCACCGCCCACCCAAATTCCGACTTCCATTTCTTGTCGTCCCAGGGCCTTCTCATGTCCCTGATTCCGAATATCAAGTCAAGAATCCAAAACCTCAACGTTCGCGTTTCAGAAACCCGCAGGGCGAGTTCTGCAGTGACCGTATTCATGAACAAACCCAGTGGGTTCTCCGCCATCCAGTGGGTAGGCTTAACCCACGAGATCTGTATTTGAAGATAGTGGGTTCGCGAACCCAGCAGTGCTTTATGTGAATATCGATTCAACTCAGTGACACTATTTTCGCTTACCCTCTTGGTAACGGAACCCATTGAGTTCGTTGATGTGCGCAACGTGGCGAATCTGTCATCCGAAGGAGTTTTCAAAGCAATTTTGCTTCGAAAGCAACCTTTAGCAGAGCGAGTTGTGCAAGTATACAACTGGAGGCCCCGTTACTGTTGAGCATCAAAGTCTCATCGACCACCTTTTGGCTGGACAATGCCTTCAACCCATGAAAACAAATTATATACCATTTGATTTAACTGGCTCGGCTTCGGGAAGGCGGGGCTTCGTGATCTAATTAAGGCTAGATGATGATCAGAGAGCACTCGCGCGAGAGAGACGCAGGCGCGTCGCGAACGCGAGCGGCCTCATTTACGTCACAAAGCCTCGCCTTCTTGAAGCCAAGCCAGTTGAATCAAAGGTTATTTACTGTACCACTCAAATCCACAAAACTAATGGGTTCCGGAACCCAGTGGATTAAGACCTACCGGAACCCAAAAAACCACTTGACCGGTTTTTCGAAAAGTCGAGCGACCGGTACTTACGAAACAATTTACCCAGATCCTGTGGGTTCGAGCACTCGGCTTTAAAGAACCAAGTATGGAACAGAAATCGCAACGGATTACATGCGAACCCAGATTTCGCACAATGTTATAGGTACTTGACCAACGGCACCACAAGAACTTGTGATCAATAAATCACTGGGTTCGTTGTCGAAACCACCACGGCGTCCTCTGCCGATATACGCACTAATGCAGGCGTAATCTCGATCTACTTGATCCATTTCACAAGCTCATTACTGTTCAATTCAGTTGACCAATATCGAGCGTATGTGGATAAGGTGTGGTGGGTACCTGTGTATAGTAAGTGTCAACTTAATTTAGGCGGAAATTGGACTGGCGGTAGTCCGCTTCGCAACGATTCGCGCCATTTTGCAGTCTGCGTCTCTTCACTCTAACCTATCTCGCTGAGCGAGTGGCGGTGCGGACGCGCTGCTCCACTTGGAATGCTTCGCCTAATCCAGGTTGAAGAAGACTGTATGCAATATCGCAGGAGCGTGCGTACAGCGAGGGTGATTATAACCACCGCGTTGCGCCCTTGAGGTGATGGCACTTTCGCACACGTGCTTGTTCTTGTTTCTAGACCGATCACCTCCGGTGGGATAAGATTCACAGAATATCCATATGCAAATTAAGCAACGTTACCGACCAATCAATACTTAGGGTTCGTTTCCTCTGAAATTTGACGAATTAACACTGTTGAAAACATATAGACCTATTAGGAAAGAATGAGACGAAAGGATAAGATGGTTTGAAAAAAAAAAGTTTAGCAAGGGAAAATGGATACTCTAAGGTCAGACTTACATAATTAAACTTTATGATGGTTATTTTTAAGCACTGATATAATGACATAAGTCTAACTACCGCAACTGACTTTGTTTTGTGAGGTGTTGCTACTCACTCGTTATCTGCAGTGTTTGACTTCGCAGGCATGTTAGCGACAAATTGAAGAGCTCTGTCGGAACACCATCTGCACAGCACGATAAGTAACTGCACATTCGTGTACATGGACAATGGTAGCAGGCAAGACAACTATGGCGGTTGAAAAAATTCAATTCTCCTCCCCTCTCCTGTCTTCCACCAACTTCAGAAAGACCCCCCCCCCCCTATGGATGGCGAGAATTGATGCACTTAATGATTACTACAGACTCACAAGGCATCAAAGTTGATCTAGGTTTATGTGGAACACAGCAGAGGACCGCAAGAAGATGGTTCTCATATATCTAGGTGAAATGAGAGCTATTCGTCATGGTCATAAACAGTCAAACGCTAAAAATGGTGGTCGGAAGAGAAATGAAAGACAAGCAGGTCACGCCGCTTGCAGTAGCGTAAAAGAAACTTGGAAGGATTATTGGTGCAAGTAGTAAAACTACTAAGCAACCCAAGCTATAGGACCCTGAAGAAAAAAGTGGAAGAAACCTACGAAAATGCTCTGAAACGTTTGCCTTGGAACACACTTCGCAGCTTGTCGTCCACAAAAAAGAAGCGCTTATCTTTCGGATCGAAGAGATTATTTGTTTTGATGTACTCCCACATCTTCGCGATGACCTAAATGTCAGTAAATTTGGAACATACGAAAATACAGGATCTAAGAGACTTACATCACATCTTTTCATAAAGCGAGCGCCTACAATGCCTTGCAATTCCTCACTGAGCAGACATAGTTTGGTCATGCGACCGAATTTTCCCGAATTATCCTTTTTCGGAGCGTTTTTGTCTTTCTTCTTCTTCGACTAAACAAATAAAGCAATAAGCCATTTTTGCACCAATTTCGCTTTCGATTGCGCAATAAAAAGCAAAAATAAATATGTGAATAGCACGAAGATCAAACACACTCTAGAACGATCCGCGGTCTTTTTGAGGACTTGATTTGCTCTGTCCGCAGCCGCACGACGACAATGCTTCACTGCAGTCATAAGATCCACTTCGCCAACATCATCGACCTGAAGCGGCGATCGCGGAGTGAATCAGCACTATGGCTACGAGCATATAGTCAACAAAAATAGACAACTTGGAAAATAATATGTGCAAAACGAAAATTACTGGTAAAGCTCGACGATAACATGTTGAGAGTGCCAAAACAAACACACCTTTCTTTTCCTTGATCTACTCTTCTTCTTGGTGGATGCTCTCATGTCATCAACCACATCATCAGAATCGCTATCAGAGTCGGAGGAAGCCGGTTTTTCAAGTTTCACGGTTCTGAATAGCGCCACTAGATGCTTGACAGACCAGTATCGTAAAGACATAGTTCTTAAGCAGTTCATACTTCTGTTCTTCGGCATCTTTACCATTCGTAGCAGGCGACTCCTTAGTCTTCTCCCTTCTTTCAATCGTTTGTCTTGTCAACTCGTCTACTTCTTTGCGAAAGTCGTCAAAATCCTTATTGAACGTTGACTGGAAAAAGAGAGCGAGTGGAACGTGAGGGTTTTTTTGCAGATTAAGTGAAAACGAGCGTACAGCGAGATGCGCGCGAATCTTTGAACTAGTTAACTTTTCGAGGCCCTCTGCATCGATCATTTTCCCGATGGCTTCCATAGCAGCATCTCGGTCGACTGGGAAGGCGTCCTCATCGGAAGACGACATCCTCTTTGAATTTATCCCCTTTTGAGGCCAAAGCTCAGCAGACTGCAATCAGACTTGAAGCGAACGAGCTTGATTCGCTTGTGTTACAGCGAGTTATGAGGGAAACGGAATATAATGATTGAGAGACTATGAAGTTATGATTATGTGATCATCACAAGCCAAAATTTCGGAATACAAGCTCAAATGTTCTTCCATTTTTTCGTTAGAAAATTATAAAAATTAGCAAAGGTGAACAGAGCAATGGAGATTGAAAAAATTTTGGAACAAGTTTGCATGAGTGATATGATTAGCTTAATGGATCGATAAAAAGTCAATGCATATTATGTGTAATGTTAATGCTATGTGCGAGCCATAAATACATGAGACTCAATACAGAACGGTAGAAGCTTGACAGACATTACACTTGCAGAGACAGATTATAAGCTAGCAAAAACATACTGTCAACACTGCAACAAAAACAATCGAATAGAACAACAGCGCACACAAGCGTCTCACAAAAGCGCTGACTTCAAAAATCTTCAACCAACCCTTTCAGTGCAGTAAAAACGCAACAAAGAGATACAACAGGCTCATTTGCTTGAAACTCCAAAAAACTCAGCAACATGTGCCGACAAAAATTTTTGCAATTCATATCGGAGAAACGTGCTCGGACTCCAAAAATCGGCGCCAATTCAAACTGCTGCGAAATTTCATCTTGCAATTTTTTCGGCCCGCAGTTCCTCAGCGGATGAGTTCGTGTTGGTTCGCTAATTTTGTTTCCGTATGAGCTTCGTATCCAGAGTTTCATAGGGACCTGTCATACTTTGCTCAAAATCCCTTAGAAACGCCAAAAAGCGCTTAACCCCCGAAAAGCCCCCAAAAGCGCCGATAATCGCCATAAGCCCCCTCTCGGAAAAATAACTGGCTACACAACATCTGTTGGAACATTGCCTGGACATTTGCTTCTTAAGTTTCTTCAAGATTATGAAGATGCAGCAATGCTCGTAAGCTCCTGACATCAACTAGAGGAAAGGAAAGTTTGAATCAGACAGCGTCAGGTATCAGAGAATAACGAACACAAAACAAAATAGTTCGGTTGCATGAGTTTCTAAATTACCTAGCAATTTCTTGAAAACCTAAGCAAAGTCCTGTGTTACAGTGTTGGTTCGATTTGGCTTGTATGAACCTTTCAGTAGAATTTTGACAATGCTTTGGTCTAGAGCGAGAGAAAACGAAGCAAAAAGATTGAGTTGCGCAATCAAAACATGCCTTAGTGCCAAAATCTACCCTCGAAGGCGACAGGGGGCGTTCTGCCGCTTTTTGGCGCTTTTGGGCGAAGTATGACAGGTCATTAAATATCACTCGGCACTTCCCTTTTACAGAAAGTCCGTACAATATTTCTCCCCTAAAGGTGAGAATCCATGTCGAGGGTGTGATCAAACACAATTGTCGGACCTTTGGTGCAGCGAGATTATAGAGAATGGACGTGGTCAGTCTATCTCATGTTTTCTTTTTTATTTGAGTTTGAAATTACTGCGCTAAGAGCGGCAAAAAATCTGTTGAACATCTTCTAGATATCAAAGTTGAATTTACGTAAGGTACGCTCCATACTTGATCCGCTTGATGCGCTTCGTCATCCGCTCAGTTCAGTGAACTGACCAATAGCGAAGCGGTTGTCCACTTGATCGTGATCCACTTCTCCACTTCGCCATTGGTCAGTTCGCTGATGTGACCAATAGCGAAGCGGCTGAAGTGGATCAAGCGGATCGTGTGGATCAAATACGGAATTGAAATGGTTTCCTTGCAAAGTTCCTTGAAGCCGTAACGCTGGATCACTGTTTTGATGCAGCACAATCGTTGCGCGCTGTGACACTTTGTAGAAAGCTTATCAAGCAGAGGGATTGAATCTTTCTTACCACCTGGCTATCAATGGTCAAAGGATGCGCAGATGTGCGAAAGATGCGGGGTGAACAGATACTCAAGCTAACAGTTATTTTTGTTTTTACACAAAGTTCAAGCAAAATTCATGCTTGCACCATAGGTTGCCATGGGTAGAATATCAGATTTTTTTGAATGTTGATGTTGGTATACTGAAGTTTGTTTCAGTTGCTGTCTAGTCCTACTGCATCCACAGCCGACCAAGATGTACAACTGACTGCAATTCAGCTCGAACTGATAAAGGAGGCCAACTCACCACCACCTCCAAAAGATGCACACGGTTTGCATGAATCGTGAAAGCACCAGCAATCCGCAACTAAAAAGTACTTTTAAGCCGCTGCCGTGGTGAAAGACGCTGCTCTGCGAAGGGCTGTACATGATACGATTGTGCAGCTGTCAGAAATTGTCTCTGAGAACTCACTGAGAAGTTTGGTAAGCAGTTTGTAACATCCGAAAAGAATTTAATCATTTTCTTTTGCAACAGCTTCCCTTCCTACATTGCGGCGCTTGGGATGAACTTGTTGAAGAACGTTATTTGGGAAACCCGCGCTTATGTGGTTTTCCACTCTGTGGTGAAGTCATCGAGGCTAGAATGAGGAAGCAAAGATACCACATTGATAGAGTTGCTCGCAAGGTGATTATAGATTTATCAATGGTTTATTTCAGTACAAGTTTGCTCACTGAACTTTCTATAGATCTACGAGCATCGCATTGAAACTGATATGTACTGCTCGCGTTTTTGTCTGATGCGGTCGGCTTCTGTTCGGGCACAGCTCCCAGAAGAGCCTTTGTGGCTTTCTGGAGATTTTTCAGAAAGACTGAGTAAGCCTCATTTGCGACCGTCTCGCCTCTTTAGTCATCGTTTATCACCACTTTTTTAGCTTCCTGTTATCGTATCGATGGACCTGAAGAACTCGAAAAGCCGGAAAAGAAGGAGATAGAAATTGTCAGCGCGGAGCAACAGAAGCTCAACGAACTGAAGATTAGGGAAGCTGATTCGTCTACGGAGTCTGAGACCGAAGACAACGATGAAAGCGAGACGGTATGATCTATAGATAATCACTTATTTAGGTGTGCTGATTCTCTTACCTTCCTTTGAAAATTCTGAGCTCGTTTTAGGACGTAAAAGGATTCCTTGACGAGGTCGCTGATATCATAGGTGCAGAGGATCTTGAAAAGAACAGGAAGGAAGTAAAAGTAAACATCTCTTCCAAGTCAACTCCGAAGACCAGCCCTGCTGCTAAGCGGGATAATCCGTCAGATACGAAGATTTCGCCAAAAATCACCTCTAGGAAGAGTTTAGACAGTGCTGGAAATACAGTGAAGCCTTCACCTGAGTCACCCATTATATCATCGCCCTCATCCATCGCATCCAGTGGCAAGACTGCATCAAAGACTCCTGAGCACGCTTATAATCCTAGGCTTCCTGATCCTCAAATGGCTGAGGATGTTACTTTCACTACTGATGAGTTAGAAAAGATTGCGCGATTGAGGTATCCATTGAAGAATTATGAAAGTAATAATTTAATTTTTGTTTATTAAGGTCAAAGTACTCCAAGGATTGGTGCAAGAAGAAGCCAATATTAGTCGAACCCGTTCCAGCCTCGCCAACTTCGCCCAAAAAGGTAAGTGGAGGTTTTCCCGCTTGCGTTGTTAAGATATTCAACTATTGTTGGGGCAATCAAACGTCAATAACATATAGATTCTCTAAGAATTTGACGATGATCCACGTATAGCGTCAACGAACCATGTCATAAGGTTATACACGCCGTTTCAGACTAGGGTAGGCGATATATCTCATTTAAAGCAGCGCGTCCGCACTGCTAAAGGCTACGCGAGCGCACCGCTGGTTTTGCCAAGTAGAGACTGAGGAGAATGAAAGGACGCAGACATGGGTTTCTAGGACAATATGGAGTGGAGGAACGAACACCTCAATTAGGCACCGCCTCCGAGGACCACTGGTCCCATGTTGTACTGTAGCTGCGAAACTGCGAGACCCGCCAATCTAATTTCCGCTCAAACTGGGATGAAACTTACTGTACCGTGTATCCGGGACGCTCGTGTGCCAGCTATGTGAGAAAGACGAGCCTTCATGAGACAAAATAAGGCCACCACAGAATTCCCACCATTTTCTTACGAGGGAAGGATGTTCAGCCGAAGTGGCATTCTAAGATGTGAAGTATACCATCCTGCAGGACAAAAAAGCTGCTTCCAAACCTGTCTTCCATATCTGCAGTGCGTTCATGAGGAGTCATGAGTGTTTATTGGAGCAAAAAATTTAATGCAGAGCAAATTCAAAAAATCTAGGGAAAAGCGCTTGCTGAAATTCTCCCAACGCTCAAATGAGGCAGCGGAGTGTGGGCATATTTTATCTAAGAGTATTTATTGCCTAAAGTGTTCTGATATTTGTCACTGCTCCATTTCAGCGATAGGGAGAAGGCTACGGATATTTTTACCTTATTTCCACCTTCAATTTTTTACCCCCGATAAATGCTCATAACCCCTCGTCCAAGGGAACGGCCATAGGTTGTCGATGTTGTCGGTGTTGTCAGTGTTGTCGGTGTTGTCGGGGTTGTCGGAGTCAGAGACAATTTAGAGAGCGCGCGAAACATGGAGGCTATCATGAGGTCCTACAACGACCGGCAACCTCGGCAACCCCGACAACCCCGACAACACCGACAACATCGACAACACCGACAACACAGACAACAACATCGACAACACCGACAACCTATGGCCGTTCCCTAAGAAAGCTCCGCAAATAAGGAAGACAGATTTGGAATCAGCGTTTTATACCCTCCAAGATGGTATACATTATATCTCCAAAGGCCACTTCGACTGATCATCCTTCCCTGCTAGTACTGGGTTGGTAGGGGTTACGCATTTGTATGGATCTGCGCCGAAACTAGATCCCAGGGAATTTCCCAAACAAAGAATCACTTTGAGTAGTTTTTTAAAGTTAGGTTCATTGTACAGTCGGTGTCAACCATATGCTCCCTTTTCCGCAGTAGCTACTCACCGTGGCGCGTGGGCATTGTGCAGCGACCTCCGGTCAATGCGGCAGCTTTGAACACTCAAGCAGTACGCCCGCGAACGCGGCATGAGGCTTTAGCGTTGCGTTTGAGCTGATAGGGTGAGGAAGGAAATCGTTGCTGTGCTGCTGTCAACATTTTGCCATGATCTGAGACTGCCTGCTGATCAGAGAATGAGGTTGAAATGATCTTCCTAAGTGGCAGGCAAGAAACGCGCCGTCTTTGACAAGTTGGAAAGCAATCGTTTCACCCTGCCTTCAAGCTAGATTCTTAATTACAGCATTTGCAGGCATCGGAAGAGAACGCATCGAAGACCGATCATTCTATGGAAGCTGGTACTTCAACAAAATCATGTGCGGAACCTCACTTCTCTCCTGCTGTACCTCATCTTGTTGAAGATGTTCGAGCACTGTTGAGGTAGAGTTTCGATGCTAGTCTATCATTTTCCGTTCAGTGGTAAGTTTCCAAGTTTCGTTCAAAATTGAAGATTCAGGGGTTGGGCTACTGAGCGTACCCGACAGCTTCTTCGATCCGGAGGTCTGAGTGTGTCTGGGGAGGTGGACTCGCTAATGAAGCAGTTCTATCGTCCGTACAGCGATGATGTAGCAGAAATGGTCAGCTTCATATCTTTATGCGTCTGCGTGGCAGCGTTTGATGCACACTTTCAGAATGATCGTGTACTACCCGACGTAGATTCAATAGATGTTCGCAGAAAAAGGCTTCACATCTTTCTTGAATCCATAAAAAAGCAGTAAGCGTATTTATCAACCAATTGTCTTCTTTTCCTTCCGGTTTATTGGAGCTTGCCATCTCAAAGACCATCCACCTAAGTTCTCGACTTATGGTTCTGATTGTTCCGGGGCCTTCTCATGTCTCTGATTCCGAATATGAAGTCGAGAGTCCGCGAAAACTCCGACAATCCGAAACCAGTAAGCCGGTTCTCGGGAATGATCGGATGGGTTTGCACGCATGGTCGGGCTTACTGGAGGGGGCCGCCAAAAGCTCAAGAGCCCTAACTTAGAGTGGACAGTGCCTTTAATATGATTAGTTTCATGCTCATTGTTAGCTTATTCAGGATGACCGCTTATCAACGAGAACTAGCCGTTCCGTCATCTGAGACCAACTGGCATTATATGATAGCAGCCACATTTGACCTTGAGCCGAATACGATCACTGACTTTTCCAGCAATGTACTGAAGCTGACGTGCTGCGTGTTGCTGAGACTGTGAGTATCCTACTTCTTCACCGATTGCTCGCGCGACATAGTGCACTCGTTGCTTTCCAGGATTTCGCTGCTTGACACATCCGTAGAAGACACTATTTATCCAGGCGGCAAACCTTCAGACAAGCTTGTACAGTTACTTACGGAACTAGATGTTGATACGAGATTATTTGATAGCTTGATTTCGGAGGTTGTGAGTGAAGAGAAAGCTTAATAAATTGCAAAATATCATTAGACTGTACAGCTTCATTCAATCTTCCCTTTAAAGAAGATCAGGACAGTTGCATACGGCCAGGAAACGTCTTGACACTGACTGTGCCTGAGCATCGCTGCTACAGTTTGTACCACATGTATTTGTCCCAGTCGGGGCAGGCCGAAGCGTTAGCGTGGATTTTGCGCGCTCGCCAAGCAGTCTGATATACGCACTATCGGAGAGAGCGAAGAGAGCAGAGAGAGAGAGAGAGAGAGAGAGGAAGAGAGAAAAAGAGAAAGAGAGAAAGAAAGAATAGAGAAGCAGGCCGCAATCATGATGCAAAACCCCAACGACGCGCACCGCCGCCACCCCAATTCTAGCCTGATCGGGATTGAAACAGACTGTATGCTGAAGCACTTCTTATGGACGAAGTAGAGCGTCCGCTTCCCTGGAGGCTTTAGCATGCACCCAGGCACAGATCGGATGGAAGCAGGCTGGACTCCGTCTTTGGGACCAAAAGCAAAGAGGATATCGTTTTTGCGTGTTCCGGGGCCGAGCCCCGGATAAAAATTGTTTTTATGCATTACCGGCGAAGTATGTGGAGGAAAATTGCAATACATTGTCTGCTGAGCCATTGATGGCGCTGCTTGCTCATGCGTTAATCATCTGCGATTAGCATTCACCTTCGAAAACCACCCATCTTTTTTGCTGTTTGCTTCCGTCTTAGAGATTGAACTTCATTGCTAGGTTGCATCTGCTGAATTATATCTCCACGTTGCTTCAAGGAGTAACGAGTAAGAGACAAGGTATGCAGAATGGGCACGAAGCCGTACGCTTCACGCACCCCGAATCGGCGCCTGCTCCGACGGCTCCGCAGACCTGTTCAGCACGGACCCCAGGACTGGTCCCGCATTTTGCATATTATTTAAAGCAAAAATTACAGCGTCGCGGTAGGGCCCGGCACAGATCGTCTAGAAGCAGGCGGGACCGCTTTTGGAGCAAAAAGTAAAGGAGAAATCGTTTTTAACGAATCGAGGCTGAGCTTTAAGAATAAGCGTCATTTGAACGAACACAAGCTTTTACAGGTTATCACACAATTGACATGCTCTATCGTGTTTAGCGAAAAGTGCGCGCGATTTGAAAGCAAGGCTAAAATAAACAAATTGCTTGTTCCCAGCGCCAGAGAATCATATGACACCAAAACTGAACGTATGCATAGAATATTATTTGCAAAAGAATTATGTAAAAAGATTTGAATACTTATGTGAAGTATTACCTTTTCAAACTTAGTACGTCTTCCAACGTCATCAGACGATCTGAGATGGTCTGGAGCATATATTTCTGTCACTTCACATAAGTTTTGGATTTTTCTATCACGGACGGATCCTCCGGTCAAAAAACTATCCCTGAGCATGAAGACATTTTCATATCATTGCCTTTCCTTTGTTTTTTGCCTTCAATTCTTCATAAATCACTTTGTTGATCATCGCGCTCCAATGCCAAACTCTCGAGCATGCGTAGTATTCAGCTCCAACTTGGATTTTCACTCTTACCTCACGTTTTTTCTTCCAGAATAGTAAATTTCTCTCGTTTTCATCTTCTCCCAAATAGGTAGGTCAAAGAAGACTTCGTAAAACTTTCGAAAGTCAGGGGAGACTTCGTTTTCAGAAACCCTAAAAACTGACTCGTGCCGGGGGCCCTGGTCGCGATCTTCGTGGCAAGGCCTCCCAATTTCCACTGAAACTCTTGTCCGAGTAGCATTTTGGGAATTGGATAATGGCCAAAAACAGTCCGTTCGCCCAGTTCAAAGCTCAAATTCGGGTTCTGTGTGTGTCGAAGAGGCTCAAAACATGCAGAAACGTGGAGGTGCAAAATTTGGCGGGACACTGCCTCTATTTTGCCTTCGGGACACTAATAACATATCTGCTTTCCAAATCTGCGAAACGGTTCTCTGAAAGAAGTCAAACCCCCCCCCCCCTGAATCTACAGTTTTGCCCTGTGTACAAGCGCACGAGTAATTAAGCAGCACCAGCTGGCAATGGCGGTCCCAGCATTTTCTTCGGGGGGGGGGGGGAGGGGGATGGGGAGTGGGGGATAAAAATGTTTTGAAATAAAGGTTCCTGGCGTAAGCCACGCACCCCGAAAATTTTTTAGAATGCTTTTCAAATTTTTAAGGGCCCCGCCGAAATGGTGAAAGGGGACGTCGCGGCAATCACGCACCCAAAAATACTTCTTCAAAGGCTAATTCAAATTTACAAAAAAATTCCAGAAATTACTTTGATTATTTACAAGCATAAACAAGTTAGCTGCGCATTTTTATACCCCCCCCCCCACCTCGGCCTGGGAGACGGTCAAGAGGCGCGATTTTTGACATACACCCGATTCTTGACATACACCCGGCCTGGGAGACGGTCAAGAGGCGCGATTTTTCCGGCTGTCACCAACTCAGAACTCCAGTTTGGTGCTGTGCGAGTCTTTAAAAAGTAACAGATAAAATGTATGGCTTACTACCTGTCTGTGGTTATCAGCTGCTGAGTTTGATGACTTTTGCTGAAAAATGGACCGAAATATTTACAGTTTGTTCTCAACTGCATTTTCATGGGTTTTTGACCTTCAAAATTGCTGTTTTCAATTGTTTCAAGTTAACAAGATTGAGCAACTCATGCAACTACCTGATATATCTCCTTCTAAGGTTTAAATACTTCTAGAATGTTATAAAACGCTTATTATGTGCTATTTGGTGTCCATCTGGCAATAAAAATCGCGCCTCTTGACATACACCCCCTCGGCCTCCTCCCCTCGGTCCGACACTGCTAGCTGGCATACACGGCTCCGCGCGGCCTGTCAATAATATACTGTGATAAAGATCATCCCCTATTTCTGTACAACATTTTTCTGCCCCACCACATGCCAGTTCTATACTGCATCTACCTATTTTCAGCATGCTCACTTTTGCCTTCCATCGACTCGATCCTGCAGAGCCTGAAGGGTGAAGAGCCGCCTTTTCGACCCTTTATTCGGCTTCGGATTCCAAGTCAATGTTACTTTTGTTATCACCATGCTCACTTACCTATGTGTCAACTCTCAGCCCCGTAGGCCGATATCGATTGATAACGAAAAATAGCCTACAACATCCGCTCTGCCTCGGAGTGTTTATGCGCAAAGTTTTGTCCGAATCGGTTCTATCATTTTCTTTTTTGGAACATACCGGACGTACATACATATTATGTCCGGAAATTAAAATGCAGGCTCCTTACGCGTTCGCAGCAGTGTAGATATAAAAATATGGGAAACATAATCATTTGACAGAACAAAGCAAATACTAATAAATGGCGATAACAATCGCTAAAGGTTTGGTGCACGGGATATTTGGAAGAAAAATTAGAAATTACAAATACACAAAAATCAGAAATCCGTCTAAAAAAATTCTGCAAACCCCCAATTTGGTCATGTGCTCTGTATGTACAACTGCCGAATTTTTTTCTTGGCTGGAGATTGAAGAATAGAAATAGGATGTATCATTTGCTGCAGAGCGCGACAGAGTTTATTTTAGGGTATGGGTCAACTATGCCCTGCGAAACAATTTTTTTGTATGCTTCCCAACTTCCTAGCCGACTTCCAAAGTTTTTTAAGCCCTCAGAAAATTTTTTTCACAAAACTAGTTCGGGTTCTAAACGGTATAAGAAATTACTTTTTATTGACAGGTAGAAGCAAATACTTGCACAGTTCTATAAATCATGTACTTTCCATTAACCGAGGCTTACTCTCGGAGAACATTCGAATCTGAAGATAGACATCCAGCACACTTCAGAGACTAAAATTTGAGAAAAGCCCGATAAGGGTGACTAAAAGTCCATGTTAGCGAAGTGATGGACTTTGTTTACAATAGCACATTTACTTTTAAGCAAAAATGAGAGCTGGACTGAAATGTAAGGGTGCCGAGGAACGCATAACTACCAATACCAATTGGAAACATGTTGAAGTATCAAACTGCGGCATAAGTTCTGTCCGATTTGAATCGAATTTACCATAACTTCTTTCAAAATCAACTTTTTCTATAATCTTAGTTTCTGTGTGTTGAGATTTTTGGCTATCAGATAAATACTAGTTCTTGCAAAAAACCTTGTAGGCAGTGGATCAGCAGAATGGGCCCTTCTCGGATTTTGGTGGATTCAGGTAGTAGACTCCCCAAATGTACTGTAGCCCAACCCCATCTGCTAGTTCATGCGCTAAGTCCTGAAAAATGCGCTTCAAATGTCCACCAGACCCGCCACTTCCCATTGAATGGGCGGGGTTGGTGGAGTTTTGACTCCGAAAAATTTTCTGGGATGTTTCCCAAAATTTTTCCGGTCCCCTGACCCAAAAATTTGAGAAAAAGGGGGCGTGGCTGCCACCACGCCCCCGAAAAAAATCTTCTACAAGGCTAATCTGAATTTTTAAAAATTTTTAAAAATTATTTTAATTATTTACAAGCAAAAATAAGTCCTCTGCACATTTTTATGACACACTTAAGCAACTTTCAAAAATTTCGCCATTTCTGCGCCCCCCCCCCTCGGTACGCCACTGAGGCACAAGTATTAGGCTGTCAATACATTTCAGTCCAGCTCCCATTTTTGCTTAAAAGTAAATGTGCTATTGTAAGCAAAGTCCATCACTCGCCAACTGGACTTCAGTCATCCTTATCGATCTTTTCTCAGATTTTAGTCTCTGAAGTATGCTGGATATCTCTTCAAATTCGAATGATTCGCCGAGAGTAAGCCGCGGCTAATGCAAACTACATAATTTATAGAACTGTGCAAGTATTTGCCTCTACCTGTCAATAAAAAGTAATTTATTATACCGTTTAGAACCCAAACTAGTTTTGTGAAAAAAATTTTCTGAGGGCTTAAGAAATTTTGGAAGTCGGCTAGGAAGTTGGGAAGCATACAAAAAATTGTGTCGCAGGGCATAGTTGATTGACCCATATCCTCCAAATAAACTCTGTCGCGCTCTGCAACAAATTTCTCTTGCCACTGGTTATATGCCACCTAAAATTATCAAAATTCAAACGGCATTGTAAAGTCTATCGATGAAAAACTGGATTGAAAGTTTTTTGAAGCAGAAAGAAAGGCTTTAAGATGTATGCAATACTGCTTTTGCTTCGTCAAAAAAGTCACTGAAATCATTAAAGTTTACTGACATGCATGTCGCCTCGCCATATCTTGGTTCAGAATGGACGAATCCTGAATTGAGAAGCACTGTTCGACTCAGCTTGGCGAGGCGATCATCTTGTATTTAGAAGTGCCCGTTTGGATACGATGGGCGGTTAAAATTTACTAATCCTTTGAGATTTTTGCTTGCGGTAGGTCAGGTTGCTTACTCAGTACACGCTGTGCAGTCTAGCAAACGCAAAAAGAAAGATTCGTGAAATCTGATTGCCTGTGTGCACCTACCATATCCGAGCACTTCTATATCACAAGCGGTGTGCCCTTCGATTCAGAATTCGTCTCTCCAAAGCAAGATACGGCGATGCGATGCGGATTTCGGTGGACTGTTGGGTGACTTTTTGACGAGTTATGAGCGGTATTTATGAGTGCGATGTGAAAGATGAGAGGAAATCTCCAGAAGGTTTCGGTTCTTAAAAAAAAAAGAAGAAGATTATGTAACCGCATTTAGTCAAAAAGTTTGAAAAAAGGATAGTGATCTCATCAGTGTTCGCTGTCCAAATGTTTGCTCACACTGTGCATCAATTAGTATATGCAAAAGCAAACAAGGGAAATTTGCCATGAGTCAGTAGCCGAAAAGGGCATTCAGCAAACTAAATTCTTTGATTACATACGACGCTGAGAGGGAGAAAAACAGGCAAAAACAGTGCATATGGTAATCTGATCTCATCGAAAGCTCTTATGCCGGCAGAAACTCTGAGAGCAGCTTCCGGCAAAGTGTTGGGTACTTTGATTCACGGCGTTGCAATGGTAAACCTCTCGACTAATATCAGCGAAGTCTGGAGCGAAAAAGCGCGTCTGGGAAGCCTATCGCTCCGGAAGAGTTTCCCTACCCCGGCCCTTCCTTTCGGACCCCACCTACTTGCACGTATTTCTTAGCAAATGCGGACATGACGAATTTTTAAAAAAGCTCATTTTCGCCATTTTTGCGCTGCGAAACCCAGATATGAGTTCATATGGCAAGAAGACTCCGATTAGGTAGAAAACAGAGCAATATTCTACCGGGACACTGCCTTCAAAGGTAGCGTCCAGGCAAATCTGGACACCTGGGGATCGCACCTGGAAGTTGATCTTGGGGTCTCGACTAAGACAACGCCCAAGCATCAGCGAAAATTATACATTTGCGGCTGATATATCCGCACCCAAACCAGACCCTGCAATCGTATTCGGCGGACGACTTGCATCGGATTGCATGCCATTGTGAGGGCCCACCGCCCACGTGTTGGGTCTCCGCGCAAAACCCTACAAGTCGCGACGAGTCGTCCGCTAATTAATACTGGGGACAATTTGCCTGGACGCTGCCTTTGAAGGCACCGTCCACCCAAAATGGGTTCTATAACATTTCGATGTCATACAGTTACGGGGCCCTCGACTGTATAACTGCCTAACTCGCGCTGTCTGTAGTTGTCTCCAAAGCGAGAAAATCGCTTCGAAAATCCTTCGGAAGACGAATTCACCACGTTGGCTCGGCTCCTCCCTAGCAAGTGGGCAGTGCGTTCGTCCCTCCCTCTCAGTGAGATCAGGCGTAGAGCTCAAAAAATCGATCGAATCGCGAGAATGCCTCTCTGTGCCCTGCGATGGGCCCGCAGCTGGCCCGCGGCTGACCTGCAGGTGAAAGTTGTGCTCTTTACTGCGGATTCTGAATGTCATCCAAACTTAACAATTTGAGACTTTCGTTCGATGGGCATGGATTCTGCCTCAACGGCGAGGTGCTAAAAAAGACAAAAACTCAAAATCGAGGTTTTGGGTGGACGGGCCTTTAACCGATGCACTGAGATGTATAAGCTCCTGCAAGACGAAGGCGGTTGGTTCGATGCGTGACGTGGTTGTGACGCGGCTGTGACTGGCTGTGACGCAACTGTGTCGCAGCCGCGTTGCACATCGAACCGACCGCCTTCGTCTTGCAGGAGCTTATACCTAAAATAGAAACATCTGACAGGCAAGAAAAGTAGAAGGAATTAGGACTTTTCTCTTGCCCTTAAATGCGCTGCGTTTCATTTGTGGATTGCATAGACGACATCATTTTCTGCTCTATTTTGCTCTAAACCTGCCCCCCTTCGTAATCTTCTGTCGATTCGGACAAGCAGGCCGTAGGCGTGGCGCGATAGCCTAGCGATGCGAACTTTTGCCATGCCAATTTTGGCCTGATTGGGATTGGAGCAAACTATATATATGAAATCAGCATCTCAAGGTGATTGCGATGATATGCACCTTGTTTGGATCGGATTGTTAACCACTCCATTTTCATGTCAGAAGCACCTCTTATCAAGCTTATTTTGTCATCTACAGCATTTACCACAACGCATAAAAGTACAAGTTGGATCTTAGCATAGTTTGAATCTTCTGACTGATATATAGCAGCGTCCAGATTGGTACAGATATTTATTCCACAATAAACAGACTGACGTTTCGGCAAACTCGCCTTCTTCAGAGTCTGAAAAGTCGAAAACACATAAGTGAACTATCCGATCAAATAACCTGTTAAGGTGAGCACTAGCTTAATCTTGCGTTTTGGTTGATACTGTTGCTTGTCTAGAGGGTTGGGCTCTTTTCTGTAGTCGATAAGGTATTTGATTGGATAGTTCACTTATGTGTTTTCGACTTTTCAGACTCTGAAGAAGGCGAGTTTGCCGAAACGTCAGTCTGTTTATTGTGGAATAAATATCTGTACCAATCTTGGACGCTGCTAAACAAATCAGTCAGAAGATACAAGTTGTCTCTCCAGTAACTTTAGTTCCCTATGTTCGATTGCACGAAGGAGCTAGCATATCCACCCAGTAGTTACTTTCACTTTAGACTAACCGAAACTTACTTGACCAACTCAGCATCAATGGAAGGATGTTAATTTCCTTGCGTAACAGGGGATTGTCTGGTGGTATGGGTTGGTTTCAACCTTATGACTGAAAGACGAGCACACAGAAAGATAAAACAGCGTTTATTTGATTACAGAAACAATAACACGGCTCCTGGGCCAACAATAAACAAGAACGACGAACTATAACTTGGCTACGAGGGAAATCTGATCCTCCTGCAGGATAAGCCTCGGCCAGTACTTGGGTTCTACTCGGTCGATACTTGAGGGGAGGTCTGGCTCTCTTCTGATCAGCTCGTTTCAACTCCCACGAGCCTCATCTGCTCATGTCTCCCTTTCTTCCACCTCTTTTATACCCTGCTGCGAGGTTAAATCGGCCTCTTCTTTTCCCGCCATCAAGTATTGGTAGATCGGTGATCCTTTCCATCCAACGCTTGTGTATAATCGTGTGCGCTTTTGGCAAGTACAATTTGTACACCTTTAGTAAACAAATAGTTGCTTTAGTGGTTGAATCGCATCAGAGGCTATATCTCAACAGGAATTCTTTATGAAGTCAGTGAAGAGGGTCAGACAGTGGCGAGATTTTTGTTCAATTAGAATCTTGAGATCCCGAATAACAGCGCCACTAGCTACAACTACGACCAACGGCCACGTAAGTGGAGGTTGTAACAAATTTTCCAAAAGTTCTTCCAATAGAACATGTTTTTTCATTTCTTCAATCTAATTTATCTATATATACAGTGACCGCCAAAAAGTTGCGGACAAGTTGCCCTCCTTTTTTCAGCGTTTATTTTCGGATGGAAAACCAGGATGAAAAAATAATTGGGTTGCATGAGGTGATAGAGCTCTTCAAGAGCTACAGCTCACTCATTGCGCTTTCTGGAAAACGTGTATTCTAAAAATTTCAAAAATCTTTTTCTAGAAAAAGTCCGAAAGTGGCCGCCGTCACAATGCCGCGGACAATAATTCTTCGAACGCGATAATTTCCTTTTAGGTCTTTTTTTAGAGCAAAACAGAAGTTTTTCGAACAGGTAAGCATACTATATCGTAGAGCTCATCGAGGACAACAATCAGATAGTGGTTACTTCCAAAAAAACGCAAGTTTGAATTTTGTTTTGCTTTTTCAAAAAAATAACTTCTACCTCTCTCTTTCAAAGCAAATTTCTTCACATGGAAACCTATTCAAGGCATCCCAACAAAGCTGTTCGGATAAAGTAGATGCTTTTTCCATCCTCTATGTATTGGACGTGTGTTGGTGAGTTTCTTGCCTGAAAATGACTCCTGACAATGCGTGCACGTGACCCTACCTGCGCCTCACCACTAATTTGTATCGCTTTGCAGGCTTGTAGCTCAGCCGTCAGGCAATCTACGAGCCGGTACTTAGGCTCATTCGAAAGGGCGTGCCTTTCTCGACACGATTGTATGCAAATACAATAATTTCCGGGGTATAAGGCGCAGTAGCTTTCACCGCGCGCGCACTGATGAATGATGACGTTCGCGATGCGCAGCGCCGCACAAGCAGCTAACAGCAACCTCTTTGACCCAGCAGTAGCTTTTTGCTCCCACCTGTAGTACCACTGTACAGGGAAGCACAGTTTCAGTACCAGCGTTATTGGAAACGAAGGAAAGCACAAATGTAGCACCGGTGACATCATTCGAAACAAAAGAAAGAATCATCCAAACATAAACACCAAGAACACCTTCATCCCACCAGTAGAAACGATATTACAGTATACATTCTGAGAAGATTAAAAAAAGTACCTGAAAGCACGATTTGTGCGCAGTGAAGATTAAGCACAGCACACAGAGTATTTTCTAGATTTAGAAAGCAATCATTTAGAAAGCGGATTCGCGCCACTGTTCGCTGCAGCGGGTGCGCCTTATACAAGATGCGCCTTATGCCCCGGAAATTAGGGTAATTTTAGTACGGGCAATCCCAGAGAATTGGGCGGATGGGGTGGAAGAGGGCAGCTTCAGTTGTAGGCTAAGCATCTTTAGCTAAAGTTGAAGAGAGCTCCTTTCGCTACCAGTTTCATCCTGGAAGTTTAAAACTGACGATTTTCTTGTAATGGATCCACTTCGAAGCTCTAAGACTGTTCTGGTGTTCATAAGAGCCTTCACTCCAATCACCTCTAAGGCTGCGCTTTTTACCTCATCCGTAATATCTCCGAGCCTGCTCATAATGAACTTATTCGCTTTCTTATCGTGTCGAAGTTACGCTCTTTCGAATGACCCTACTTGCCGGCTCGTAGAATGCCTGACGGCTGCACTACAAGCCTGCAAAGCGGTGCAAGTCAGTGGTGAGGTGCAGGTAGGGTCATGTGCACGCATTGTCAGGAGTCATTTTCAGGCAAGAAACTCATCAACACAAGTCCGATACGTAGAGGATGGCAAAGAGCATCCACTTTATCCGAACAGCTTTGTTAGGATGCCTTAAATAGGTTTCCATGTGAAGAAATTTGCTTTGAGAGAGAAAAATAGAAGTTATTTTTTTTTGAAAAAGCAAAACAAAACTCAAACTTGCGTTTTTTTTTGGAAGTAACCACTATCTGATTGTTGTCCTCGATGAGCTCTACGATATAGTATGCTTACCTGTTCGGAAAACTTCTGTTTTGCTCTAAAAAAAGACTTAAAAGGAAATTATCGCGTTCGAAGAATTATTGTCCGCGGCATTGTGACGGCGGCCACTTTCGGACTTTTTCTAGAAAAAGATATTTAAAATTTTTAGAATACATGTTTTTCAGAGAGCGCAATGCGTGAGTTGTAGCTCTTGAGGAGCTCTATCACCTCATGCAACCCAATTATTTTTTCATCCTGGTTTTCCATCCGAAAATAAACGCTGAAAAAAGGAGGGCAACTTGTCCGCAACTTTTTGGCGGTCACTGTATATAAAACTCAAAGTCTGCCTGTAAGACGCTAAAGATGTTTGTGTTTCATAGAAATCTTTGTAAATAGACCGTTTGAGCTGAATTTTGCTCCCATATAAATAAGCCACGGCGCAGAACATAGGCTACTTTTCGCAACAATTCGTTGGGTCCTTCTATCAATTTGTTGATTTGTTTACGTACATGGGAAAATGAAAACCCTATCGCATCATTTCATGACTTGCTCTACAGTGAGCAGTACGGTTCATTCTTTATCTTGGCATCGAAGGCATGAGGAAATCCACCAAGTTCCTTAAGCCAAGATAAAGAACACCACCAGGTAGGTACTTGCCCAATTTAAGAGATGCACAGCCTGTTCCGAAGGAAAGCGGTTTTCTTAGGTTAACCGGGGACGTATACGATGAGTACTTAACTAAATCTGTGATATTGACTCATACTAAGATTTCATTCAGTTGCTTAGCTCACGTGGGTCGATCGTCTCTCTATGGTTTGGACCATAGGATCAAATCCGCACAGAGACGGTCGGCTTGTGGGTACCGACGGTAATAATCATCAAATGTTGCCAATAATAATCATTATGAATGTTGCCGTTCTTACCAGCCTATTAGTGAGGTTTTTGACACTGCATGACGAGTGGACCATCGATCATTCTGTGTGTTTTACATTTCCTACGCGGGCATCCCTATGATTGTATTTTTCTTCTTTAGCGTATCCTGATAAAAGGAAAATGGTTACCGATCATAAAAGAGAAATAGTTACCGACCAATGTTATGATTGACGGGAAATGAGAGCTGAAGGCTGATCATTTCATTATGCATAAGCAACTGTACCGGTAACTACCGGTTACAATTAGTGATATATGGACCTTTTAGCTCTGCATCCACTGCGATCGCTTTGCATTAAAGCTTTGTCACTAATCTTTCTATGTGGAAATAGACTCATGATAGATTATGGTCTTGCATGTCACACATATCTGCAATGACTGTATGATATCATCCCGGGCAAGGCCGGGTACATCAGCTAGTAGGCTTACATTCGAAACAAGAATGAAATTACGGATACAATTCTTGGGTAGTGTAGTGTACTTGACTGTTTTATATGTTAGCTGGTTCATCCTGTCTTGCTCTCCCAATACATAGCTATCTATAACATCTAACAATAGGGAATGACCTAAGCATCACTCAACATGGAAGTAACTCGTCATATGCGTCGACAATCACTATCATTTTCGAAAAACCTCCATCCCTAATACCTCCATACCTTTAATCGTTAGCATAATGGTTCACATATGTCGTCATGTAAGCTGCACTTTCATTGTGTGTGGTCCCCATATTTACTCCTAGAGGATCGGCTCTGCTTCCAAGTCATTTATATTTGAGCATAAACATGAAGATGAGCAAGAAAAGAGCAATAACACGCCCTCTTGGTAAACTTTTGCACTCAACTGTTATATAGTATTTGTTGTAGGTGATGATTTCGAAAGTTACGAAAAAATCACTTGAATTAATAACAATCTCTCCTCACTTTCAACACGGTTGGCTGACCTAGCGCTGACCAACACCACCAACCAAGGGTGGAAATACGACGACCTGTGCATAAAACCGTGATTAATCCAGTAGACTTTCTTTGACAAGAAGTCAAAGGGCTACATGTATTAACACGCGCTGGGGGCTTGATATTCTGGAGCTTCAGTGTCGAATTCCACGCGACCTGGTTAGTAAGGTTTATACTACCCTTTACTGCACTTGTGACAGTGGAATGTGAAAAATTTCGGCAAATTCGCCGAATTCGCCGAATTCGCCAATTTCGCCGATGTCGCCGAATTCGCCGATGTCGCCGAATTCGCCGAATTCGCCAATTTCGCCGATGTCGCCGAATTCGCCGATGTCGCCGATGTCGCCGACTTTGCGTCTTTTTATCATAACTCCCTTCGTTCTCAATGGATTTCAAACTTGAAGGCAGATTTGGATTCAGCTCGCCGAGACGAATCTTTTCATATATTGAACTGCTGTAATCGGCTCTCACGATGGAATTTCAATAAAGTACGCGATCTTTACATTTTGTGCAAATTTCATGAGGACGTGTTTTCGAAGGCTTGTAACTCGGCGAGTTTTATAGACTGGAGCCCGATTCATGCACCATTCGATAGCTCAGTTCCTAGTCACTTTGATTTAAGAAAGCAAGCAAGCAAGGTTTCTGAGATATACGCGAGAAGTGCGGGCAAAGTTACGCACTTTCGTGGTGCAGTTACAGTCACCTCACCGTATCTCTCCAAAAAGATCCTGTAATCCTCAAAGACCACGATTTTCGTAAAGAGCGTGTTCGGCGGGCGGCGAGCTTCCAGAGCGTAAAACGAGAAAAAAATGAAATGACCCGAAAATCTCGGAAAACTTGCTCATAGTGGTTATCCGACCTGCTGATTACGATAATCACATCTGCTTAGCAAGAGAGCATCATATTCTATGGCTATGGCGAGTAGAATTTGGGACGACAAGATTATTCCACAATTCACCAGCCCATCTTTTTCCTTTGAAAAGAAAATTGCGGTTACTGTTTAGCGCATCATAATCTACAGAAAAAGTACTATCAAAAGGTCCCTGCTGGAGTCTACTCGGAACAATGCTCGCTGCTTTACACTTACGAGAAGAAACGTCCGCAGAAAGATTCAAGAATACTGAAATCGAGATATCAAGGACATGCTGTATACCAAAAGATTCGCCTTGATAAGCTGAGCACAGCACCGTTTTCGGATTCAGAATATACCTATTCCGAAGGAAGTTATGGCGAGTAGAATTTAAAGACGCGTGATTTTTGCAGAGTTCACCACCTCTTTTTACGCTTTATAAAGCATGTCTCCGTCTACTTTTTACCGCTGGATTATCTACGGAAACAACTCTTTCCGATTCGCCTTACCGGAATCTTTTAAGTGTAAGGGGCTGGCCCATAGCGTTGCAAATAGGCGTCTGCAGAAAAAAGTGAAGTTTTGCTGAAAGCCGAATATCATAGTCATGCGGTGTGTCATTTTGCTCACATAAGCAACAAGATATGCTGATTACAAAGATTATAATCAGCGTTGAGCGTGGGGTCAGGCGCGCCCGACCTGGGGGATCGTATTGAGGGTAAGACTGAGGGGGGGGGGTCGTAATTAAGAATCAAATCTGTCAAGTTGGGGAGATACTGCAAGGTGAAAAAGAAATGCGTTAGTCCGGTGGATATCGCGATCACATGAGGGAATGACGGTCATAAACAGCATACTGATTGTTTCCACAATGGAATTTTTAGCCACAATTCAAATCTTCATCTCTATTACCTTTACCTAAAAAGTGGTGCCAAAATTCTAACCGGCACGTTTTTCACGCTGAGTGCTCCAACTCCTCGGATTAGCACAAGGCAGATACAACTCGAATCAAGCTCAAACACTCACTGTGGAATCTTCAAAGGTTGAGCTAACGAATCACATAAAACTTGGGTAGAAAAGCATTTTCGGAAATAAAGTTATTGGGGTCAGGTGCAACCCCTCAAATGGTCAAGCCGCCTGAACTTTTGAGGGGTTGCGCCTGACCCTTTTAACTTCCGTTCAAACTTCAGAAATCGCCCCTTTTTTGATATGAGTATTGAGCGTAAAGCCTCTTTTTGCTATATTGAAAATTTGGAGCGAAACACTCCATCTCTGTGAAAATTATAGCTTTGAAAAAAGGGCTATCCAGATCTAAAACTTACCGTCAAGCTGTGTGTGGTTGTACCGCAGAAAGTCGGGCCTACGGATTTCAAAAAATAGAAACCTGCATTGAAGGCTGGTCTTCTTCAAAATATAACACCCTGAGGACTTGGAGGTGAAGCGGAGGGTCTTTAGGGGTTTTCACAGGGGGGCGGGGTCGTTTATGAAGGGCTTCTGCCTGACCTCTTGCTCAACCCTGATTATAATTGTTTTGCTAATCATAGTGTTACTGTATAGTTATGTTTGTTTGACGGTAAGTTGTTCATATATATTTACTAAGTTCACGTACTCCTTTCTCTTTTTTCCACTACAAAAAAAGGATATGGTTTTCTGCTGGAAACACTCAGCAGAAACTCTTCCACCAAACGCTCTTTTTCTTAAACTTTTGCCTACATTATGCGCCGAAATACACGCTCTAGAAAACACCACCACAGGATGCAACGGATTCCTACCATGCACTTACCGTGACCGAGCCGATTACAGCAGTTCAATATATGAAAAGATTCGTCTCGGCGAGCTGAATCCAAATCTGCCTTCAAGTTTGAAATCCATTGAGAACGAAGGGAGTTATGATAAAAAGACGCAAAGTCGGCGACATCGGCGACATCGGCGAATTCGGCGACATCGGCGAATTCGGCGACATCGGCGAAATTGGCGAATTCGGCGAATTCGGCGAATTCGCCGAAATTTTTCACATTCCACTGTCACAACTGTATAAACATATTGCATAGAAGTACGGTGTTTTGGAACCCTCAATGTTCAGCTTTTTGTATGATCACTGATGATCCCCGGCGGCCGACCGTATTCTTTGAAGTCATTTTTCTTTCTCCGAAACTTATATATAAAGCTGAATGTCTGTTTGTATGTCTGTCTGTATGTCTGTATGTCTGTCTGTCTGTACGTCTGTACGTATGTTCCGAATAGAAAATTCCATTTCTGAATCGATCCGGTCCAAACTTGGCACACATACACATCGGGCCCCGGCGGGTGTCATAGGCCACTTTTCGTCATCGATCGATATCGATTTTATCGATTTTTTGCAAAATTCGAGCTACGAGGCTGGGAGTTGGCACAGGGGGGTAATCGAGCATGCTGATCACCCCCGTGGGGGTGATCAGCATGCTCGATTACACCCCCCTGCCAAATTCCAGCCCTTTAGCTCAAATTTGGCAAAAAGTCGATAAAATCGACATCGATCGATAACGAAAAGTGGACCGTGACACCCGCCGGGGCCCGAAGTGTATGTGTGCCAAGTTTGGTCTGGATCGGTTAAGAAATGGAATTTTCTATTCGGAACATACGGCGGAGCCGGGTAAGCCAGCTAGTTAAAACATAAGTTGTGCTGATCACTTGATTCAATAGTGTTGTTTTTGCTAAAAAACAGATGATGTATCGAATTCAAAAATTGCGAGGAAGCACAAGTCGAAAGTTGGGGTTCATCGGAGATCCCAGTATTTTGATAGCCTATTTTCTTATCGGAAAGTTTCACCATTCGTAATGCAAATTTGGGATTATTGGTATTTATTGCTATTTTTCCACGCTGTTCTCAAGTAGAACCCTAAATACCAGTGACTACAAATTTGCAGAGCTTCAGAAATTTCTGGGCTCAAAAAGTTTTTTTTGGAAATGTGTAGGAAAACGTATATTTGAGATGAGCGTGATGGAATATTCCTAGTCCAATTTCCACCCCAAGTGGATGAACATCGCTACTGAACTTTGTTCGATTTCACAACAATCGCGATTTCATGGCTCGATCAGGATGGAGCCTACTGTGTACCTACAGATCAGCTCTGCATACAACGCTAATTAGGCGTTAAATGCATAACTGACAGCTCACGTAACCTACAGCTGTGCTGCGGCAAGCCTTTCGGGTAGGTAAGTTCCGTCCCCCCTTACGACAGCTGCACTCTGGATTAGCACAAATTCTTCGAAGAATTATGTGGTTTTTTTCTAACTCCTGTCCGCAGGCGGTAACGGGGAATCTCGTTTAGACCCAAAAATATCACACCCCAAAAATTTAGATTCTGAAAGATTCTTTAAAATTCAAAATTTTCTTGTTGCCGGCCCCTATCTCAAAAAAGACTGCTGGCGCCACTTGTATGACTATCTTTCAGTCCGTCTTCATTCTAGAGTAATTCATCTAAACAGTGAATAAGTAATGATGGCTTTAATAAATGGTAATTGGTAGAAGTCGTTTTGTCCAAATGCTCATAATTCCGATTACAAAAAAACCATTTCGACAGCTTCTTTACGCTGATGGATGGAATGTGAAATCGTCATCGCCACATCAAAAAAGAAAGAAATTTGAGAACTCCATAGGTCGTATATAACGAATGATGTGTGGCTCCAAACAAGTCTACGTTTTTCGCGTATTTTCACCATGGCCTCTTTTGTTGGAGCGGAATGAGGCTCTGGAGGCGCCAGCGAGGTGATTTGTACGTATTACGCAGTTCTTGGCCAGATGAAGGTTATAGCAAAATGTGGTTCGGCCATTACCGCTAATGTCTGTCTACATCCCCTTAAACTATTGCTCCGTTAGATAGGATAGATAGTAGTAAAGAGGTGACATCATCAGGCAATATCTGACCATAGAACTTTATTGTTCGTTGACAGCAAGCATTTTCTCGTTATTAGAGCTTGCTAAGTTTTTTCTATGAGCTCCGCTGTCATATCTTATATATGAAGTTGAATGCCTGTTTGTCTGTCTGTCTGTATGTCTGTCTGTATGTACTATAGTTAGCACCGAATATTCGTGTTCGAATAATTCGAAATATTCGACTATTCGAATATTCGAACAGTCGAATATTTGAGAAAGTCCATTTATTCGATTATTCGAATAGTCGCATAAATGAAAAAGACCTATATTCGAATAATTCGTTCATTCGACGATTTCGAAAAATGACTTATTCGAATTTTCGTTAATTCGAGGAGTTTTAAAAAGAGGTTATTCGAATATTCGTTTATTCGAGTATTTTTAAAAGATAGTTATTCGAATATTCGAATATTCGAATATTGCATTCAAGTATTCGAATAATATTCGAACATTTATTCGAAAATAGTCGAATATTCGATCAAGTTCGGTTATTCAAGTATTCGTTCATTCGAATCTTGGAATGTGCCAATATTCGAATATTCAAATTCGAATAAAATGAAAACGAAAGTCGGATAATATTCGTTCATTCGAAGATTCGAAAATCAAATATTCGATATGCATTCGTTCGAAAATTTTTCGGAAATCAATTAATCGATATTCATTCGTTCGAAAAATTTCAAAAAATTGATTATTCGATATTCGTTCATTCGGCAAAAATTTCTGTTCGGTACAACTATAGTATGTACGTATGTTCCGAACAGAAATTTTCATTTCTGAACCGATCCGAACCAAACTTGGCACACATACACTTCGGGGCGGGGTTGATGTTATAGGCTACTTTTCGTCATTGATCCATATCGATTTGTATCGATTTTTTTTGCAGAGTCCACCTACGGGGCTGGGATTTGGCACAGGGGGGTAAGCGAGCATGGCGATTCCGAATACAATATTAGTTTCCAAAGTAATCCATTACTTTTATCGATTTTATCGGTTTCTGCGAAATTTGAGCTGAAGGGCTGGGAGTTGGCACAGGGGGGTGAGTGGACATGCCGATTTTGAAAACAACACAGAGAACGGGAAATGAAGTGTAGAAGTGGGCACAGGGAAATGCTGTACAGGGATAGGGATGGAACCTTCATTACAGTGTTTTGACAGGCCTGGGCGGAGTCGAGTAAACCAGCTAGTAATTTCATAATGCATTCATCGAAAAAATGATCAAAAGAGTAGAACCGAGAATGGACCGCGAAATTTTTTGGGAGTTGCCTTCATGAGTTGTAAACAGAGCTCTACAAAGCTGGCACCGGGTCCATCTGGATATCGTTTTTGGGGCGGAAATCAAAAGGATGTCGTTTTGCGGGTTAGATGCCGCTGCTTGCCAAAACGTCAGGAGCACGCCACCGGCACGCGGCCGGGAAGCCGCCGCATGTCTGCGGCATGCTTACTCTTTATACCCCTCTTTCATTAGCGTGCCGCCAGTATGCCACTCGCACGCCAACGGCATGTCGTCGGTATGCCGCCGACATGCCGGCGCTAACACAGCGCAGAAATTTGAATTCTGTCCCAATCAAACAAAAGCCTAGTTTACAAACAAAACACAATCATATGACCCCAAATTTGGTGTGTGCATGCGCGTTGAGGGACCCGAACTATGGCTCAAAAATTTATGAAAACTTATGTGAATGAAAGCTTTGTGCTGCAGCTGTTGAACTTTCTGAGCTGGCTGGCACCGTGCCAGCTGAGTGCTGAGCTGGCACCGACCCTTTGCTCACATAAGTTCTCATACTTTTTACATAGTTTGTATCTAAGCTGTAAGAGTTTACATACAAAGAAAAAACGATTTTATAGTGTTTTCTTCTAGGCGTTTCATAGCCATCTAAAAGTTTCTCGGTCTGCTCCGCAGTCGAAAAATCTGCTCCATTCACAAAGCGCGCCTTAAGCAAATACAAAACGGGTCGAAGGGGACTTCGTATTTTTAAGATCAAAGGGGGCTTTATTTTGAGAATTTCCTGGTGCCAGCTAGTGTCGAGTCCTGGTTGTAAAGGTGCAAATGACTTGTTCTCATCTAACAAGCAAACCAATGCTCTGTCCCCAGTCCCTTCTCCCCCGAAAAAAAAATTGCTTGGACCGCCACTAAAAACTAGAACTTCTTATGTGGACATTAACTGGAAGGCAAATCTACATTGCTCAAGCTGTAGCTCATATGCTAAGGTCAAACTCCAACCTAGACCGTACATTGTACCGTACTCGAGGACGCTGATTGGTGCGACGGAGCTCCTCGAATACGGTACAATGTGCGGTCTAGGCTGGAGCTCAGATTTAAATTCCTGGCTACGATTAAGCCATGTAAGCTGCCGCTTTGGCAGCAAATTAGCTAGAGCTTGACCAGTATAATAAGACCTAATAAGAAGCCTATGCACATGAGATTTGGCTTGAACTGTTTTTGAGGTACCAGGTAAAGTTTACCGTACACTTTACGCTTGCAAGAGCACTTGTTGAAGGCAGAACATTCTAGAACTTAGAAAGTTCCGACAAAATCTCCGCTTTTTCAACAATTTCCCCAGCCACACTCACTTGCGTAATATGATATCCAAGCTCTTTCTGGCTCTCCAGTCTCAAGCAAGCAAACGCACTGAAATAAAAAAATGACGAAAGATATTGATCCTGTGAAATTTTGGAAACATTTTGCAAGATGAATTTTTCTGAGCGGAATTGCTTTGCTTACCTTTACTTATGCCAGGCTAGTAGCGGATATTACTCAAAAAGTTTTCTGTGTCAAAAATAGGATCTGCTGCCAACATACCGCCAAGAAATCCATCAGATTTGAATTAGTTTAATCTTGTTCATTTTTGCTGGAATTACCAAAATATAATAGAGTGGATCAAAGATCGAGATGCATACGACAACCATGTGTATTTAACCTACAACAGTTTTTTTGTATGAGGAACTATGAATGTTAACTGGCATATAATGTCCAGTCTCCGCTATTCACTACGAGGTGAGCTGCTCTACACTGGACTTAGTCTTCTCAAAGAAAGACATTTATTGCCCATTTGGAAGCAAATCCTTTACGCGGTCTGGTTAGAGCTGTCAAATCTTGAATCGCGCTCCCATTCAAAGCTGTACTGTCTATGAAGGCAAATGCTAGGTGACTATGGGACGCCTAAAGATGATGGCGACGTTACTTAATGCGCCTTACGTTGGAGTATAAGAATCAACCTACATGGATTCTTCAAGGTACTTTAGTCCAAGTGGCTGTTCAGAATAAGCTCTGTATTTACATTAACGAGAACGTTGTGCGTTTCTAAATGCAGGAGCAGTATTAAAACGAATCGTTGCAGTCCGTTCTGCGCTCTAATAGAGCATTGGGATGTATGGGGATATCAGACAGAAATTACACTTAAGCTTCTTGGAGATCAAACTAACCCATTTAAGCAGTTTTGATGATTTCTAGTTCACTTTGATTCCTAAAACGCATTGTTCAAAACTCAGTTTCCACAGAGATTCGTAGATTCCGAGGTCTCTAGAATTATGTCATAGAGTTCCAGGAAAGGCCATTTTGAGTGTAAAGACTTTCCTTATAAGTTGGTGGTAAAATGTCGGTCAGTTTAACTGGTAATGAAAATCGCGAAAATTTATAGTGACTATGGGTGAAGTGCAAAAATCCTGATATAATCGTAATGGAAAAGTGACGAATTTTCCTGATAATCTTCAGCTTCTGATCAAAACTCTGGAAACAACTACAGAAGAAGACAATCTTTGAATTTAGAGTAAAGGTAATTCCACAAACACTTTGTCCTCATTCAGGAAAAATAATCGAACCTAAGATTTTGTGTACTTCCTATTAGTGCAGAGGAACTTTTATAACAACCTATTCCCTCATCAACATTTGTCATCTGCTAGTTAGTGCTGGTGCCAGTTGGTCAGATCACTCTACCCTACGATAACCGCATTCAAACGGATTAACGCGATCGTCATTGTCTTCGCGCAGATGAGAGCATCTGTCGCGCTATAGCTGGTGTGGATGTGATCCTACACGCATACTCTCTATAGGCCGATTGATGATCGTGTCTGCACTCACGGATCACGTTTCCCCTTGATGAGTGTTTGCACAATGCAATCATTAATTCATGAGAGTTTATCCGAGACCTTTCAAATCATTTGCACGACAATGCCGAATTTGTACGATATGGTCGTTCACCCGACAAATAGCCGGAAAATTGGCACGACAAGTCAATGCGCATTGCTTTGAGGAAGTTGTTGAGTTAAATATGGGATTCGGAAAAGGAAAAGAGCTTGGCCGGCGCCTCGAGCTCGGCCAGGCTTCAAAAACAACGAATATCTCAGTTATTGGTATTCGTTGAACTGAAGTCCGACAGATGGACGAGTTTGAACTTGTCTTTCGGTGGAGAATGAGCTAAGGTAGCGGTTAAGGATTTGGGATGAAAGTCCCTGAATTTGACCTACCTGCAGACTCCAGGATACTGTAGCAGGTATAGCTTCTACGAAGTAGTTAGTGCATTTAGGCTGAACTTTGAACCAAGTGTGAGTGTGAAGCCACAGCCACCACACCGACAGCCGACCGACCACCACGCCCGGCTATAAACCGACTAACTCGATATCCATTAGAAATGTACGGTAGTTGGTAATCCGATACTGTTTGCCCTGGGGGCCCCCGGCAATGGCTGCGGCCCGCTGCCATGCCGAGGTGCACGATGGGCGTGGCGGCAGAGTGCAGAGAGACGCGGGCGGCTCGATCAGAGACGCAGAGGCGGGGGCTACTTCGCTTCGCCCCGGAGATTCTGTGCGTCTGTGTGTGTGGTGTGTGCTGCGAGCCCGCGCCGGCCTCCGAACGGAAGACATTGACCCTCTGCGTGGAACGCGCGCGCTTGTGAAGCCGACCAGTTCAAACAAGTGGAAACATGGTGAGTGTACAGTGTGTTAGGCCTACTGTAGGGTTACTGTAAAGCATGGGAGCAATCTTTTTCCTGCTTTGATGAGTATTGACACATGCACTTGAGGGTCTTACATTTGCATGTCTCTCGTCTGTTTTTCCAAAATCACCGATCGTTTGCCCCTTTTTCCACTTCCCCCCCCCTCTTGCTGCTACTCTTTCTTCTTGACAAAAGTTCTATGCTATCGTTATGAATGTCTCGACTTTTGTCTGAAAATGCCTTCATACTATATTTGGCTTATCGCTGATCAAAGAAATCTTATGATGCCATCTGGAGGCTTTATTTTTTCTCAAAGGAACCCCTCCGAAGAATATACGATAAGATAGCAGCTTTTATTGGTCATAAAGTTTGAAAACGAAATCGCTGAATGTTTGGTCTCATAGCCACTCTTTTAAAGTCTATGATAGAGACAGATGGACCAATCAAACAGATAAGTCATAATAAAAATTTTGAGCCATTCTAAATTTTCAGAAATTGTTATGCTTCATTACTGATAAAGTATTCTTCTTCGAGTTTCTTGCTCGTAAATTTTGCACTCCTACATTTCATGAGCCATCATGCAGAAGCGTCTGCTGTTCTCTTTTTCCTCTCCTCATAAATCCTCAATCTCCCAGATCTATTCAATATTTACGACAGAAAACAAAACCGATAAGCTTTGCCTAGGAATATGACCTCAACCACGATTTTCGATAGCTTTCGCTTTTCCCCAAGGACTTTCAGCCAATGTTCTATCACGCAACTCTAAAGGGTAGCATTACAAATCTCCAAACACTTCTTCTTTGATTTTTTTTCGCTAAGCGATAAATTTTAGACAAGGTCAGGGGCATACATGTAGAAAGTGCAGAAGGACAACTAGTTCGTTGAACAAATCGTCTTTTTTGGTAGTAATTTTCCTTCTATTGTCTCTTTTATTCATCTGAAGAAATTGCGATTGCAAGGAGAAGAAATAATTTTTTTCATCCCCAATTTTAGTATCTCGAAGTCTAAACTTTTGTGTCCTTTTCAATACTCACGAATAATTCCTTTGTACTATTTATACCAGTATTTGCATGAACGTAACTTGTAAGGCGAATGTTTGACCATTATACCAGCGTTTAGACAGTTTTTGTCCTGAACAAACATGGCAACGCATTTGATTTGAACGTGTTTAGACAAGCTGCAATGTCCGCAATGCAGAAAAAAAT
This sequence comes from Cylicocyclus nassatus, assembly GCA_958299035.1. Taxonomy (NCBI): domain Eukaryota; kingdom Metazoa; phylum Nematoda; class Chromadorea; order Rhabditida; family Strongylidae; genus Cylicocyclus; species Cylicocyclus nassatus. Next base: position 39,153,041 of record CATQJL010000223.1, on the reverse strand, counting down.
GTTTGCAGACTTTAAAAAAATGACTTGAACTATAGTCAGGCCGAAAATTGACCGTTGCGGACTTTTCTCGGTCACGAAACCAAGAAGAAAATTCACCTGGCATTTTTTACATTGCAAAATTTTGCCTAAAAAACTTCCAGGATTACAGCATTGAATATGCTAACCAGTTTTTGAATCTCATTCAGGGAGAATTCTGCTGCAGATGAATATTATTCTTTTTTATTTTTTGACATGACATCAGTTCTTTTACAAAATCGACAAAACATGCTGCTTTGTTGAAGCCTCAATTTTTACACAAATTTTTGAATGAGTACAGAACTTGTCCTTTTTTCCATATTTTTTTCGTGCAGGCCGTGATCATTCTTTTCAGGACATGCAAATATAATTTTGATTTTTATCATTCTGTCGTCTGGTGTCAAGGAGTTATTACTCAATGTCGTTTTTCAGTCTTTTCCTATCTTACACTAATCATTGCTCCTCTCGTATGAAACTCAAAACATCACTCAGAGATAAAAGTGTGAATATAGAAGGATGGGTAGAAGAACTTTTTACAAAACCTAGCTGATAGTCTGCTGCGTTAACTTTGTGTAATGAAATAGCATTTTTAAACAAAAGAAGGTAATATCGCTATCGCAGGATGCATTTCTCAAAGTATTTTTTGACTTTGTAGCGACTCCCACAATTCTATAAATGAAGTTACAAATTATAAAGTGCATATGTCTGTCCTTAGGCGTATTATCATCCCATAAATAGTGCTTTCGAAGCTTCAGAGTGTCACAGTCGTCCCGAGGGAAATTTCCTTTTGCCCTCTACTAGTTGCAGGAAGAAAAACGTCGATGAAAATGCGTCTCTTCGGTCGATACATTTATATGGCTGGCCTGTATTGCTCTAAAAGGAACTGGCATAGTGATGACTAGATGGGGCTGGGTGTATTCATAGTCTCTGCTGCTAAGGCTATTCTTCTAACCAAAATTTACACAGCAGGTGTTGAGCGGGGTAATCGGGGGCAGTTTTGCACGGGGCCATTAAGCATTAGAATTCGCAACAACGAGCATTTCATATTTGGTTTGTTCCACATGACTTGATTTTTGAAAGAAAAAAAAGTCTGGTATGTTTGCAGCGTGAGGTGATCTCGATTCACATTGGACAGGCCGGCGTTCAGATCGGTAACGCTTGCTGGGAGTTGTACTGCTTGGAACATGGTTCGTACAATATTAAAAGATCCAAAATAACATCTGGGACGAGTTTTCTCTTTCAGGAATCCAACCCGATGGTCAGATGCCGTCGGATAAGTCGCTTGGCGGATGTGATGACTCTTTTTCCACGTTTTTCTCCGAAACCGGCAGCGGTCGCCATGTGCCCCGCGCCGTGATGATCGACCTGGAGCCGACCGTCATCGGTTAGTTTTCGCATCGTGAATTTCGCAATCTTCTTCAGAGAGGTGCCCTTTCTGTTGTCAAAGTGGAGTCCTGCCCTGTTACGGGGGGGGGGGGGGGGCTGGGTGTGGAAGAAGGGGAAGTGCTTACTCATGGCTCCCATCCGTTTCACTGGCAATTAGTGCCATGTCCGCATTGGTACCACCGAATCATCGGCAGATGGTATTGGAGCCACTAATATCGAGCGCTAAGCCATGGCGAACAAAACAAGACAATTGCCTTAATAAAATCTTGACGCGGTCTCTTTGACATTTTCTCATATAAGGCACACATTTAACCCCTCTCTCTCCCCCCCCCCCCCTCCCTCATCCTTTTCTCCTGGATGGATCTCCTGCAAGAAGTCATATGAGATGCAGGCCATGTCCTCCTAAGTCGTTCCCAAAGCTGCAGAAGGGCAACCGAAGCGTGTTGAATTTCATCATCGAATTTTTTCTCGTCTGCAGCTGCCCTTGTGCGCTGACGTTTCCGGCCTCCTGACGGCGCACAGCTCGAGTGTGTCGAGGCAAGACCAATTCGAGTAAATGTGCGCGGCCCTTTGGCTCTATTATGGCGATCGGAGTGTATGTTTACATGTAAATGCACTGAACGAGCGCTATCAAAGGGCTCTTTGCGGAATTGCCATGCGTCGATGACAAGAAATGCGTATGAAATGTTATTAACACAGAAATGCATTTTTGCAATTATTGGAGCGCCTACCTAACAGCAAAAAAAAATTGAAAATTCTAGTGGTATACTGAGGTTTTAGGTTAGCTGATAAAGCATGGAATTGTATTTTTGATGCAATTTTTTTCAATGCAATCAGTGGCTGACCGGAAGGGAGAAGGCGATGTTCCCGATAGTAAATGAATAAAATTATCGAAAATTCTGTGAAATTTCAGAACCTTGCAAAATTTTTTTGGTTGTCATGCTTGACCGCTTTTGAGAATTTTAGGGTTGGAAGTTTCCGGAATTTTTTCTTGCCTGAACTTTTCTTTAGTCAAAATAATTTTGTCTGAAAAGCTGAAGTTACTTTTTGGAATGATGCCAATATTTGCACTATTACAGAAGGTTCATTTCTGAGTTGTCAATTCTTACGTGACAGTTCCATTTTGGTAAATCTAGCAAATTTTTTTCCTTCGTGGCTATCACATGTCAGCTTTACGGAGTTCAATAGTTCAATCCATTATTATTACATCAAATATATTACAAATGCAGTCTGAGTAGAAAAGCTGAGGTCTTAGAAAAAGTAAGTAAATTTTTGCACTAGTGCTGTATTCTATAGTGCTGCAATTCTATACTTTCTGACATATGACAAACATTTACCCAAAGAACCGGAAAGCGTTATGGCATCAAATTTACCTCGTGGGCTTACTTCAAAAGGAAAAAAAAGGATTGTTCTGATGTTTCTATAAATGCGAGTCATACTTTTGACAAAAAAGTAAGAGGTGCTGTTTATTTGAAGCTTCATTTGTAAGACGTGGAAATTCGTATAGCTTTATTGCCAATCGATCAGATGCATAACCATAAGACGTTTTATTTCTCAGAGTGAATTTGCATTGATTTTTGAACCCACAATGCAATGCTCCATGCTTTATGCTTTCCATCTGATCGAACCGTGCTTTTGCTTCCATTTCTGAATGAACGACAAATGACGTTTAGCGGAGAATTTGTTTTTCTCAGATAATAGCTTTCGCAAAGTGTAAGCTACGTAATAGCAAAAGAACGAAAGGAAATGTGATTTTGGCTACTCGGTCCAATGCTATTTGATTTTTGTTTGGCAGTAACTTCCGGACCAACTACAGAAGCTTTTTTCAGTCAATCCATTTAATAAATGGGAATAACTTAGGCTTGTAAAAATTATTGCTGTCTTTTTCTGTATGAAAAGTTGCTCCGTTTGTTTGCCAAAATCTATGGCGAGCGTTTACGGATTTTCCACTTCACATCATTCACATTTTGCAATGCTACAAAGAGTAAAAAAGGTTTTATTGGAAAACCCATTCCTGGGACGTATGTGTGCAGTGGAACGATGGCCATCCAATTTAATTACAAATGCAACCGAAACGTTGTCAGTAGCCTCTGCAAAGCGGCCTATTCTATTCATATCCAACGAGGGCTCAAGGAAGTGCTATGCATTGACTAAAGAGAGGCCATCTTCGAGATGGGGACACTTTTTTGCGAGATTTCGATGCGAATGGGTAATTCGTGCGGCCATTACTAGCAATAGGTTATGATGCATTTTCCGGGTCAGCGCATCGAATATTATTTGGAAATGGATCTTTTTCGCATTATAAGGAAGTGATACAAAAAGCAGCCAAGTCGGAATAAGGCATTGACTTCATTTCGGTGTATTTGCGACGCACTGTTGCAGAAGTACAAGAAGTATGGTGGGCAAATCTCGCATGTTCTTGCAAATCTCGTACAATGTGTGTTGAGTGGAAACTAAAAACCCGCGACCCCCACTCTCCTTCCCCCCATCCCACTCTCCAAGAAATAGATCGCAGAGCCTTCGAAATAGTCTATAGGGCATTTGAAAAGCGACGATGGCGCGACCGCGCGCGACACGCACTTCCAGAAATCGCGTTTTCTTGGTTTTCATTTCTAGTCGAATGGTTTATATGCCTGCGTATAATAATATTTAGACACCGGGAGTGACTGAGTGAATGTTGAGGTGGTGTCTTCTTGTATGATCGTTTTATGCTCCTGCGAAGGCAAAGTCCGCAGTAAAATCCGTCGTCACGATTTTATAAGTGAACAGTGAATACATGGGTAGCAGAATTGCGGAGGTAGTCTTTTTACAAAAATAAGTCAAATAATTTTTCAAGTTCCATTGAACTCTAAAGCTTTGTGAAATTTTTTTGACGGCGCTGTTGCCGCAGGATCTTTATTGACACTTGGCGGCTGTAAGCTAGAAAAGATTTAGAAGGCTCTGTTAATAAAAGTAATCAAATTTCTTTGGATACGCCCTACCGGCACACCCCTTCATTCGCGAAATTTTCTGCCGCTTCCCCCACCCCATCAAAAGAAAAATCTATTGGGATTTTCTATTATAGATAAAAAAATTATAGCACATAGGAAATGCTACCAATGAAGTTCTGATTATTATGCGTAACCGTGTCTTGCTGTGAAATTGCACACATAGTCGGATTATAAGACTAATTTACTACTAGGCAACCCAATTCTGAGTCAGTATATCATCTTTGCTCTTTTGGCAAGCGCTGCTCGAGTGGTTGCCCTTCGAATCCCGTCGCGCGGACCTCTGTAATGTGTGTCATTTCATCGATTCGCAGTCCCTCACGAATGCCATTTTGCAATTGGAGCGAAAGAGGCCGGGAAGCGCATAACGAAAAGTCGCAAAAGGTCGTTCTATTCGGCTGAGGACATATATAGAACTCGCGAAAGATAGAATCCTCGATTAGCATCGGCCTCAGTGCAAATTGCATATTCAGATGAGATCCGCACCGGCACCTACAGATCGCTGTTCCATCCCGAACAACTTATCACTGGCAAAGAAGACGCAGCTAATAACTATGCTCGTGGACACTACACAATCGGAAAGGTTAGTGGTTCAGTGGTCCCTTGCATCAACCGTTGTTCCCACTGTGTAATTATATACTGCATAACAAATTCGGGAAACGGATACTCGCGACTATATCGAGAAACTAAAGCAAATTGTGCAGCTGTGTAGGCTGCAATTGCACTGAGAGCATGATGAGTCCGAACAACTGCTTGATTAAGCAAACAAAACTCTTTGATAGTGTATTTTTGTAGCTAAAATGGAATGTGTGCACTTTGGGGATGAAAAAGCTTATCTTTTTAATAGTGGAGGGAAATATATTTTGGTTTTTTTTATCTGGACGCTGCCTTGAGTGGAAAAGCTCAGAAATACGAATTTTTTTTCATATTATAAAACTCTTACAAGGGAAGGATACTTGATCGCAGTGACGATTGGGTAAGCGGTGTATACCGCGTATACCGTCCCAGACGGTGATCTCTAAACCGCATTCCATATCTGCTGTGACGTCATTCTGGAGGTGTTATAAAGGATTTTTGGTGCAGTGGATAGTGGCTTGGACTGCGGAGCTGGACGTCGTGGGTTCAATTCCTCTGGGATGCCTCCCGCTTTGCAATTTTGTGAATTTTGGCAGGCAAGTTGCAAAACCTGTCGACATCAAAAAGAAGTTGGTTTTCACAATATGAAGCAATATATCTACATTTATTGGCAATGAACCACCGTCTAACCTAAAAACACTCGTTTTTAGCCTATTTCATTAGATACTTTACTCAACCTTACATTGAAAGGTCTTCATGAACACATATGATATGAAAGCACAAAATGTGCAAAACAAAAAACACGTTCACAGTGCGCACAGCGATTAAAAAGAAATTGAGTAAGGTATCTAATGAAAAAGGCTAAAAAGGAGTGTTTTTAGGTTAGAAGGTGATTCAGTGCCAATAAATGTAAATATATTGATTCATATTGTGAAAATCAACTTTTTTTGATGTCGACAGGCTTTGCAACTTGCCTGCTAAAACTTACAAAAATGCAAAACGGGTGGCATCGCAGAGGAATCGAACCCACAACATCCAGCTCCGCAGTCCAAGCCACCATCCCACTGCAGCAAAATTCCTTTAAAACTCCTCCAGAATGACATCATAGCAGATATGGAATGCGGTTTAGAGATCACCGTCTTGGGACGGTATACGCGGTATACACCGCTTACCCAATCGTCACTGCGATCAAGTATCCTTCCCTTGTTAGATTGGTCGGCAAACATCGGTTCGTCGCTAGCAATCTTCTTCTTCCTAGCTACTTCACTTTCTTAGGTTTTTTTAAATTTAATTTTTGTGATTACAGGAAATCATCGATCTTACCTTGGATCGCATCAGACGCCTGGCAGACAACTGCACTGGACTTCAGGTAAGAGCGAATTTGAAGCCGAGTGATTTGCAAAATGATGGCAGTGCTGAAGATAAAATGGTGACCGTTCGGAATTTGATTTTATCTGCTAAGCATCTGTAGTAAACTGATGTCTCTATAATGTGCGACCTTTGAAAACTTACAGAAGTTTGTAGAGTTCAAAATATAATACATTATTACCTGTGCTGTGCCTTTCAAACAGCAATTCGAAAAAAGTAGTTTTTATGTTTGTTACATTTTTGCAGTCCATTCTGCAAGTCAGCTGCCTTCCCGATAATTGAAAATAGCCCAAGTGACCCATGAATGAAACATTAGGTGCAGTCAGCTATATCTTATCTTATATATAAAGCTGAATGTCTGTCTGTCTGTATGTCTGTCTGTCTGTATGTCTGTCTGTCTGTCTGTACGTACGTATGTGCGGAATAGAAATTTTTATTTCTGAACCGATTTGGACCAAACTTGGCACACATATACTTCGGGGCAGGGAGCGTGTCATAGGCTACTTTTCGTTATCGATCGATATCGATTTTATCGATTTTTTGCAAAATTTGAGCTACGGGGCTGGGAGTTGGCACAGGGGGGTAATCGAGCATGCTGATATTACGAATATAATAATGACAGGGCCGGGCGGAGCCGGGTTTGCCAGCTAGTTGTAACTAAAAAATTCGTTTTATTTGGAGTCATTTATGATCCAAGTTCTCAAGGCAGTGAGGGAGGGGAAAAGGCTCAGGTAAAAATGGGGCCTAGGTTGAATAGAAATGTTGAATATTGAAAGTACCAGTTTTTCAAGTGTACTTTGATGATAGTGTTTTTTTTAAAGCTTACGAGAAATTTGGATCGGAAGCACTAGCTTTACGAGATTTTCTTATAATCTTCCTCAGACTTGCTCAGCATGTCTGCGCGCATAAATCTTTGACAGTATCGTAACGGCCCTCTCAACAGGAACAGCGCAGGAACCGGTATATCATGAGTTCATATGTTGAAAAGAACAAGTCGTTGGATGTGGCTATTTTGTCTTTTTACACGACATTACGACTTCCACAATGAATGAAATATGACAAGGTTAATGGGTTCGCGCAAGTTGACTGTTGAACAATACCTGCTAGAGACGACTCCATAGAGTTTTACAAAGGAGGAGAATAAAGTGGAATTGAGGTAACAGAAGTGAGAGGAATTTTTAATGTTTTTGAATTAATCCAGGCTACATTTCAAAAATCAAATTTTTATGAAAACATTTGCTTCAGCTAAGCTGAACTGCTGCATCATTTCAATAAAAATGAAAATGCAAAAGGAAAATCTACAAAATGCAAAATAAGACGTTGCAAATTTGACGATGGATACTCGTTCAAAAAAATGAATGATGACTGGCATAGTGAATCTGTGACTAGAGAATTAGATCGAAATAGTTGGCTAGGAGATCTTAAACCGTAAAATTCAGTATCTAACTATTAGTAAGATCACAAACGTCTTTTGTGAAGTTTTTGAAGATATTCAAAGGAAAACTGCTGAGTATTTTACTTGGATACGCCGAATATACAACATTATTTTACGTCGTCTAAGTTTTCCTTGATTATTTCTATGTTGCAGGGATTCCTCGTGTTCCATTCGTTCGGTGGTGGCACTGGATCTGGATTTACATCTCTGCTCATGGAAAGGCTATCGGTAGACTACGGCAAGAAGGCTAAACTGGAGTTTTCAGTCTATCCAGCTCCACAGGCAAGTGAAGTGCTCAGTAAAGAGTGTCACTAGAGTTTGTTGTTATTTTGGTGAAAATTCCAAAGAAATGTGAGAGAATTTAAATATCTTGCATCTCTCTAGACTTCTCCCACAAGTCTCTGAGTTCGTGTGGTTGTAAATTGGAAATTTTCGTGATAATCAATTGAAAATAAAAGTGGCATATATTGTAAGCCAACTTTGAATTCATTCCCATTATCGTTTGAAGTAATAGTCTTTCTGTTGGCTGACTAAATTCAGGAAATTTGATCTTTCGAAGGTGAAGATTTTGCGAGATTTTGTTCTTGAATGACGTGGACAGTGCAGCGATTGCGGAAGTTTGTGCATTTTTGTACTAACAAAAAAAGCGTTGCAATGTATATCTTCTTTATTCTTTGCGTTACAGACTCAGGGATTGGCGCCGTGCGGGCGGTCCTCCTTTAAAGGCACCGTCCACCCAAATTGGGGTTGGCGAGATTATGATACCTAGCAAATGCGGGCCCCCAACTGTATGACTGCCCAACTCGCGCTGCCTGAAGTTGCTTCCGAACCGAGAAAATTGCCTCGGAAATCGCTTCAGGCCGCGTTCGCGACGCTGGCTCCTCCCCTTTCGGAGTAGGCGTGACGTTCGTCCCGCCCATCCATGCGCGCCCAACCAATCACCGTACCGAAGAAATCGCTCTGCTGGTTCTAAAACGAGGGTTTTTCGTGGTTCTCGCGGATTTTCAACTTGATATTCGGAATCAGGGGTATGAGAAGGCCCTGGAACGGCAAAAACATGGAGGTCGAAATTTTGGGTGGACGGTGCCTTTAAGGGCTAGCGCACAAGCGGTCAGCATAAGTCTAAAGCTTCTGTGCGTGCGGCCAACAACTGAAACGCCGTCCTAGCGGCAGGCAATGTTACCGTGCAAACGACATGCAATACAGTTGCTCTAGCGAGCGGCCGGCAATGCGTCCGTCTTATCGGTCGGCAATACCTGTTGCCGTGCAAGCGCCCGACAGTGACCTCTGTTTTCTGCTCACTATTTTCACACATTGCGAGCGTAAACGGTGCCTGTGTGAGATACGATGCAGTGTTTAGGCTGGCTAAGCATTGAGATACCGTGTCATTAACATTTTCTTTCATCAGCAAGGCTGGATGGACCTGTATGAGGCTAAAGTCATTAAGAGTGATGGAGTGGGCTTTCGCATGAAAAGTTTGGCCATTGCGGAAGCATCGATCCATGTTCCCGAAATGTGAAAAGGATTGATCTATCCAAGAAAAATGGTCAAGATATCCCATATACTTCTACTCCAACAGCAAGCGAGCGGCCGACCTTCCCCGCGCAAGCGGCGAACATTAGAGACCGTGCGGGCGCCCCACGTTGACGGTTCCAACGGCCCTTGACGACCGTACAACCGCACACACCAACGAGCGATTGTAAGGTCGTCGCTGGCCGCCCGCACGGCGCGAGTCCCTGAGGAATGGATGTTACATTTTATCTTGCTCGAGAATTTCTACAAATAAGACCAGAAAGACGAAAAATCTGGTTGAAATTCGTAATTCCAAGACATATTTGATCAACACGATCTCTTCTTTATGCTAGTTTCTTAATGAATTTTGGTGGTCGAATGTGGGGTAGTACCCGTGACTTATGCGTCAGTGCTCAAAAATATTCACTTCATTTATGTTTGTTTACTTTCCCACAGTACTTCAGTTTCCAACTTTTCCTACTAGCAGTTTTTCCTCTAGCTTTCCTGCAATTATGTTTTTTCCAGGTTTCAACAGCTGTTGTTGAGCCGTACAATTCGATTTTAACCACGCACACCACATTGGAACATTCGGATTGCTCGTTTATGGTCGATAACGAAGCCATCTATGACATCTGCAGGCGAAATTTGGACATTGAGCGACCTAGCTATACCAATCTAAACAGACTCATCGGTGAGATTAGCGACTTTTTGCTTTCATTTTTCGAAGAGAGAATTTTTTGGACCTCGAAATCAATCGTTTCAGGCCAAATCGTATCTTCTATAACCGCATCGCTGCGCTTCGATGGTGCACTCAATGTAGATCTTACTGAGTTCCAGGTAAAAGCTCAGTTCCATAGTCCGTGCGCCGTCGCTGTGCAAGCACTATTCCAGCGCCGTGCTGGCCGTGCCATTCGCAGCGTTCCGGCACGGCGCTGGAACGGCGCTGGCACGGCAAGTATGGGCGCAGTTTGATTTCACGCAGAAAACCTTGTTTCCAGACAAATCTTGTACCGTATCCCCGTATCCATTTCCCGCTCGCCACATTCTCGCCAGTGATCTCTGCTGAAAAAGCTTACCATGAGCAACTCTCCGTTGCTGAAATTACTAACATGTAAGTCTTGAGAGTGCATTTTTCTCATTTTGACTCTAACCTAGAACCTTCTTCTCAATTATTGACCTTTTCAGGTGTTTCGAACCACATAACCAAATGGTGAAATGCGATCCACGACATGGCAAATACATGGCAGTTTGCCTTCTGTTCAGAGGTGACGTTGTACCAAAAGACGTAAATGCCGCAATTGCGACTATCAAGACAAAGCGTTCCATTCAGTTCGTTGACTGGTGCCCAACCGGATTCAAGGTTGACTTGCATAAGTTTTCAGTTTCCTGTCGAAATCATCTCATGCGCGAAATCTCAATATTTTTTGCAGGTCGGAATAAATTATCAACCACCTACTGTGGTGCCAGGTGGCGATTTGGCTAAGGTACCAAGAGCCGTTTGCATGCTCTCGAATACGACCGCCATCGCTGAAGCATGGGCTCGACTCGACCATAAATTCGACTTGATGTACGCGAAAAGGGCATTTGTGCATTGGTAAGGCAGGAAACAAGCGTTCTGACGACAAACCGGTTCGGAAATCTGTGCCAATTCTAGGTATGTTGGCGAAGGAATGGAGGAAGGAGAGTTTTCCGAGGCACGTGAGGACCTTGCAGCACTGGAGAAGGACTATGAAGAGGTAAAGAGAACGACGACGGACGAGGATAGAAGGGATTACGGAGGGGGGGGGGGGGAAAGGGGAATGAAAGAAACGGGGAAAAGTTGAAGTTAGACGATGTCGATTTTATTTTAGCAAAGCATAAGAATTTTTGCTTTGACGTTTTCCACGAGATTTATAGAATCTTAGCCATAAAAAATGGAACAAGATCTCCAAGAAAAGTTTTTGAGCATCACCCTAAATCAAAGAAAATTAATATCCTTTGTACCCAAGGCATCGGAATATTTTTGCAAGTAATCTACTCTGTGGGAAGGGGGCAAAGCCACAACGTGAAATGTGCAGGCAACTCGAAGCGCCGCCCATTTCCTCGCATCTTGTTGAGACCGGTATCTACCAACAGGCCAACTTCTTGTTTTTGCCGCCAAAAACGCAAGAGACGGAGCTATTGTTTTGCTCGCGATATTTGATAATGTCTATCTCCGACATTATTTCTTTTTGGAGATTTTTTCGGAATTTTCTTTGTTCCGTGCTACTCAGCATAAGCCAAAGGAAGTAGGCCAGAGAGAGCTGACCTTTTCTCTCTTCTTTTCACTTACTTCCTTCTTACCACGCCTAACTGAAGAGGATTGTTTTAGGTTGGTGTGGACTCTTTGGAGGACAACGGTGAAGAAGGAGACGAGTACTAAGAGAGCGACTGCTGCCCCGTCTAAGATCCAAGTGGCTTTATTTGTTTGTGTTGTGGTGTGTTGAACCGTTGCCGTTTCCGATGTCCCCCGAATCTCATTGTGTCCTCGTTCATTACTAGAAAAAGCTTTCTTGCTGCCTCGCTTTGCGCTTTTGTCTTACACTTCACGTACTACATGGTTATTTTGTGACAACGATCGATAAACATTTTGTTGCCAAAGTTCTATGAGCAGTTAGTGTAGGAGGATATTGACGAAAGTAAAATATATGAGGACAAATCAGCGAGGAAAGAGGAACCGCTGAATGTCTCTACAAGGAGAGGCTGAACCACCATATCACGTGGGAAATCAAGAACAGATATGATATTCAATTTAACACAACTGTTAAACTGTTAAACTGATTACCTTTCAATTTGGACTTTCCAATAGCTCTCTAGGAGGGGTTTTCCCCAATTTTCCAATTTCGATCGGGTGATGCTCTTCTGCTATGAAGGAGCGCCTGTCCCATCGGGCGATGACCGGTGCAAAACTGCCTGGTCAGAGATTGGGAGACTGATAAATACTTCCCCACGGTCGCGAAAGGATGCGGAAAGATTTCAAGCCAGGTTGCTAGAAGTGCTCAAACGTTCTCCATCTGTTGATGATTCTTGGTCATCAACCTAGAGCTTATTCTTAGAATAGCCTATGGAGCGTCCATAGGCTATATTTCCATCCACTTTTGGTGAAGTATCTAATCACTCGAACATTGAGTGACATTTGTGCAGCGGGAGTCGACCTCTACGGCGGCTTCCCCTTTTAAGCCTGTAGCCCGTCTACGGCGCCCTGTCCTCGGGTAGATTCCGCCCCTTTTACTCGTATAAAAGGAATCCCCGAGTGTTTGTTATGTTCGTCTGTGGATAAATTATATCGACACCACTATCGCCTACAACACTTGGTTCCCACCAAATTGGTGCATCGACCAGTGAAGCTACCTCGTATTCTATCTGCAACCGGAGGAATCGAGGCCACAAGACCCGCGTGGCAGGAAGAAGAACCAACCGACTATCTGAAAATCTTTGTGTATCCTTTTCGTAAGCGATCCAAAGAGGTGTAAGAAAAATCGGAAGGAATACCACTGACTATCTGAAAATCTCTGTGCATCCTTTTCGTAAGTGATCCAGAGAGGTGTAGGAAAAATCAGTCGGTCGTGTGAACTTTTTCTTGAAAACTCTCTGTGCATCCTTTTCGTAAGCGAACCAGAGAGTGGGAAAGAATCAGTGTTACCACACAACCACAGACAACTTGGAAACTTTCTGTGCATCCTTTTCGTAAGTGATCCAGAAAGTGAAAGAGTAGTCAAGTGGAGCACATAATCACATTAATACGTGAAACTTTCTGTGTATCCTTTCCGTAAGCGATCCAGAGGGTGGAACAAATTTTGTGAGTGCAGCACATAACCACATAAGACCGTGAAACTTTCTGTGAATCCTTTTCGTAAGTGATCCAGAGAGCGGAACAAATTTTTGTGGGTGCAATTTTCCAATCGATCTCATAGATCTCTCGCGAATCCTATCCAAGGACCGGAGATCAATACATTGAGATTTGAAAGGAAGGCAACTTGAGTCAGAGGAGCTCATTTTGCCAAAAAAGTCAAAGTTCGACCAAGAACTCTTGACTTAAAGGATTGAAACCCAATCCTTATCTGGTCAAGGTCCAAGCCACCTTACCAGTCAGCACAGCGTTCAAGCCAACCAGGCACGCTTGCCCATCAGAGATCAGCACACAGCTGTCTCTATTCAACAACACCACTAACGAGCCTACAAGTTTGCGAAAACCTCCCTACTTGTACACTGAAGAAACAGCAAAGCAACCAACTTGCTGTAGGACAAAAAGAGAAGAAGTTGGAATCAAATCTCGAAGATGGCCGCACTTCAAGTTTTCAAAATCAGGATCAACAATGCCTGCAAACTCGTGAAATCGCACGAGTCACAAATTAATGACATTGATGTTCCCTTCACATTTCCTGCGACAAAAGAGCAATGTGAGCTGTACATTAAAGAGAAAACAGGAGTAATAACTAATCTCTTAAACTCTTTGCATAACGCAATGAAGCTCCAAGAAACGCAAAGCAATGCCGCTATGGAGTACATCAACACAAGGAATGATGAGAAAGAAAGGGAAAAGCTAATGACAGAACTCAGCAAGCACTTAGAGCTTGAATCATTTGATCTAGAAGTGGTTGTAGTGGAATGGCAGACTAGGATACAGTTCAGACAGCATGAACTGAGGGAGCAAATGACACTTTTGCATACGCCTGCTCCTAGTATCCCAAGCCAATCAGCAAGCGAGATAGGACAAGGCTCAGTAACGGAACGAAGTGAACGCCAGATCAAAGTGCGGAAACCGCTTCTAGAGATTCCCACATTCTCTGGCAACTTCAGAGAGTTCAACAGTTTTTGGACAGTGTTCGAATCACTGATTCACGGCGATGAAGACTTATCAGATGGCGACAAATTCCTTTTTTTGAAGCAAGCACTCAAAGGAAAAGCGGCTGCTGCTCTGAACTGCATCCCTGTCGTCGCAGACAAGTACAAGACAGCCGTAGACATTCTGAAGAAGCACTTTGACCGCTCTGCCAACATCGCAGATATACTTATCAATGAAATCGAACGACTTCAAGAAGCAAAAGACCATCCCAAAAGCTGCCGAGAAACCTTCGAAGCAATTAATTCGCGGATCATCCACCTGGAGCAAACCGGAATGAAGATGAACGCGGACAGAATTTGGCGGCGACTGATCTTGTCTAAATTTCCCGAAAACTTCTGCGCAACAGTCATCCAGAAAGAAACCATACGAGGAGATCAGTTTAGTGTTCAGGAGATTCTGGACGCAATCGACAGCATCATCTCACTAAGGGAAACGACATCGCTCACAACGGAAACCCTTTTTCCTAGCAACTCCCGATCAGGCAGCCACCAAAATGCTCGCGTCGAGAAGCCAAAATGGGATAAGGCGAAGCAATTTTCGGAGAAGTCACGGAAACTTTGTTTGTGTGGACAACCACACTCACCATACAGTTGCCAAAAATACACAACTCCCGAAGCACGCCGTCTTGAAGCAAGGAATCAAAGAGTATGCTGGAGGTGTTTCGCGAAAACCCATAACTCAAAGGATTGCACAGCGGTCGGCTCATGCCCTAAATGTAAAGATTCTCATCACGGATCTCTCTGCCTGTCGGACGCAAGGAAACAAGACAATGGCTATCTACAGCTGTCCCGACGTCCAACGAATAGCGACACTCAGCCTTCGCAAGCCTCCCGACCGCAAAGAAATCAAGTGAATCGAAATCGTCAACAAGCGAGCAACATGCAAGCAGCACAAAACTCGCAAAATGGACAGGAGATAACTACACTGGACAAATCTCCGTCTGTATACAATCAATGCGTACTTCAAATCGCATCTGCAATGATTTTCAACGAAGCTGAATGGGACTATCAACCAATTACGATACTGCTTGACTCTGGTGCCCAGCGAAGCTTCATTAAATCAGGACTCAGCGAAAAGCTTAAGCTGCCCGTCATTCAAACAACGTCATTCACCACGTCAGGAATGGGCGAGCTACAAGAAATCTTTAACTCCAACGAAGTACGTGTCATTCTGAGAGGCATGAAAGGCCCCAAAACAGCAAAAAAGATGTCCGTACACACGAAGCAGAAGCTCACGACACCGCTAGAGACAGCGTTTCTCACAGATGCAGACCGCCAATTCATTTTCAAGGCTAAGATTACCATTGCCCAGCAAACACTGGCAAAAACGACGGTATCGCCGGACATCCTCATTGGCCAGGACTTCCTCAGCAGCATCATAGATCACACTACTCCAGTGCTAAAGCTACCGTCGGGACTCATGCTAACTCCCACCATCTTCGGTTATACTATCTCAGGAACAAGTCTCTGTACCGCGACAGCCCCCACCACTGAGGTATACGGAAGCTCACTTATAGTAGCAGCGCCAACACTATCACCAAGAGAAGACTATAAACAGGATATCAAACACCTGTATGAGTTAGAATCCCTTGGTCTGAAAACAGAAAGCGATCCTGATGAAGCTTCCATTATCAAGTTCATGGACGATTACAGGAAGACGATCACAATCAAAGAAGGCACAATCACAGCAGGATTTCCTTTCAATGAGAATGTCTGCAAGCTAAAGGACAATTTCAACGTGGCCTTCCGTCGCCTACAAGCCCTTCTTCGATCGCTAAAAAACGACGAGCAGAAGTTCAGGATTTATAACGACACACTTCAAACCTATATCAAGGAAGGAATTATTGAGGAATGCACACTACAATCAACAGGGGTGACGACATTCTACCTTCCACATAGGCACGTATGGACGCCAGGAAAAACAACCGAACTCCGCATTGTATTCGATGCCTCATCTCATGGAAAAACGAGCTTAGCCTCAACGACGTTGTCTATGAAGGGCATGCTCTTACTCCGCTGATCCATGAAGTCCTACTACTGTTCCGGACGTACAAAAACACGATGGTTGCTGATATTCAAAAAGCCTTTCTCCAAATACGGCTTCCAGAACACCATCGAGATGCCACAAGATTCTTATGGATCAAGGACTTGCATAACCCAGCTGAAGGACCCAACGTGAAATACTACCGCTTCTGCAGAGTTCCCTTTGGAATCAACGCCAGCCCAGCCATCTTAAATCAATGCATACTCAAACACATCGAGGAGGGCAACTCACCCATCGGAAAAGAGTTATCTAAATCACTCTATGTCGACAATGTGTTGCTTGAAGGAAACAGCACAGCGGAGCTGGTGGACAAGTATATGGCCTCGAAACAAATATTCTCTTCGATTGGCATGAATCTTCGTGACTACCTCTCCAACTGCAAAGACGTCAACGACAATATCAAGGAATCAGATAGAGCAAAAGGTCCCGACGTCAAGGTATTGGGACTAAAATGGAAGGCAGCTGACGACACCCTGCTCATGGAATGTGTTGACAAGGAACATGCAAAAGTAACCAAGAGAACTGTGCTTAGCCAGATAAACGGATTCTGCTTTGACCCTCTTGGACTACTGACCCCGTTGATGATACCTGCGAAGATCTTCCTGCAGGATATACACAAACAGAAGCTGGGATGGGATGTTCCCCTTCCACAAGAAGAAGCTCAAAAGTGGAAAACTATCAAAGAAGACATAGTCGGATTCAAAAAGTCTATTCCACGCAGAGTGCTACACAAAACACCGGACGCTGAACACAAGCTTGCTGTTTTTGTTGACAGTTCGAAGAGAGCTTACGCCTGCTGTCTCTATGTCACAACGGTAGAAAATGGGAAAATGGTTACGACACTGTTCACAGCAAAAGCCAAAGTTGCACCAATCAAGAAGGAGCAAACCATTCCACGGCTAGAACTGCTGTCAATATTTCTCGGACTATCCGTTGCGGAGACTACTATGTCCAAGTGTGGAATTAAGTTCACAGAAGTCAACCTCTTCAGTGATTCTACCATCGCACTGTCATGGATCGGCAGCAACAAGAAACTACCACCAATTGTTACCACTTTGGTTCAGAAGATCGGATTCGCCGCAGGAAGAATAGGAACAGCAGCAAAGCTGAATTTCTTCCATGTTCCGACAGAAGAGAACTCAGCGGACTGTGCCACGAGAGGGATTGACAAGCACGGTTTCTATGGATGCAAATGGTGGAAAGGACCAAATTGGCTCAACTATCCTAATGAACATTGGCCCGTACGATGTATCAGCAACATCGATACTAGCGAGCATGAAGAATGTGAAATGCTCACTAACCAAACAGTGGAGCATTTTGAAACAAGCGACTGGCCAGTTGACTCCATAAGCAGCTATCCAAAATTGAAAAGGATCGTCGCATATTGCCTACGTTTCATCCGCTCGGCAAGCAAAAACACTCGCTTCAAGATCGCAGAGGAGGAGCAAGTGAAGACATTGCCTCCAAATGCAGCTGAGATCATCCTCGCAGAGAAGTACATCATTTTGCAAGAGCAACGAGTTTTCGGCACCACCGCTGTGTCCAACAACAAGCAGTTTAAGACGATCTACGACACTGACGGCATCCTAAGAAAATGTGGACGCATTCAACACGCCGACGTTCGCATTGATACTGCCAACCCTATGTACGTGCCTAAACAGAGCCCACTAGGACTACGAATTGCCGAAAGTATCCACGAACGAATGGCGCACTGTGGAAGCAATCAATTACTGTGCGAACTCCGCCAGCGATTCTGGATACCTAGAGACAGAGTGCTGTGCAAGAAAATCTTACGCAACTGCATTGTATGCAAGAAGTTCAACTCATCACCTTACTCCTACCCGGATATGGGACCACTACCAAAAGAAAGAGTAACGCAAGCACCACCATTCGCCTACACTGGAGTTGACTATATGGGACCGATCCTGATTAGAATCACCAATGGAGCAGACGAGAAGCGCTATGTGGCACTATTCACATGCTTAGTCACTCGACTTGTACATCTGGAATTGGCTACAGATCTTTCAGCCAAGAGCTTCCTTCTCACATTCAAACGATTCATCGCACGCCGAGGAGTTCCCGAAAAGATCATCAGCGACAATGGAACAAACTTCCGTCTAGGTGAAACAATTCTAAGCAGTAACGAAGCGAACGACGACGACACCCACCTATCGCTATTCTTAGCCGAACATCGAATCTCCTGGTACTTCATACCACCAGCTTCACCATGGATGGGAGGAGTCTGGGAAAGAATGGTTGGACTCGCCAAAAGAGCTATGCAGAAAACCATCGGACGGCGAAAGTTAACAGAAGAGCTACTACAAACATCGCTATGCGAGATCGAAGGAATTCTCAACTCAAGACCACTCACATATATTGGTGACGATGGTCCACCATGCAAATTCCTACGACCCATCGACTTCATTTACAAAGACGTTCGGCTTGGAACTACACAATTAATCCCTACCGACAATGATGATGAAGATCCAGATTATCGAATCACGCCGGAGCTAATCTCCCAGAAGGAAGCAAGACAAGCTCTTTCCGAAACCGAAAAGCTGACCAAAAAGTTTTGGAGCATATGGAAACACGACTATCTCCTTGAGCTTCGAGACCGGCACCACATCTTTCAAAAGGGAAGAAAATCTACGAAACGAAATCCTCAAATTGGAGATGTCGTACTCATCGACGAAGATTCTCAACTCAACAGAGGATTCTGGCCAATGGCAGTCATAATCGAGCTAGTTCCAAGCAGAGACGGCGAGATTAGAAGCGTGATTCTGAGGAATAGCTCTGGAAGAACGATCCAGAGACCTCTCACCCGCCTCATCCCTTTGGAAATTGAATCAACAATGGATACAAAGGAAGGCAACACCGAACCAACAACAAAGCGCAAGGATGGATTGATTGGAAAAGTGAAGAAAGTCCTGAAGAAAAAGACTACAGAAACGTCTGAAGTACGCAAGCAGCCACAGAGAGCGGCAAAAAAGCCAGTAAACTACTCGTCGTCCAACGCAAGCGTCAGTAATAAAAGTGCTCATATTACAACATCGTTGATGCTCAGCATATGCATGATCACGATGTTCTTCAGTAATGTGACTTCCGCAGCAGAACTCTCCTGCTTAGACCACGGAGTGCAAATCAACACAACATTCGCATCGGACTCGGAATTGTGCCTTAATTACCAGGACTGCTTGAGAATTACCACGAAGAAGGGCCTAACAGAGGTGGCGCTACCGATAAAGCATCGAATGGCAGATCACAGCATTCAGTGGCGCACTTTGAATGGTACAACACAACATTCAGACACCATTATTTGCCCAGCAGGAAACGTGTGCGACATGATCAGATGCATATTCTGCCTGGATTTCTTCAGCAACCCGCACTGTGCTCCCAATACTGCCATAACGATCGCAGCAGTCTGCACTTATCTCATGATAATGTTACTCTGGTTCATTTGCTGCATTGGACTCCAAGGAACGAAACTCCTCAGACGAGGCAACGACAGCGATGTTCAACACACACAACCGGTAGAAGATCCTAATCAACAAGATGTTGGACTAATCGAAATTCCCACCCAGCAATGGCAAAAACGTCGTCCAATTCAATCCAAGATGATCACCTTCGTTGCCATCATAGCATGCCTCTTTCAACGAAGCGAGTCGTGCCAGTACACGCATACCCTCAGCTCAAACAATACCATATGCACGAAGACTGCCGATACTTTCACATGCCGTTACTCCATGGAAAATCGAATCACACTAAGTGAACATCGACCTCAAGCCTGCTTTCGGATTCAGCATCAAAACGAGACCATGGGCAGTATGGAGATACAGCTACAACATGTCATCCTGCAATGCAATCCCGTCGTGCTATACTACACCAGAGATGCCCATATCGTCACAGAATCAGCCAAACGCTGCCATTTCTCTGGATCTTGTTCATCCAATACTTGTGCGCACACCAGTCAACGAACGTATATTCCGGAGCTTCAAAACACATACGACTTCCCAGGAGTCGCACGTTGTACCTCATCATGTGGAAGCATCGGCTGTGGATGCTTACTACCAATGCCTGGATGTCTCTTTTCCCGCTCATACGCCAAGCCACAATCCGAGACAATATATCAGATCCTCCACTGTCCGACATGGGAAGAATCCGCAGTACTGAAATACACCTACATAAGTGCAAAAGGAGAAAAAGAATCTACAACACTCACGGTCACCGCACAAACAGCAAAAGTGCAGAAGAATGCCAACATCACGATGGAGTTCGTTACAACACCTCTCATCCCTCTGCTCAGCACAATATTCCTGCAAACTGCTGATTCCACCACTGCACATACAGCTATGGTGGACAAAGATGAGATATTTGCGCTACGATGTCCAACGTTGGAAAGTTCAAAAAACCTTTCCCTCTGCCATGTAGAAGACACATGCAAGTGCTTTCCGACAGATGATGAAGCAAATTGCCAATGCAAGAACACGAATATCACCGATCTGATCACGTCACTGGACAGCCGACTACCGCTTTCCTCCTCATTCTTGCAACTACAAGAAGCTAATGGAAGAATTTTCGCCGTTAGTCATAAGTCCGTCATCGATCTATCACTAACAACCGCGGGAGAATGGAACACAGCGAACATCGTGAACAACGAAGATTGTGACATTACGGCGTCTCCAATCCAAGGCTGCTACAATTGTTTAAGCGGTGCGAAGCTCACCTTCTCCTGCCGATCAAGTCATCCAGCAATGGTGGAGATAACATGTCAAAGGAACGTATTCGCTGCTTTCTGCAACGAGCATACTGTGCAAACCATAGCACTACTCCAGTCAACGGTAGCGAGATACAGTGATCAGTGCCTTTTGAGATGTGGAAAAAACATTCACAATTTCAATATCACCGGAATATTGGCCTACAATCCTCACCAAGATGCAGTGCACTTCTTCAACGAGACTGATGAAGCCTTATACGTCAATATGTACAACTACCCCGATGTGATGCACATGATCAGTGTCGCATTGTCTTCATGGAAATTCACGATTGCAGCCGCCATCGCAATCATAGCCTTGATCGCCTTCACAGTCTTCTGTCTACCAAAGATCATAGCGATTATTCTCTGCTAACTCAGTGGATGACACCAAGCCTAGTCATGTACATACTTAACATCACTTATCACCTTGTTCGCCCGACCCAGGTTGCTGCAATCAGAAATCAGACCTCAAGTGGTCGTTATCAATCATGACACGGCCACCTTACAATATCGCACATCTGCATAAATAGGGATAGAGCACCACGCTGCCATAACTATGTCGCTTCCATACGCCGTCCCGCTCCCCGAAAGTGAAGAGGATCTGCTCGACGTGGAGTTGGATTATGAAGAAGATGCACCAGTCACCGAAGTCCTACCAGCCGCTGCCCCAAGCGAACCAGCCGCTGCGTCAAGAAAACGCCCGAGGCGCAGTCGTCCGCAGCCACCTTGCGCCGAACCCGAAGACCCGCCAAAGAAAAAGGTACAGTCGCTAATTACCTCGAAAGTAATTTTGCGCTCAAAGGCTGTTTCTGAGGCTTACCGCGAGGACGACACCAAGAAGATGTTTTACGCGATAATCGACGCCCTCGATGAACAGCGCAGACGGCAGCAACGGCTGGAGGACCAACAAGATCGCATCGAAGCCCTCCTCAACGCAGTACTCAAGCAGGGACGAGACAAGGCATCCGCCTGCCCCAAGGTCCTGCCCACACGCTACTGCGACGTGTGTGATGTGGCAGGACATCAAGCAGCGGACTGCCGCAACAAAACAAACATGGATCCGGCACGCGTGGAACGCCGTTACAAGAAGAAAGGCATTTGTAAAAAATGTCACTGTATTCACTTGTAAGGTGTTCACTTTCTATTTATATATATGTTCTTGTTTGTATTTAATTCATTTCTCTAAAACATGTAATTCAATTGTTAAAATAAAATATGCTCTCAACGATGTTGCACACATTTTCTTTTTTCCTTGCTCGCCCGGAGTGTTGATGATTCTTGGTCATCAACCTAGAGCTTATTCTTAGAATAGCCTATGGAGCGTCCATAGGCTATATTTCCATCCACTTTTGGTGAAGTATCTAATCACTCGAACATTGAGTGACATTTGTGCAGCGGGAGTCGACCTCTACGGCGGCTTCCCCTTTTAAGCCTGTAGCCCGTCTACGGCGCCCTGTCCTCGGGTAGATTCCGCCCCTTTTACTCGTATAAAAGGAATCCCCGAGTGTTTGTTATGTTCGTCTGTGGATAAATTATATCGACACCACTATCGCCTACAACACTTGGTTCCCACCAAACCATCAGCTATGTTGCACTCTTCTGTTAAAGTACTAAGGAGTAGTTGGTTACGACTGTAACTTCATGAGCAACATTGAGTGAATTAACCATAGCAAAATGTGCTTCAATTGCATTTTTCTCACTTTATGGCTCTCTATCAGCTTAATTTATGCCGAAAAGTTATTATCTCAAAGCGACTTTTTGGCTAACGTTTCGACATCTGTCTCTCTCCACTATTATCTGCATTTATTAAGTTTACCACTCAAAGTATGCAAAAAAGACTCGCATAATCATTGAACGGAGTTTGAAAAAACTTTCTGGTAATAGGGAGAAACCCAAAATAATCTGCTTGTCCCCCATCTAGCGCTCTCTAGAAAAATTTGTTAGGTGAAGCTATAGTTCACCTCCATAGCAATCGAGAAGTTATTTATAAACTAACGTAGTACAGTGTTGGTAATACCATGCAAGTTATGATACCTTCCTTAATTCTGAAGATAAGTCATGTACTATGTCAAAGTACGCAAAGCAACCAAAGCGAGATATTTCTTTGCTGATTTCACTTACGTTCATTCTCTTGTCAGTGTTTCTGCTTCTCCAATCTATGAGCAGATTTTTACAAAACATTCCAAGAATTACTTCAGGGTAGTTCGACTCAGTAAAAATTGACTGAAACATACTGGTCTATCAATGATATAAACATTTCCCACCAGTTGCAAACTATAACTGATAAAAATCTGCAACATTTTTCGGGAGATTTTACAAACATGTTTACCAATATTTCCCAAACTGTCATTCCACTAATCTTACAGAAGTACAGAAAATTTGCTTCAGAAATAGTAATAGTGGATATTAATGGCGGTTCCAGAATTTCCGTCCAGGGGGGGGGGGACGGCAAAAAATTTTTCAGAAGGTGCATGGCGTCAGCCACGCACTCCGAAGAAATTTTCGGGGTGCTTTTCAAAGTTTTTGCCGGCCCCCAACCCCTACTGGAAAAAGGGGAATGGCGTCAGCCACATTCCCGAAAGAATATTTTTCATAAGGCTAAATTGAATTTTTGAGGAATTTTAAAAATTATTTTAATTGTTTACAAGAATAAACAAGTCACTTGCACATTTTTATACAGGCAAGTAAATTTCAACAATTTCGCTACCCAACCTTGGAGGGGGGGGGGCCCTCCCCCCGCCCATCCCCTCGATCCGCCACCGTTATTTTTCGTGGTTACGTATGCTTCGTAAACATTTACATAGGAATATATTCTATAATGTGCTGAAGGTAGTACCACGTGTTCTTTTGAATTCGATAAGCGACAGACAGCCAAACTTGTTGTGCAAAAGCCACTTTTGAAAAGACTTTGTGACAGCGTGTCGAGATCAATTGTGCATTCTAAGAGCAAAAATCATCACACTTTTTGACAAAAATGTTCGATGTGCGCGAGAATTTGGGAATTCTCAAAATCGAGAACGTTCGCTCTTTGTACTGACCTATTATTCTCTTGCTTACTCGTACAACACATTTAACTATAGATGTTATTTTGTAAGAAATTCGACTGCAAAGAATCTCATACTGTAAGGAAGGAGAGTTTTTTATGCAAAAGGGAAAGTGACTATATAGGTTAGGCTCCGGACAGACTTCACGCAATTTGATCGTCGCGACTCAATCGCCGACATCCATTCATTTTCATTTCACATTCAAAAATTTCGGGCTGGAAAAGTATCACAATCGGAATGCAAGTTGATCGGCATGGAATGATGTTGTAGCAGTTGTCTCGTCGCGATTCAGTCGCGACGATCAAATCGCGTGAAGTCTGTCCGGGTCCTTACAGCAAAAATCTACCATTCGGCCTTGAATACATGGCTTAAGAACACTCATGAAAAAATATGCGGATATATGAACCTCACAGCGAACTCCATGTCAGCCGAACGCGGTATTTCCTTTCCCGAGCCTATATGTTGTACTAAAGAACTAGCTAATGCTAAGCTGCATGGAGTAGAAATAACTAGCCTAAAATTCCGAGAGATTCAAAGGTCTCGATGCTATCCGCTCTATTTCCGTCTCCTGCTATGTTCAGAGACGTTTTGTCTTTATCAGGACCTGTTCTATTGTGATTGAAGTCAACCATTTGACAACAGCGTGGGCCCTGGTAATGCGCGGCATTTATTTTTCTTGACCTAAATGGAATGGATCTTGGCAAACAACTCTAAAAGCTTCAGCTTTTTCGCAACATCAGTATCGTCAATAAAGCAGTTTGATGACCCGAGAAATCAGAATTGCTAAATTAATGGGTCAAAATTTAGAAATGAAAGTTGGGAGGCTGAGTAATTGGTAAAAAGTCAATTACTTCTGCCCAAGGCAATTTATTCTGAATCAGGGCGCAGAGCTTAACTTAGTTCCTGATTGCAATTTATGTGATCGCACTTTTAACTCATGGTTAATAAGTTATGATTTTCAACACTGACCTAAAAGTAACATGAGGGGTAAAGTACTGCAGAGATGTTAAGAAGTATAAAAAGCGTCACGGGTTTCCATTAACCGCAAAAAACATGATGTAGTAAAATGAAGCTTTGTTTCCCAAACATCGTCTTTGCAGTCCTAAGGCCATTGCTTTACTTTGCTCTTTTGTTATTCATGTAAGATTCTGCATCATCAATCACCTTCCACGTAATCATAGACAGGCAGTGAGAAATTTTTGCATAATTGTTTCACAAAGAGACCACAGAAAACAAGGCAACAATTTATTAAGCATCCGAAAAGGACGTAGCTCGCTTGGACAGCCTATAATAAATATAACAATGGCTCCTGAAATGGATACAGACGAATGCAGAAATCTAGAAATAGCGTTGAGATCACTTAGCGTGATCCTCATAAGATCGCTAGGATATGAAAGTTACGAGATTTTATGCCATTGGTTTGTTCCAAAAATAATTGTTTTGTAGTATCGCTTCACGGAAAATTCCCACAAACTCACTTTAGTGTCGGTACTTCACCTCGAAGAATGGTTAATGTGCTCTCCGTCTCTGTAAAGTACGAAAAGTTGCGTTAAGCGTCGTTTTTAATCCTACGATTCTACCCTTGCTGTTCTGCGTCCTGGGCCGGATCGTCCGTGTCTGGACGATCTATTTGGTTTGGGTTTAGCTTCAAGCTTTTTGGGCTGGAGTCCCCCATTTTTCCTAGCACTTCTGCCTTTCATTGATCTACGCTGCAAATGATATTATGCGTTAGTCAGAATAATACTTGCTTTACAGTTTAAGTATCATGTAAGTCATCACATCCCTTCATTGCAAGCATGAAGACACGTTCAAAAAACGAGGATGTTAGAATCTTCAGAATCTCTTTTCATTCTAATAAAAGTAATACACAAGACGTCAAGCTTCAAATAATTTGCAATACGTTGCCCTTGAAATTACAATTAGCCTTAAAAGACTGGCAAGATAAAATCATTGTATTAGGTTGTTACATAAGTCTTGTTACACTTAACTTCAAACGGCGATAAGTCATACATCTCATAGTCTTTGCAGGACTCCAAGGTGCCATTCGGTAGAGCAAAGCAAGCTCTACAAGATGGTCTGCAAAAGTTCGCACCAGCTCCGACCCACCATAAGTTTGCACCCAAAATCTGAGTCGTACTGAAATTCAAAAAATCGCGAAAAATTCATATCTTTGTTCAAACAAATCCTACGGATCTCCAACTTGCTCATAAAAATTGTCCACTATATAAAACACTCATATGTACCATTGCTGTATTTTTTCCTTATCTAGAAATCGAGAAAAATAATTTTTTTTAGTTTTTACAAAAACGAAGCTATGCTGTTTATATTCATGTAGCTGTATACTACAAGCTCTTAGAAGTATGACCGTAAATTTTCAGCTTCCCAGAAGCCCTAGTTTTCGAAAATTACCTAATTTAGCATTGAACACCCGAGTGATAAAAACTAAATTTGGTATTTTTCAAAAACCAGAGCTTCTGAAAAGCTAAAAATTTTCGGTTATACTTCTAAGAGCTTGTAGTATACAGCTACATGAATAGAAACAGCATATCTTCATTTTTGTAAAAACTAAAAAAATTTTTTATCTCGATTTCCAGATAAGGAAAAAATACAGCAATGGTACATATGAGTGTTTTATATAGTGGACAATTTTTATGAGCAAGTTGGAGATCCGTAGGATTTGTTTGAACAAAGATACGAATTTTTCGCGATTTTTTGAATTTCAGTACGACTCAGATTTTGGGTGCAAACTTATGGTGGGTCGGAGCTGGTGCGAACTTTTGCAGACCATCTTGTAGAGCTTGCTTTGCTCTATCGAATGGTACCTTGGAGTCCTGCAAAGACTATGAGATGTATGACTTATCGCCGTTAGAAGTTAAGTGTAACAAGACTTATGTAACAACCTAATAAATAGAAATGTACCTGGCAACAACGCTGCGGTAATGCAGGGATGTTGTCCTTGCACCAATCGTCCTAAAATATCAAATAATTGTTTCCAAACTCGTAGTCCTAACTCCTTTTCAAACGGTTTTAGATTAACCAACAATAATCTTCAAGAGGACGTTGAAAGCTCATACCTCCTCCCCAGCTGAACCAACGTCGAGCAAAACGGAATCCATTTTTTCGCAAATAACATCAACCTGAACTGTTAGCATATTCAAAACATTATGCCTCGAAAGTTCATTATTTATGAAAGAGAATCAGGGAAGTTGCATTCGTTACATCCTATATCTGAGCGTTAAGCCAAGAGAGATGTGATCTGCTAGTTGAAAAAAAGCTACAGTTACCAGAACTGAAATGCTGTGGAAGCAAATAATCATGGGAGAAAGTATGTGATGGGTTACTATATGATGTCTTGGTATATGATATGGTTGTAAAGAACTGAAATTTTTCATCAAGTGGACATTATCGATAATTGATTTTTTGAAATTTCTTCAAACGAACGAATCGATTTCCGATTTTCATATTATATTCAAATCGAATATTCGAATATGGGCACATTCCGAAATTCAAGTTTTCAAATACTCGAGTACTCGACCATTCGAATAATCGAAAACTGAATTTCATCGATTATTCGAATATATCCTTGACAGATATACAAACTTCCAGCCTCATATAAAAATCATATTTTTCACAAATTTTTGTTTTTGGACCGATACGGACCAAACTTTGCACACATACACTGGAGGCGGGGGGGGGGAGTGTCATAGGGTGCTTTTCGTTATCCCAATATCGATTTTATCGATTTTTTGCAAAAATTAACTACGTGGCTGGAGTTCGAGGGGTTTAAATTTGCACGCTGGTTACGAAACTATTATTGTCAGGACAGCGGAGCCGGGTTTGCCGGTTAGTGTACGAATATGCAATAAAGCTTGCGTAAACTTGCGACTAAGTATCCGAATATGCATCCTCTGCTGGGAATTTGAATATTCGAACCCCGGTTTAAAAAATTTCTCGATTATTCGAATACTCGAATTGCTGTCGTTCAAGACTTTTCAATCACTCGAATATAAGACTTATTGTCTTTCAAGATTCTTTGAATATTCGAATATTCAAATAGCCATTTTTCTGATGCGAGAACGAATGAGTATTCGGATAAATTCTATCCATTATTTGACTATTCGAATAATTGAGTAAATTCACTTTGTCGAAAATTCGATTATAGAATATACAAACAGTCGGATATCTTGAATTATCTATTCGAATACGACTATTCGAGATTTAATTATTCGGTTCCAACTGTAGTCTATGCCACGCTTAGAGAATTTTCGAATATTGATGGAAGGTTAAGGTGCGAGGAATTTCTTTGCTCAATGTATCGACTATGCCCACTTACAGTCATCTGCTAATTTTACCTCTGATGACGATGACGATGATGACGATGACGATGAATCACTTTCACTACTATCACTTGATGATTCTTTTTTACCATTTTTTTCAGCCACCACCAAAAGCAACAACTAAAATTGCGAGAGGAAGCATTGAGGTGTGTTGTACAAGAAAACTAATTTAAGATGCTTACTGCTCCAAAAAGTATGAGTTTCAGCATCACTGAAGAGTGAATCTGGTTTCCTACTGGCTTGCCCTGATTTTATACAGCGTGTCGTAAGGAAACCGAAAGCTGAGCTAATATATGTTAATATGCTATATGTGTCCTTGGAAGAGTAAGATTTCCTATAAACAGCAGCTGCATGACCACGAGATATTATGTTTATACGCTCTTTCAATCCCAGTTTAGAACCATGTACCAGACTACTGTCAAATTGCTTGCCATAGGGCATTATTCACAAACTTAGCTTAGCACATTGTCAGCTCAGCTGTTGTGTAATTCAGTGACCTTTCGTGGCTGTTACTGAAAGATTTAGTACTCATGACCGTGTTTGTCAAACCCATCTTCAGTATATTTTCCCATAATCGTGTTTGCGGACGGCTGCACTCCAGGGGAGACTACTTTGTCTCAAGCCAAACAGGTCAACGTTCGTGTTTTGAAAGATGTCGGACTTGCTTAACTGAACATTTAGCTCGTTATTTGCTCACACTTTTATTATAGGGCTTCATGAAACATCGAGGAAGCATAATAGTTATGCGGATTTCTGGTCGCATTTCGATAAGATGAAGGCCTCCCTCTAAATAACTGTCATCCGCTTCTACTTCAACGTAGAGCCGCCTAGATTAGCAGCAGTCCTACATAGACTAGAAATGAGCCTGAATATTCATTCGACGCTTGTCATTTCCAGAGAAATCAGTATGCAATTTTTTTCGGCTATATTTCATCACTTCTTATCTTTCCTAGAGAAACGCAAAGAGATAGATTTTTTTTGGGTTCACAAATTTTTGTAGGCTCGGCAATAGAGTGAACGGCGGCGTGTATTAAACGACGTGTCTTCTTTGCTATGATTGGGGAAGTGCGTGGGTTTCAAGAAGGCGATTAGCTATTTTTATTGAGTGGTACCGTTCTTCAGGTAAACTTGTGTTGAGAATGTAGAAGTAAAGCTACTAGGTTGTCCCAAAAGCAAACTCCTTAACAGAATGACTACCAAAGATCTGCCTGTGTCGTAATCCAGGTAAAGTCTGAGGCCGAAATCGAAAAAAAATCCATCACCTGAAAACTAATTTTTTGCAAAACTTTACCGACCTCAGACTTCGTCATTGTACAATAGACACATAATAGTACTCAAATGTGCCTTTACGAGGTTTTTTATATGCATAGAAAGTGCGAAAAAAAGATAGTCCAAAAATGGCAAGTTACGCCCTCAGCTCCTCTCACATGTGTAATTTCATTCTACAAACTAGTAAGTATGGTTAATGTTTTAGCTCTGTATGTGCCCTAATAATCGAGAATTCCCAGGTAAACCATAAAAAACCGAAAAAAGTAACATTTTTGCATTTTCGGGCCATTTTGTTTCCGCAAGTTTGAGCCCCGCAAAATCCACCAAATATATCTTTGGGTGCTACTATATGTCTACTGTATATTATATATGTATGTGTAGGTATCAGGTATGTCGTCTGTCTATGTATCAAGTTAACGGCCGCTAGGGATTTTCTGGATTTCTAACAATAAGGTGCCTGAAAAAATTTTGATTTTCGCCTCCAAATTTTACCTGGATTATGAATTAGGCGGTCTTTAATGGTGATTCTGTAGAGCTTGCTTTACTTTATCAGAGGTACCCTAAGCCTGCTAGGAAGACAAAAATAGCTTGATATATATCAAAAAGGAGGTTAGTTTCGGGACAACCTAATAGGAGGAAGATTCCAAACTTGGAAATGTGTTAAACATCCATCTCACAAGTGTCTGGGTTATGCACGTAAACTCCACACCATAAGCAAGCCAGGAAAGCTTCTAAAGTCGTAGATGTGTATAACCAAGGCTCTCCATTAGCTAAGCGGGGGCACTACATTCTCAGACAATTGCATCGGGAAGTTCGCGGGTGCTTGCTCGGCCACCAATCATCCATGCCGCGAGCTGCCCGGTATAAACCGATATTAGACCCGACAAGTGACCGCGGCGCATCCTGTAAGTGCCCGATAGTTGACCCGATTTAGCATGCTTGTGAGGCATAGGAAGAGTAAAAAATTTTGGCCTGTCTTTCATGACAACGACTGAGCACAAATTGAGCAACTTGTTGGCTCATCTGCCGACATCATCTGCTGCCGTCGATAACACTCAACCGATTGCTGAAGCTTGTTTCATGAGCATATGAACTCAACTGCCACACAACCCAACCCGAGAAGCGACTATCAGCACCACAAACACTTAGGGTAGCCCCATCGCTGCGGCGGACCTCACGCGGGTTGCGCCATAAGCTACAGCACGTAAGAAGTGCGGCCTTTGATAAGGCCCGCGGCACGCCGAGTGAGGTGATTGGGCCGCGATTCTCCCGATAAGCTCTTTCCAATTTTGACTTTAGCCGCGGCGTTCCCGGTAAAATATACATGGGCCGCGGCGTGCGCGGCTGAAGTTTTAAGGGCCGCGGCGCGCCATGTAGCACGCTTTGAGGCCGCGAACTTTCCGATGCAATTATCTGAGTTGTTGTGAATCCTGCGCATCGTTACGTCCTACGGGCAGAAGAACCGCGTTCGCGGATTGCTCCTGCGCTTTCGTTTGTCGTAGACCTTACAAGAGAAGGATATTTGCTCGATGTGAAGTTTCCACATAAAATGTGTAATGACTTATAGAGCATGGAACGCTGATTCCAATCTGCTTTCATGATCTGCAAGCACTAATGGGAGGGCAGATAATTTTTTTGGAATCCAAGGGTTTGGCTAACAACCCTCCACAAGGGAGGTCCGTTTGGTCAAAGTGGCCTTTCACATAAAATTGATACCTCTTCAAAAGATGTTAAAGCTGATTCCAAATCTTTCTTCATTGTCTGCGAGCGCCTCTGGACGTCGAGTTAGGAGCGTTTTTTGAGTTAAAAAATTCAGGTAATTAGAACAAGATTCGTTAGAATTTCTCAAATGGTCCAGTGTTGATTACCAGAGCACTTTATTTGAGCAACACCTTCTGTGTAAAACACTCATACTTGAAACTACTCTGTCTGAGCGCTGAAAAGACGGTAAAATTTGATTTTACCTAAGCTATACGTTTATTTTTCGCACCAAAAAATATTCATAATTCGGCATGCAAAGACGCTTGGCACATAATGACATCAGATCTGAAATCACCATTCGATGCTCTTCAAAGTGATATAAGACTCATTTGGAAAGGCCACTTTGACTAATCGGACCTTCATTGTAAGATAAAAACAGGTTTGGGATCTTCCCTGCGCTTGAAAGAAGTAATGACTAGCACAAGTTTATTTTGAACTAGCTGGTGGCCCCGGTCTCACCCGAGATTTCAAGTTAGTTAAGCCAACAGAACTTGTAAACTTACGCCTCTAGATTTCTTCCAACGTGCGCCTAAAGCGCTTTCAGACTAAATGCCGCACCCATCAACTTTGAGACTGAAATGGACTTTACCGCCGCTGCATACATGCTTATATGTAAAAATGATCGGTTGCCATGATGGCCCTTCATTTTATAAGGTTTGAGTAAACAAATCGATAAATCGATAGAATGGCCCGGCGAATCGCAGCGGAAAGTAGCTCTAAACCACCTCCGGGGTCGAAAATATACGTGTGCGAAGTTTCAGCCGGATCGGGTTCAGTGGCGCGCGTTTCTATAACGAACGAACAACTAAACGAACATCCTCACAGACACTGAGTTTTATATATATATATATAGATTTGAAGGTATTAACTGCATAAAACGATCTGGTAGTGATCATGGCCCCATTTGAGCTCTGAGCTCACAGATTACAGTTCTAAATGATTTTATTGCAGCCGCGCGTCTAAAGTTTTGCTTTAAAATTTTTTTATAAATCCCTATTACATACGTTTCTTAAACTGATTCGGAATCAGCGTGTCAGCTACACAAGATAGAATACATTTTATATGAAAACGTTACTCTTCGACCAAGTATTCTTCTTTCCTAGTTTCATTCCTTAGCTTAAGCACGACTACAGTAACAAGAAGCATTTTCTCGAAATGTTACTTATGGTATGATAATGGCACTAAGCATGGACTACTATGAAAAATTAACTGTGTGAAAGAAGTTGAATATCAGCGCAAAAAGCAAATATCTCAATGCAAACAAATGCAGTAGCCTCAGCATGTAGAGAGTGGAAAGGTCTTCTTCCAATGCTTGTTTCTTTTCATTCAGAATGAAAGCAAGTAAGTATGAGTAATCTCTATACATGATGATGATACAAGCTCTCTGAAAGATTTAGAAAGTTTTTGCATGCCGTTCATAGTAAAATCCTTGGATTATTTATGAAATTATTGAGATTTCCGATGATGGCCGGTTTTGTCGTGTACAACCATTTATTTCCACTCAAAATTCTAACAAACAAATCTATGGAGCGGAGTAGAGTTTACTCTCGCGGAGGTATTATTCGATGCAGCTTGTATTCTGAAAGCTTCGCTTTGCCTGTTGCTGATGTCTCTGCGGTTCTATCGCCATGGATCAACGAGCAAAATTGCAAAATTCATAGAAGCGTAGACTTGAAGAAAACGCTAGTAGCTAACAAGAAGAAAAACATTTTGCAATATCCTAGTCATCGCAAGCAATTGGAATTCCCCAACGTTCTGACGAAAACCTATTCATGAAAAATCCTCAACTTTTAGAAGACATGTAGCGTATGAGTCTAGCGATCTAGCGTTGGGCCTAGCGATATTTGGATATCCATAAAAATAGCTACAAAGGGTGGATATATAAAAGTTTCCGTCTCTATTATAAGAGGTCGATTTGTAAAAGTGTTTTTAGGGCGGTTAGTTTTCCTTACACGGAGATCGTTTTGTACTGTTCAAAGATGTTCTTGAGGATTATATTTTTTAAAACCACTTTGTCTACTTAATGTGCTATTGTTTCTTGAATGAAAGGCTTCAGTGCTTACTAGGTTACTAGCTTACCTATTGATATGTACCATTACGCTTGAAGATTGACATTTGGTGTTCCTGAAATTCTATATGGAAACATTCTCAGCTGAGCTTTGGCTCAGTACGTAATTTCTCGATATGATGTTGAAGAGAGCACAACTTGAAACAATCAAGCTTCTTCGTAGAATACTACTGTCCAGAAATTGATAGGGAGTGTACCATGCAGGATAATATGTTTAACGCATGTTTTCTTATACTGCTCAATGTGACTTATCTGTAGTGGCTTTATGCCCAGTGGCTTTTCTGTAGTAACTTGATTCCGAGCTTCTTGGATGTTTATTTTGACAGCTCACAGCTCCCTTTGCTCAAATCTGAGGTACCATCGTACACTATTATGGGAGACATTTTGCAATACCTCTTTCACTATTGAGACAACCTCTGAAATTTATGTCTCCTTCATTATGTCTTCAGGAAAGTTTATTTCGTAGGCTCCCATCCTTCCATCGTTTATAAAAGCCGCTGGTTCTCCAATTTAAATTTGGAACTGGTTGTATTCATTTTCTAACACTTGCATAGACGAAAAATTTTTTTAGGAAATGAGTCTGTGGGTCTTCCCTTCACTCAGAATGCTGTGGACTGGTAGAATAAAAAAGTGGCACAGTGTGCAAGATTGGAAATAAAAGTACCTATCAGATTAATGCCAGGGAATGTAGCTCAATCGATAATGAAATCCTAAAAATATAAAGATTTGTTTCAAACTTGAATGTAATTCTGCAAATCTATCACAGCAAATCTCCAGGGGCCTTCTTGTTGAAAACTATACCTCACAATATTGATAATATATTTGTATACTTAGGGATATTGTTTCTCTTGACCCTAACACAGAACAGTCTGACTCGCTGTCGTTCCACTACCACTAGCATCATTCAAATAAGGCTCGCAGTGAAATAATGAACAAGAGACAATTACAAGCAGGGCTCGGCACGGTGGCTTATAAGCAAGGTGGAAATCGTTTTTGGGACAAACAGCAAAGGGGTTTCGTTTTTGCTGCCGAAAAACAAAATTTGCGACATTTTTTTATTCTACGTTTCGGTTGGAGATTTTTTAGGGGTTATGGTCTAGGGTCAAAGGGGACTTCGTAAGAATTCGCAAAAGTGAAGGGGGACTTCGTTCTTTGCATTTCCAACCAGCCACTTCGTGCCAGCTTTGATTACAAGACACAACTCCAAGAACCAGGAGTTCCAACATTTTCATTGGAGACAAAATCGGACTTGACTTTGTCTCATAATGCAGTGTGCTGCGCATCACCCGAAAAGCTGACCCAACATGGTCCTAGCATGGGTTGAACTTCCTAATCTCTGCAATTTAAACATCTATTCCATTCCCTTGCGCTCCGTCCTGAAAGAGTACTTGCACTAATCTTTGGATTAGGATAATATAATGCATGAGTATTTGGGTTCCATAATATGTCTCAACTCTTTGTAAAATCAGCTTTTGTTTAGACGTGTGACCTTTTTTGCTATAACTATTACATTATGTTGTCATCGTTTCTATTTTATGAAGTCCTGTTTGCTCCTTAACCCATTTTTAGATCATTTCATCGTAGACAGAATAATCACATGCACTTTGAAGCAACTATTTTGTGTCGAACAACACATGTTTAATTTAGGAAATTTATGTTGAATATGTATGTTGAATTTGTATGGTTCTTGGGCAAATAGCTTGCTATTTATTTTGCCGGCCAGACTGGATCTAGCCGGCAAAACATACGTACGTTGCATTTCCTATTCATCTTTTTTTTTTGGCAAAACACTTTTATCTCAAAAGACATCCTTAATCTAATGTCATTTGACGTGTGATTTTTGCTTTGTCTGGATGAAAGGTATATGCCAGGTGAGGCATTTTTTGGCCATTGTTACTGCCAGAATGACATGAAACCTTGAGACTTTGGCGTTCAATAAGGTGTGAATTTCTGCAAAAGTTTCACAAAGATTTAGTCTTCCGTAATTTGAAATATAGCAAGAACTGATGCATAAACTAAAGTCTTCAAGCCATGCAAAATAATCGGTAGGTACTTTGTGAAAATATCAAATCCCGCAGCAAGATTCGTACCCTTGCACCAGATTTACCAGACTTTAGGAATGAAAATGTATTTTTCACTCGATACTGGACGATATTACACTGGGCCGTATGATTTTGAATTGAACTTTTTTGGAAAGAAAGCCCCCTACAAACTAACCTTATGCTGACTAAGAGCGAGTTTTTTAGTTCTCATATCAGCATCTTACACCTTTTTCAACTTCCATCATGTTCAAAGTTGCTAGCATATGCGGAAAAATTCAAAAGTTCAAATAATATTGACGTTCGTCGGATTATATGGAAGTAGGAATGATTTCGTAAAGCATGTGTTCGATACTTCTACAGAGGTGAATCTACGATAACACTCGTATTGTACCTTGTTTCAGCCACGCTGGTTCACCTAACTTCGAGTGCCGTCGCCATGTCCCGCTTCAGAGTGAACGAGTTCTGAATCCAAAGGCACCA
The DNA here is from genome assembly GCA_958299035.1 of Cylicocyclus nassatus. Taxonomy (NCBI): domain Eukaryota; kingdom Metazoa; phylum Nematoda; class Chromadorea; order Rhabditida; family Strongylidae; genus Cylicocyclus; species Cylicocyclus nassatus. Next base: position 39,117,101 of record CATQJL010000223.1, on the reverse strand, counting down.
TTCAACTCAGCTCGTCGAGACTCTTCTGATTTATAGAAGTACTTATAGGGATAGGATAGGTGCAGGTTAGGCAGTCACATCTAAGGAACCTTACCAGAATTTGCTTGGGTAGCTAGTCAGTCAGCGTGCATCGAGTAAGCACACCGAGTGACCTAGAAGAAGTTGGCAGAATCTGAATGCCTACTGTATACCTACCGTATCCAAACTGGCATTTCTATTTACCGGAAGATTCGCTCTTCAAGCTAATAATAAGTTACATCTTGGACATTGGATTCAGAAAATCCACTCTATAGGGAGGGCGATGCGAAACGAAATTTGGCGGCACTGTTGTTTTTTTACTACAGTGCTGGACATAGTTAAGCCACTCTAGAAATCGTCGTAATTTTTGTTCTTGTCAATGAATCTGTCTGAAACTTTGCTGTATTGTGCGCATGTCAACCTACCATAACCCCTCAAAACGGCTTCCAGTCTTGTTGAGTTTGAACGGAGAAAAACAAAAAAAAATGGAAAAAGCCCTCTTTGAAAGCTGGACAAAATTACACAGCCACCTGGTTTTTCTAATCACTATCGCATTCGTTGACTCTCAAATTTTTTTGTACAATTACATCCCAAAATATGAAACATTTGCGACACTTAAGGCCTGTCTTCCTACTCAAATAGAAGCAATCGCTGCATTTCTTGCTTTTAAGAGCATTAAAAGTCAATCTCCTTCAACAAACAACTGCTTTGAAGAGTTTTCAAGCTCTTGTTCATTCCAAATGATAATCATGGAATCTACTGACCCTTCTGAGTGGAGCACCCTGTACAATCAAAGCCAACTCAGATCACGAGATAAAACCGGAGACGCTTAAAACTTCAAAATCTTACAAGGGAATGGTCAGAAGTCGAAGTGGCCAAATCAAACAAGCTGTATACCATTCGATGCAGTATAAAACGCTGACTTCGGATCTGTCTTCCTTATCTGCTTCCCGCTTCTGTGGACGAAGCTACAGGCGGTTTTATTGTGAAAAAATCATACATAAAAACAGCAAAATTGAGCACATTGTTACATTTTTAGCTCGGCTTCTGGCTTCAAAAATTTTAAGTAAGCTAGCTGCATGTTTTGTCACAGCATTGGGGCGAACGAGGCTCTGTACGGCTAGATTTTCAATTTCAATAGTTTTTAAGCAAAATAATGGTCTTTAATGGCTTATAACTTCGTCCAGAAAAGCGATAAGCAGATAAAGAAGACAGATTTAGAGTCAGCGCTTCATGCTGCATCTTACGCTACGCTGCTTGTCTGGAATGGCCACTTCGATTTCTGACCATTCCCTTGTTAGCTAATCTCATTCATCGGGTGAAATATGACATGAAACACAGACGGAAATAAGGAGATCTAGGGTTATATCGAATCTTCCGCTCGCAGGGAATTTTTGTGGAAAGTATTCCAGGTCTAAATCGCTACCGCATCATTAGGAAAAATCTGAAAGTTGTTGCGAAAGCTGTATCCCCATGTAGACAATGTGATAAATCAAGTTCAGCACTTTGTGGACATTGCAAACTGAGTTTTGTGGTTTAAAAGCGTTCCAAGCCTATGTTGAGGTTGGAGTCTGTTCGTCAAAATCAGCGATTACGCAGAGTTTACGAAAGCGCTCTTCACCTCATCTATCCAGAAGGGTCAGTAGATTCCATGATTATCATTTGGAATGAACAAGAGCTTGAAAACTCTTTAAAGCAGTTGTTTGTTGAAGGAGATTGACTTTTAATGCTTTTGAAAGCAAGAAATGCAGCGATTGCTTCTATTTGAGTAGGAAGACAGGCCGTAAGTGTCGCAGATGTTTCATATTTTGGGATGTAATTGTACAAAAAAATTTGAGAGTCAACGAATGCGATAGTGATTAGAAAAACCAGGTGGCTGTGTAATTTTGTCCAGCTTTCAAAGAGGGCTTTTTCGATTTTTTTCCTTTTTCTCCGTTCAAACTCAACAAGACTGGAAGCCGTTTTGAGGGGTTATGGTAGGTTGACATGCGCACAATACAGCAAAGTTTCAGACATCATTGACAAGAACAAAAATTACGACGATTTCTAGAGTGGCTGTATAATTATGTCCAGCACTGTACATATTTAAGGGATTGTGTAGTAGACAATATTTGAAGAGCGAATTTCTACTGCAGCAGGAAACTGTCTTTTTTGTAGAGCAAATAATATTTTGTACACCCCACACTGTGAAATCTCACGAATACATTCGAACAGAGGCTCTAGTTCGAATTCGATGTGCGCACTCGATATCACAAAGCCAAGCTTTTTGAGAAAAATTTCTAGAAACGTCAAAAATCGTTTCTGGCTTGCATTCATTGAATTCATTCGACGGGATTACGGAATACTATAAAAATGCAAAAGCATGGTTTCGCATTTAATTGTCAAGCTTTCGCCTTACGAAAGAGTTTGAATGAAGGAAAGACAGACGAAACGCAATAGGACAGTTTCGTGTGAGATTTCCTTCATCAGCTTTCAACGACTTAGCAGAATCATTGTGTTCCAAAAACGCTGACCCATAAAGTTAGTTACTACATATTCGTTCGTTCAGAGACGGTAACTGCATCTTTAAACTGTATATAAAGTTCCAAACTTTACTTGATTATTGTCCTAACGCTACGATCGCCAGGTATGGTCCGCTCTCAAAAATTTGCTTTAGGAATCGAATGGGCATCGGCATAAGAAAGCCTAGGTTTTTCAAGAGTTTTCGCATGATAGCGATAGCTATTCGAAAAACTTCAGCTTTTGAAAAGCATTCACACAACCAATCGGAGAGGATGGATAGCTGCACCGAACGTGGATCAATCAGATCATCATCTCCCAGTTTCTACTGTGACGTATGCGGCTTCTAGCCAATCGAATTTGCTGTGAGAAAGATCTGATTTGTGCGATTTAAGCTTGGCAAATGTGGGAAAAAGGTATCGGAGAGGGTTTCATATGCGTTCAAGAACATTCACAGCTGAACAAAACATCCATGGAACTCCAGTCAATGTTTTTTACCCTCGCGCGGTTGTCGGATCGCCCAATTCAAAACGTAATTGCGGCATTAGACATCGAAACACAAACATAATTAACATTTATTTGTACATGTGACTCAATGAATTGCATCAGACATCAAACACCAAACCCTGAGTGCACAACTATTAGCACTACAAATGATTACGACACTTCTGATTGCAAAGTAGCCAGAAAATTCCGAGTAGTAATATTTCATCTGTACATGCACCGAGATTAAAAGCAGTCTGCAAGAGCCAGGGCCCGGCAGGAGGTGGCATTTCAGAATTTTGAAAACGATATCCCCTTTGAAGCCAAAATTTCTTACGACTTCCCCTTTGACCCTATTTTTGACTCCCGTAAGTCCCTGACAAACGGATATACACAAATAATAAGATGGGCGGCCTCAGCGCTTATAATAGTAGTACTACCTGGCTTTCCTGGTTTAGCCCGGGCCATCAAGGTTTCAGCTCAATGGGTTCATCCGCAAAGGAATCTATAAAAAAAAACATAGGGTCGAGATTCGCACAAACTTTGACGTTTATATATCTAAGATACTACTCATTTACTAGTCAGCTGCGAAACTTTACAATTTACAATAACCGATTGCGATTGGAGCGCGCTTTCCGAGGCCGATCATAACGCTGTGAACCCTATTTGGGGCTGTCGGAAGCGGTGCCTTGGTGGTTTTGGAAGCGGATTTGAACATATAGTAATACTCTCGACTTAGTCCACATTTATGTAAAGAAATACGGGAAATTATGTGAAGGAAAGCAGGGAGCCACCCCAGGTGGCTCCCAGGTGGCGCGGGAGCCACCTAATTTTGAAAAACACTTACCATTTTTTAAATTCACATAAGTTTCTCATAATTTTTCATACTTTTTTTGTGCTCATGGTCCTCCAACTACACAGCAAATTTGGTGCCATATCGTTACTTGTGCATTGAAAACGAGCCTATTTTGTTATTTTCCTCTTACAGGAATTGCGATTTGAATTCCCGCCTGCGGGCAGGCTAGCGATCGGAGCACAGAGTGTTCACATTGCTGGAATCTAACAAGGGAAGTACCCCGAGTGGCCGTGGCCTTTCAATATGAGATGCATATCGTCTGAAGCAGCTTCGAACGCTGATTTCAAATCTGCTTTCCGTTTCTGCGGAACATTCTTCTGAAGAGAGTTATGGAAGCCTGAAAATCCTATTTTGGAGGCGCTCCTTGAGTTTGAGAGCGCTGCTATGTGCGTTGGTGGTGCAGTGGTGTAATGGTTAGTTGTTAGCATTGAAGGCGAAAGGTCACTGGTTCGAATCCGGTGCAGAGCGAACCGTTTTGCATTATCAATGTGAGTTTAAAAAGCACTCTAATTCGTCTGCAGTCAATCAATTACTGTTAATACCCTTAGCACAAACAGGAGAGTCTTTTCGACCAATGACAGTGTGCATTTTTTGAGCTTTATATGGTGACAAAGGTGCTAGGCCATGTTTAGTCCTGCTTTACTAGTAAGGAAGTCAAATAAAATTTCAGGCTCTCATTACAAGCAGTTTTGCTATAAAATTCTTTTTCTAGGTCACTTATGCCAAAGGCATTACAGTAAGTGTCTGTAGACGAATTAGAGTGCTTTTTAAACTCACATTTATAATGCAAAACGGTTCGCTCTGCACCGGATTCGAACCAGTGACCTTTCGCCTTCAATGCCAACAACTAACCATTACACCACTGCAGCACCAACGCACATAGCAGCGCTCTCAAACTCAAGGAGCGCCTCCAAAATAGGATTTTCAGGCTTCCATAACTCTCTTCAGAAGGACGTTCCGCAGGAACGGAAAGCAGATTTGAAATCAGCGTTCGAAGCTGCTTCAGACGATATGCATCTCATATTAAAAGGCCACCGCCACTCGGGGTACTTCCCTTGTAAGTTCATAGGACAGTAGCATCAACAAGGAATGATGAATAAAAGAGATGTTCGAAGCTTAAGAGAATCTCAAAATCAGTTACGAGAATATAATTGAAGAAAAATTGAATTTGGATGTGAGGTATAGGTTCCTTGAGTCGAACCTGTTTTACGAGTCCTGGAAAGACACTGCTTGTTGTGTTGAAAATGCAAGTGCATGTTTGTGGCTGAGAATGTACAACACTCACTAGTAGATCAAATTACTTAAATGGGCAAGAATAGCGCAAGCGAGGAGGTGCACCCTCAAATTAGCATCTTTGACAAAATAATTGTTTTTTTAGAGACGACATATTTTTATACTTGATGAGGCATAATGCCTAAGAAGGTTTTTCACTGGTTTTTATTTGTGGTCGCTTCAAATTTTGCAGCTTTATCGGTAATTAAAAAGTGTCCTCCAGTAGCTCATTAACTGTTATAAAAGTTTGTTTGAGTCTTCATTTACCGGCTTGCTCTCATGTACGAGTTGAGCGATTAAACACTGCAACAAATTTTTAGTAACACCCATTAGCTTTAGTTGATTTTTGTTTCATTGCCCAAGTTGAGATAACAAGTATCATTCTAGTAGCACTACACTTCCAAGGAGGTTTTGACTTGCTTCCTTTTTCTTATTCCCTATTTATATCTTCTACAGTGTTCACTACTTATGAGATCCGGGGAGGCCGTATCTCGATCTAGTTTCCGTTGGAGGATTTCCAGATCTGAACGAATTAGATATACTTTCATTTTTTTCCTTTTGTTGACTCTTATAAAACAGCGATGCTCTCCGCCAAGTGCAGTTTCGGTAAGTGATGGTTCAAGAAAGTCAGGTTATTGAGCATTTCCCGCAAGCCCTTAACTCTGTGATGAAAAGCATCTTCAGCGAGCGTTCACTGACAGCTGCTTTATGTCGAATGAGTGTAATTATTTGACATACATTTGTACATATAAGTAAGTAGCATGAGCGCAAGTGGACATACAGGGTGTCCCAAAAAGATGTGCACACTGTTTGATTGTTGATAACTCTCTTGCTTTCAGGTCTTTTGCCGAGCTTGAGATACTATTCTATAGTGCTAGGTTCAACTTAGATTTACAGTATGGAGCGAACCACCAATCCTTCTTCATTACTGTGGGCATACCCTCGACACATAGAGCCACATACTCTGGTAACCTTCAATTTGAGGGCTATGAGGGGACACAACCTTCACCTGGGAAAAAACAGAAGTCATCCGGGGCGAAGCCCCGGATGCTATTATCCTGACTATATCGGAAGAATGTGAATGAATCAAATATAGAAGAGAATATCTGAAGAATATCTCAGCGAAACCGAGAAATTGCTTTTTTAAAGAATTTTTTGCGCTGAAAAGAGAATCTCTGTGAAAGTTTCCTCATAATTTAGGACAACGTTCCTCAATTACTTGACCAAAATTAAGTTCCAAAAGTTTGGGAAAGCTGTTGGAGTTGAATTAAAACGAGAAACTGCGCTTAAATATGCGCAGAGAGTCGCGCACGAAAATACTGGTCTATCTCGTTAGTAAGTGACTTTCAAAGCTTGGGGTGTTGTCAGCTCTCCTCGTCGTGTCATTACGGTCAGAATGATATATAATGTTACAGGGTTTCGTTGAGACCCCGACGAGATCTACGATCAAAGCCAAATGCCTCGTCGGCTTTGGTCTGCCTCCTCTGCTCGTCTGCGTCTCCGCGCGCTGCGCGCTACCTCGCTACCCCAAACGAAGGGCGCGGGGCATTTGGCTCTGGTACCCTTTTCGCCGCTGTTTCGAATCCAATTTTGACACGCTATATATCGTTTTGAAGCTCATAATGCAGACAACCACCCAGCCTCTATCTCTTCTATTATTGTGGAATTATTCACATTCTTCCGATATAGTCAGGATAATAGCATCCGGGGCTTCGCCCGGATGACTTCTGTTTTTTCCCAGGTGAAGGTTGTGTCCCCTCATAGCCCTCAAATTGAAGGTTACCAGAGTATGTGGCTCTATGTGTCGAGGGTATGCCCACAGTAATGAAGAAGGATTGGTGGTTCGCTCCATACATATAAGTAAGTAGCATGAGCGCAAGTGGACATACAGGGTGTCCCAAAAAGATGTGCACACTGTTTTGATTGGCAGCGTTTTTATCCGGTTTTCAGCAGTTTCTTTTGCTTTTTATACATGTTTTATGTCATTTTCTCTTCTCCGATCTTCTTTTAACAACCTTCACTAGTTATGACGTCAGATATTCAAACAACCTTCACTTTTGACCCCCTGTCTCTAGACTATTGAAGGTATGACTGTGGGTAAACGGTATGAATTCAGCATACAGCGTCACTGTGGAATAGGCCTTGTGATTGAATAATTTCAAAATAATCTGAAAATTTGTGTAGCAAGGTTTTCAGGCGTGTCGATCTCACTACACAACTTTCTACCAGTTTTTCGAGCTTTCTTGGTGGCGTAATCACATTTCTGGCGAGCATTGGAACAACGGTTGTTACCATAAATCGAAAATAACTTATGAAAGAAGCAATATACTGAATCGCAATCTTCATATTCAAAATCAGCGACTTCGATTAATCCATTTCAAGAGTTTCTGGCTGGTTTGTCTTAATGGCTTAAAATCCGCCTCGAAGTTCCCACCGTAATCCTACAGTAATAAAGAGCGACTGGTAACTCGCTCCACGCTGTAAATCTAAGTTGAACCTCACTCTAAAGAATGGCTCCTCAAGCTCGACAAAAAACATGAAAGCAAGAGAGTTACTAACGATCGAACAGTGTGCACATCTTTTTGGGATACCCTGTATTTGTTATGTAATCGTCTGGAGATGATTGCCGAGCTTCCGAGGTAACAGCACTGAAATAGTGGATCACCGCTATTACCAATCGTGTTCTCGGTTAGAAAACACAAACAAATTACAAAATTATGCCAAGAATGAATAATTAACCTTCTAGTCATATCCAAATCTGTGTAAATAAAGCTGAATATTTGGATATTTGTTTGTCTGTTTGTGTGTCTGTCTGTTATGTTCCAAATACAAGTTTTACTTTGGGACGGGGCGGATATTGCAGGATACTTTTCGCTATCCGATATCAATTTTATCATTTTTTATTTGAGCTACAGGCCTGGAAGTTGGCACAGGGGTGCGAGCATGTTAGTTACGAAAATATCATTGACAGGGCCGGGAGGACCCGGGTTTGCCAATTAGTGTCTTATAATGTTGCGACTTATTAAATGATCACACTCGTCAGTTCAACAACACAATATGGTTGGTCCAAAAGTTGTGTCGCAATACTTTCAAAAAAGACTTCACCCTTTCAAAGTTCTTGCTTAGAATTAAATTTGCTAGAAGGAGTGCGCCTTCTGTTATTACTTGCCCACTTTCTAAAAAGCTCTGATTACAATGGGAAAGGAGATCTTTTAAGGCTCGGTGGTTTCAGGCAATCCCCTTGATCTAAAGACATCACAGTAAAATCCAAAACAGGCTAAATATAAGTTTCCGACCTCCTCTTTCTGAATGAGCAAAGCTTGTTCAGAACGAGCTTTCCTATGAAAATTATGGTTTTTGGAAAAATGCCAAAAGCAGCAGAAAACGCGATGATTTTTCTGGCTTTATCAGGAATCATAACATTTTGCAGGAAAGCTCGATTAGTACAAACTTGCCCATTCAAAAAGAGGAGGTCGGATAACCTGTGAACACCGAACCTCAAAAGATCTTTTTCTTTTTAAGTCTGCAATGCGAAATGTAAGCAAAGTGCCATCAGAAAAAGCATGATTTACCTTTCCAACAAAATCAATGCCAAGCAAGAACGTTGTGTTGGGGGAATACAATTTTGAAAATGATGCGACCGAACTTTACCGCCAATCTAATACATTCTCCAGAGGCTTTCCTGTTATGCAATCGCTGAATTGTCTGAAAAATGGGAGCTTCCTACTACATTCCAATTTTTCCGCAAACGGTGGATGCAGAAATGTTCTTAGCTGTATAAAATAAGCTAAAATTTTTTTTATTAATCAGCGATGTCAGATGCAGAGAGGGAGAGGGGGGTTGTAGACGATAGAAACCTGAGAGAATTCCCTCCCCCCACCCCTCCTAGGTGAGATTCTATAGCATAGCCTTTTGGTGCATTTCTTCTTACAAAAGAGTTTAAGCTACTCAAAATTCTTTGCTAAATTGTATTGTAGCAAAAGTAGAAAATATCTTGGGTCATCCTTGAAAAACAGTGGACGGAAAATATGAGTGATGATGATGAGGACTCAAACGCATCAATCAGTTGGTTTTTTATGTAGATTTTGAAGAAGACGGAGGCATCTTTTCGGGTCGCCTAAATTGCACATGTTTTTATATTTTTCTGAAGGAGGTTTTAGATCGCACATCATTTTTCATGTTCCGAAGTTCATGTTCTGCGCACTTAGCACAAATAATGTGTGAAATAACCATGACGAGGATTTCTAGCCAAAAAATTTGCTATTCAAGGTGGATATCCAGCCTGACATGTAAGAATTTCTTTTCATAATTTGGGCAATTGCAAAATATTCCCCGCTTCGAATTATTTATTTATTTATTTATTTAAATGCACCAAAAAGTGCTCTTTGATCCTGATGGAGCGGTTAGTAACAAACACAATATATCACCATCGCATGGTTAGTCAAACACACATGAAAACACGTATGAACCAATCGTTGGCATGTACTCTGCAGGAAGCACAGAAAAACTTAAGGCTCCAAACTTGTCCTTGAGATTATCTTTGGGTATAAAGGCCAGAGTTGTTACTCTGGTGTATAGCATATTAAACTAACTGTTAATCTCAATGCCTTTCAGAAATTAAAGTCCCTATTTTGTGGAGGCCAGCGAGCCTACGGGCGGAAGCTAGCTGGTTAAAGCCCCGGAGAAGGATGAGTGAATTTTTGAAAGTACAATGAGACTAACAGAGCTAGACAGGGCAAAAAAAGCACACGAACGGAAACCGTTTAAGGCCCATGCACTACAAGTACCGGTTGATAGCATCGAAAGAATGCAGCGGATCATGCCAAAGAAAGGATGGCAAAATGATTCAAAAAAAAAATCTACTCCACATCATCGATTCCCATTAACTGCAATAAATCTACTTTCTTCAACGCCGTTTTCAATTGAGCCACTGAATTTAAAGCTAAGAATGGTGGTGGAAGTTTATTCAAGATCGAGGCTGCTCGGTAAAAGAAGTTGTTGCGTTGCAACGAGATGTTGTGCCTTCCAAACCTAGAAACAACCAGGTTAAAAGAGGCCCTGCGTTCACTGATAGGTTGGAAAACCCAGTATTTACTGGGTTTCAAACCCACCTCGGCTCGCAGAACTTTGAAGGCCATAAGAGTATCTGCTAACAGTCTTCTGTAGAAAAGAGTTTTGAGACCTAACTTGCGAATTCTGGCTGTGTAGTTTGGCAAGGCGAAAGCGTAATTCGGATTGGGAAATGCGCGATAGAAAACAATCTTAGTAAATATTCTTTGAATTTTTTCAATTTTATCAATATCTTTTTTCAAAGTAGGGTTCCATACAAAGCTGCAATACTCCACAACTGGCAGAACAAATGTTTTATAGATTTTCAGAAGAAGTTTAGGATCTGAAGATTGCACGCTGCGCATTATCGCATACAATATTCGAGTTCCTCGAGAGGCAATTTCGTCTATTTGACACGAGTATCTCAGTCTAGAATCTGTGAGAACTCCCAGGTCTTTGACCAGGAATTTACATTCGAGATCAAAGCTGCTATCAATTGAATGGTAAGGGGTTCTGCCAATGGGAATAGTACAACTTTTGGAGTAATTTACTTTGATGTTCCATCTATCCGCCCAATCAATCATTCGAGAAATTGAGCTACGAAGTGCTGCATGAGCATTCCCCTTGTCGCACTGGTCATAGATGATATATATTTTAACATCATCAGCGTACGCAGCCACTCTAACTCGTGGATCTGTGATAAGACAGGCTGGCAGGTCAATGGTATAAATAATAAAGAGAATCGGTGACAGAATACTGCCTTGAGGAACTCCCGATTTACAAGGTCTAGCCGCAGAAATTCTGTCGAGTACACGAACAGAGAAGGTTCTGTCCTGAAGATAGGATTCGAACCATCTCAGTAGTAAACCTCTCACTCCCAAGCTCTCCAGCTTAGACAAAAGAAGATTGTGATCAACTGTGTCGAATGCTTTACTCAAATCAAAATAGACTACATCTATAGACTTATTCAGACTCAATCCTTCTGTCCAATCAAATTGGACGTCAAGAAGTTGTGTACCGGTAGATCGGCCTTGCAGAAATCCATGTTGTTGCTCAGGCAGACAATTTAGTTTATCAAGCCAATGCAACAAATTCCTAACAATTATTTTTTCTAATATTTTGCAAGGAGTCGGGAGTATACTTATTGGTCTATAGTCAGAGAGCTTGGGATTGAGGGATGTCTTGGGGAGAGGAGTAACAATGGCGGATTTCCAGAGGTGAGGAACTTCTGCATTCATCAAGGATATATTATAGATGTGGGTTAATGGAAGTACTAGCTCATCAGCAAACATCTTGTAAAAGATAGGAGGTATGTTGTCAGATGTGATAGACAACGTTGGGCTTACTTTTTTCAGAAGTTGCCGTATGGACGAAGGGTCTATCCTTGGTAAAGGGCAACAACCCAACGATCTGTTCATCAATATGGGACATGATGCAGAAGGTTCTGAGAACACGGAGGAAAACTGATCTGCCAAAGCTTCAGCTTTGGAGATGGAAGTATTGTATATATTGCCATTAGAGTCTTCCAAAGGTCCGAAGAATTTGTTTTCTTTCAAATGTTTTTTCAGATGGGCCCAAAGATTACATTTGCCAGCATTTCTGAACATTCTCTTTTCCTTCTGTTTCAAGAAACGCCTCAAATGCCTTGATAACTCCTTCGAGACAATTTTGTACTCTGTATTGTTTAGGGGATCGTTAAGGCTCAAAAACAGTCTAATTCTCTGCATCCAAAGATTTTTTATGTGCTGAGGATAACGTAAAAAGGAAGGTTGTCTTTTCTTTATGGGAACGTATTTTTCAATCAAGTCGTGTATTATATTGAGAAAGCGATTGTAAAGATCATCGATGTTGGAGTATCCATCAAACACGCTAAACCAATCAATATTTGACAATGCATCTTTTATGGATCTCAAGTCAGCTTTAAAGTAGTCGCGTATAGACGAATGCTCAGGTATATCATCATGACCAGTAGACAAGGCTATATTGAAAGACACTATATTATGATCAGAGCTTCCCAAGGGAGGATATATTTGTATCTCAGTAACAGTCTCACTCTTAGCAAATATAAGATCTAGAATAGAGGTTCCTCTAGTAGGAGCTTTAACCAGCTGTGGAAGCCCCAGACATTCAAAAAGCGAAACAAAGCGAGCGGAGGAGGATGATGAGATTGCTTTCATTTCTATCCAGTCAACATCATTTAGATTGAAATCGCCAAGAAAAATGATATTTCGAGTAGACGTGGCTAAGTTTTCCAAAATGCCAATAAGTTGTTCATCAGAGACAGACGTTTGACTGGGTGGCCGGTAGAGCAGTACGAATCTGGTAAAGTTATCGGCACCAAAGATAAGGTCAAAAGCAATCAGGTTCGTTGGCACAAAGTGCCTCTGCTCGATAGTACGAAAAACGAGATCATGTCGAATCAATACACATACTCCCCCTCCTCTTCTTTTTTTGCGATCATTACGCAAAATGTTGTACGGAAGATCGCTCAAAATCTCTGCATCATTAATAAAACTACTAAACCATGATTCCGTCACAAAGACCATAGCAGGTTTCTGAGTATGGAGTAGATTATAGTAGTATTATACTTGTACACCTTTGTGATTGGAAATCTAGATTTTGAAGAAAAGGCAACGTTCGTAAAAGTCCATTGTGTATTAAGTCATGTTTTTGATGCCAAAACGTACTAAATGGATCGGTTAAAATTTTCAAATCCCTTATAAGGTTTGTATTTGCACTATTCTTTTATTCGCTTGCAATTTCGCTACATGCTAGAGAGAGAGCGCTTATTGTAGACTTATGCAAATATTGCACTTGTTATTCATGAATTCTGAGAAGGCTAAAGCAAGCATTGTGTCATTCGTTGAAGTCGTTTTGAAACACGCGAAAACAATCCCCAGTGAATTTCGCAAAGCATTCCAATTAGTTCGTAGAGTTTGTGTCAGGACTCAGCACAGTGGGCCCGCAAACAAGCTGGATGTCGTTTTTGAGACAAAAAAAATAAGGGTATCGTTTTTGAGTCCAAAAAGACGCAAAAATTGTCGTTTAGTCAACGTTTCGTTTTTTGAGGGTTTTTACGTTTAGGGTTTAGGGTCAAAGACGATTTCGTAAAAAATCACGGAAGCAAGAGGAACTTCGTTCTTGCACTTTCCAAGAACCATCTCGTGCCGAGCCTTGGTTTGTGTCAGTGAAAAAGCGCAGAGCAAGCACTGTGTTCTCATCAGCTTTTAGTTTTGATTTTGCGCATTTTTAATTTGCGCAGACCGATAAGAAAAAATTTATTCTATTTACCAATGTTCTTGTAGGCATGGATTTTCTATTTGAATAAGAAAATGAGAAGGCATTCTAGAAAATGTTTCAAAGCGAATGAATACACTGTTTGTTATTTGTCAATGATTATTACAGATGCATGAATCTGTTATGAATTATAAAATTGGAAAACTTTTTGCCTTGTATATTCTTCGAATTTTTAACAATGAAATGCAATTTGTGTTTTTGACTCCAAATTTACTAGAACCAGTTTTGATAGATGATTAGCAAAAAATGGGTGTATGTAAAAGGTGCGCATTTCGGCAATCGCCGTGTCAGAATTTAACCGTACTCTGCAAAAGCAATGTTTTCAGACTTCCAGGAAAATTATACAAGAAAATGAAGAGAACCACGTAATTGGAATCCAAAAGGAACAATACAATTTTGAACTTGTTTTCTGCTTCTTTCAGTTAGTGACAGCCGATCAAACTCGCCTTTCGACCGTCTCCCCAAAAAATAGACGAGTAAAAACGTAAGTATGCCGAATATTTTTCGCATACACGTACGTCTAACCATATATTAGTTTGATAATCAGATTTTTCCACGTAACTGAAATAGTCTGTGAAAAACTTCAAGACTTCAAGAAGAACAAAACTCAAGTTGATATGTAGATATCACGCCTTGTCGCCGTCTACTCAAATTCGGGGTCGGCGAGAACTTGGAGCGAGTGATGAGAATTCTGCTTAACTAAGTTGGTTTCAGCTGCAAAAGATATATTCTTGAGCGAGAGTTTAGCTCCAGAAGCTGGGTGCTGCAAGGGTCGCCACGCCAATAAGCGCGGGTGGCTCAAAATTAATCGGCCCGAATTAGGACTCTAGAATACCTAGATGTCGAGTATGCTTTTCGCGCTATTTTTTATTTAATATTGAGTCTAGTTACGGGGTCATTACCCAAAAGCCCCTCTTTGATGGACTTGGCGTTCTCAACAGCATCCACTCTCTAGAGCGGTTTTCCCACCACAAATAACCGCAGCAGTGGAACTGCTAACTTACTTTGTTGGTAACTCGTACTTTGTTGGTTGTTGTACTGCACCAAAATCTCACAAATCTCCGATTTGGCTGACGCTGTATTTGAGGTGATTGAACGAGTAAGTTATTCGTTAAAATGAAAATCAACACCAGCTCCATCGTGGGAGGTGTCCAAATCAGAAAAATCCATCTAACCGCAGTAATGACGAAGTTGTAGCCGAAATGTTGCACAAGTCGATGGCTTGCTTCGATTAACAATATCCGAGACATAGATTACTGAGCGCTTAGAGCTTGAAAAAAAAGTAAAGGTGACAGAATTTGTTCTTCAGCCTACAACTTCATAAGATTTGAAATGTTTACGAAGAACATATGGGCACATAGTGCATTTGATCGTGATTACACACAATTCAGGTCTTATAGTGTCTGAATCTGCAAATTGCTGTAAGGCAGGAAAGTGCTGTAATATGGTCCAAAGTGACAAAAATACGGATCGTGCTTTAGGAATATCGCCTTCAATTGCGAAATGATGGTAGAGAAGACGTTATAATGAAACTTTTCTCATGCGTCGTCTAAAAACTTTTCCAATACTTTGTTTTTGTCTAAATGGTTTGATTATTAAGGGGAAAAATGTGGTCAATGAAGTATTTCCTGCAGACCAAACTCTTGGATAGGATAAGAACTGAATCTTTGAGTGAATTGAAAGAGTGAACCATGACCATCTAAAATGAACTCGAATTACATAATTTTCAAATCGTCAGCCAGAAGCAAAACCTTAAAAACTTGAGAATGCTTCAACAGGAACCACAGGAGTATGTATAAATGCCTGAAGGTAATTGGAAAAAGAAGTAAGCGAGGCTGTTATTTGATTGTTAATGTTTATGCCATGTTTACTGCGCAAAAATACGGTTCAAACTCTCTTTTGGTGCTCTATGAAAAATTGATAAGCACTATCGAGAAATTCTCAACATCATCTTCAAATGTCCGCTAGTACTAAAGTCCATTGAAGGAGCATAATGGGGCCATAACAGACTAGAGACTTTGTGTATCTTGAATGAGGCTTCACAAGATCCGGAAATGGGTTTTCAGATTTATAGGCTGACACTATGATCATTTGCTAGTCGTGAGCTTCTGAGGGCAAAAATCCCTCATCTTATTCCTAGAAATTAGTTAAGCGTGTCTAGAATCAACTATAAAATCTCGTTTATGCAAATCGATTCTCTCATCGTCTTGCCAACATCTGTTCCCCTATATATGTGTCTTTATTAGCGAAATTCGCTAGCCATCTGTCCCTAGCATTCGAACTGGCACGGCGGGGCGGCCCTCCCACATCGTCTACCACTAATAACTGATTGATTAGGGGTCCAGAAGGTCGTTAGAGTACTTCGAATGGCTTTATAATCCGATTCTCTGCAAAGGCCGATGAAAAACCCCGAAAAAACTACTGCAACTGCACGCGAATGCACTCACTACCATCTTTGCTTTCTTTCCATCAACCTTTGGAAATGATCTAGTCGATAAATGAAGATTGCAAAAGTAGTAGAAACAAACCCCCCCCCCCTCCCCACCTCTTCGCATCCCCACTTCCATCGTTCTCTTTTTTGGATAAAAATACATTGCTGCAATCGACACAAAATCTAAAATGCAAAGAGCTTGTCATGAATACAAACAAAAAGATTTATTTTGTGCTTTATTCCTAGCTAAATGGCCCTTTTCGCACAAACACAGTTTTTTTATGCAACATAATCTATATTTCTCAGCCGTACACGAAAATATATTCAAAGAACAAGCTAACGTAAATTTGAAATACAGGTTTCAAAGAATAACGTCAAAAGTTCAGCCGATAACGAGCTGATTGCATTTCCAGCTCGGGTTTACATGAGTTATTCAAATGATGAATGATGAATAAATAAATAATTACATCAAAAATGAAGCCACTTACTCCAAGTATCCTGCATAAATATCAAGTCGCGAAAAAATGGTTATTTCATTTTGTCGTGGAAGAAATTGTACAGCCTATGGCTGGCTGAAAAGTTTTTTTAACCAAGCAATCCAAATCAATTCATCACAGCAAGTTGATCGCCCCTGTTCATGAGTTTTCTGGAAGTGTTGCATTCCTCATAATTTTCTACTATATGAAAGGAAACTGTGTGGATCTGTAACGGCATACTGCAAGCTGTCCTGTATCCGGGGAGACTTTTTAGCAGAAACGGAGCGATTCTGAGAAATAATTAGAAGAAAATCGGCTAAAATTTTCACTAATTATTGAACTTCCAAGCTTTCTTAATAAAATATATTAGAATTGAAATGAGCACACCCAAAATGCAATTGCGGCGAATTTCGCATTCACGCGATGCCCATTAGCCATGCTGAGTGCTTATCTTCAATGAATCACACAAATTTGCATATTTTAAGTTGTACGAGCGTATGCTCATCGTTGGGAATTTGTTTTTCCCAAAGGTTCAAACAAATGAAATTGACTTTTTCGCATTCCTTGCAACAGACTTATCTTGCCATTCTGTCGCAAAAAGTAAAAGTAATGTGAACACAACAATGGCAGTGCCTACTCTTCAAAATCTCAGTATTTTGTGATAATTTCGAATGCGAGAGAGTGACATCATCAGGAGAACCTGGGACATATCCAAAGAGTATTTCTCGCATGAACACGCGTGATCTTGCTTGGATGATCCATAACCACTGATTCGTATACCTGAAAAATATGATTTTGCAGCTTTGAGCAAGTTCACTTCATATTCTACATTAGTAGCATTTTCACTACCAAATACCGAGCATTTTTTGTATTCTACGTGACTTGTACATGTTGTTTTTCACTTGCTTCTCAGTTTACTTGAACGAAGCAGCAATTTTTAATATAGTGAAGTACAATCTTCCGGTTGTCAGAATTCATTTGGAGTTTCCATTATTTTGGCGGAAACTCTCGATCTCCCCAATATTTCAATGAGATTACCGCGTTCAGATTGATCGAATAGTATTTAGTTTTTAGGACGATAAACTACGAAACCATGACATATAAATTATTTTGGATGATCTATACCGAATAAATTACTTATACATTAGCAATTTTCTCTAGTTGGAGTTTTTTGAACCTTCATACCTACTCAAGTACTAAAGTAAGACCTGCCGTATCTCGCTGGGCCTGTCGAAAATCCTAACAAGGGAACAATCCCTATTTAAGGTGGCGAACTGGAATGAATCGCATATTGTTAGATGCGTCTTGACGAGCTGATTCCAAATCTACCTTCCTTATCTGCGATACCTTCTCTGAAGAAGTTATGAGCGGTTAAAAAGGCGGTTAAAAAGTCATGGGGGTTTCAATGCGTAATGTGCTATGAAATCCAACTGAGAGTGCATGACTAGCATGATATTGAGTGTACTGATTTCAAGGAATGCTCACATTTACAGGAAACGCAAACAAGTATTCTTGAACAGCTACAAAACAACTAAACTTCTTTGGTAAAAGCTAGCAGCAATGAAAAGTCTGAATATGGCATACATACAGCGCCATACCTCAGAAATACCTGCCATACCTTTCACGGATTCTCAACTTGATATTCAGAATCAGGGACAGAAGAAGGCCCCGGAACGAGCGAAAACATGGAGGCCGAGAGCTGGGGAAGGTGCGTTTGAGTTGAGATCATCCCTTGTTAGAAGCGACCCACAATTTTCGTTGAAAATCAGACATTCAATGCATCGACTCTAATAAGATTGTTATGAGACTTGCTTTCTAAAGCAAATTTTTTACTCAAATGTAGCAACTTTACAGTTTTTGCATTGCTCAAGATACAAGCCCCTTTCTTCTATCTGAACGCTAATAAAGCAATTTCAACGTCTCCATCTAACATTATGCGCCATATGAATGTGTTAATTCCACTGGAGTTCCTGAAATCAGAATGTCGGATCTGAACCCAGTCGGCCAATCGCTGATCAGCCGAATGAAATACGATCAACACTACTTCAATCCCGCCTGCAGTTGGTGAACTGGTCCTTCCAACATATATTACTGCACACCGTTCGAGGATCGTATTTAGGAAAGGTGAAATAAAAATTAATTCTCTCATCTTATTTTTGATACACTAGTCGCTTGAGGAGAATGTCAATGGCTTTGCTTGAAGACCATGGCTGGCCCAAAAATCATGAATAACATATGCTTAATCGTCATATATACTAAGTGTATTTATTGCACGTAAATGGAGATAATAAAGACGCGGGAGATAGAGAGGTGAAGTGATGATGATGTGTGTGTATGTATGCTGTCAGTGCACGCACATTAACAACAATACGATCCATAACATATAAAACTGGGCATTGCCGAGAGAGCTCGATCAAACTACGAAATTTTGCATAAAATGTGTAACATAATATGTATAGCGGAGGAGAAACGATAAACAACGCAAATACAGATGAAGAAAATCGTAAGTATGAGAGAGAGTTTGATCAAAATCTGCCGATGAGATTACAATAAAGCCACAATTCTAGTGGAAGACAATGCGGGCAATGCTGCTAGCACAGAATTGATGATTTTTCCAAGGATTGCTGACTTCTTGTAGTACTCTCAAATATTCTCGATCATCTGATTCTTGAAGTACCACGGGTTTTACACCCCTCGACTCTACATAACGCACAGGGCCGCAAAAAAAGCTGATCAAATGACTTTTCCTACAAAAAAATGACGAAAAGAGGTATGAAGCGATAACAGTTTAAAGCAAAGCCAAAGTCATAAATGAGGATGAATTTTCGAAAGAAAAATCAGATGATCGGAGAATTTTGCAGTGTCGTGCGGATAAAGACGAGGGTAATTTGTCAAGTGACAAATTATAAGGGTATTTTGGCCCAATTTTGACCTAAAATAGTTCCTAAAAGATCATGATCATCAATTTCTTCTCCAAATTCCCTGCGCTATCTCAAAAATTGAAAAGTCAGCAAATCCTCTCAAAATGAACTTGGTGCATTTCAGTCCTATCATAACATAGTAAGAACAACGTGGAACATAAAGAAGTAGTGCAAAATCACTGATCATACGAACAAGAATACTGTAGCGACAAAGATCTAGGATACTGTATGTGTGCGGTGTGTCTGAATTGAAGCGACAACAGCTGGTGCCGTTGACTCATTTTAGCACATACTAAACGAGAACGAGGAGCGCGTTTCTTTGTGTGGCATTTCCGAGAGAACACGTAAAAAATCAAACAAACAATATACATAGTGACGACAAAATGAGTGCATGAATAAAACAAATGAGGATAGCACGACAAAATAGACACAAATAAGAAAAATGACATGACGGGAGAGAGAGCGTCCGCATACGTGTGATAAAACAAATGAGATTTATAAAACACGCAAAATGCGTCGAAAATGTGAAAATGGAAATTATTAAGTGGTAAATAAGATTATTAGGGAAATCTACGTACTAAAACCTCAGCCTTCGAGCTACTGACTCTACTCAGTTCGAGGTGGCCGTACCGGCGAGGTTCATTTCCTGATCATTATCCGCAGGTAGTTCGCCCTCAATCACCCCGGAATTCTCGTCCGAACATCCGAACAGGTTGTTGAGGAATGGCAAATTCAGCTCCTTGATGCTCAATATCTCTGGGGCTCCCACTAGAACAAATCCATTTGAAAATAGTTATTGTAAAAACCTGATCAAAATATTAGTTGATTTTACCTGCTGGCTGCAAATCCTCTTTTGGCTCTTCTACTGGAGCCGGTGGCTCTTGTTTCACTTGGTTGTTCATATTCATCATCATGTGATGACTAAGAATATTTTGAGTCATCATATCGGCCATAAAACCACCACCAGTCAGCGAGGTATTTAAACTATTCAGCTGATGTCGCCCAAGATTTGACAGACTGCCGGCAGGCAAGCCAAGTTCCATTTCCTGTAAATGCTAATGAACGATATCTTGGAATAAACTCTCCTAAACAGGAAATACTGTACAAAAAGAGAAGAGAACAGGAAAGGATCTCGGAAGAAAAAGGAAAGTTTTTACATACCTTTTGCCTCTCAGCGATTCTGGACACTAGTTTCATAGCCCATGTAAGTTTCAGTTTTACGTGGCCTCCGTGCTCTTCTAACAATCCAGGTGCCTAGAACATGTCATTTTTCAACAACAACAGCAAATATCAAGTGATTTAATATTCCAGAAATTTTAAGAATGACCAATTAATCAAAAACATTCCATAATAGATGTTAATCATTGCTGAGAGATAGCATCATACCTTTTCAAGAATGTACTGCTTGGCAATTATCAGCGCTTGTGATGCGGTCAAATGCCCATGCGGATCAGCCTGTTTTACCGTAACCATATAGTCGACGAGATCAGCATCCAGTTCATCACCTAAAAAGTTGGCTTCATGATTATGGTCAGTCGTTAATCAACGAAACCGGTTCATATTGAAGCTAATATAGTGAATCGTTAAAAGCAAATAATGTGAGCTCTACGTCATAAAAAAAATTAAGTGGGACATTGCCCGAGCTTGAATTTAGGTATTTAATGCCCGCTGGTATGCGGAAAGAAAAACTCAATGAACATCAAAAAACGTCGACTGCAAGTAAAGCACACCAGAAATAAATTTCTGCTCACCAATTAGTTTCGGGCGTCCTCGCCCTCGTCCTCGCAGGAAACCTGGGGATCCTGTCGCATGAGCAGCATTCATTCGTAGCATGTCTACCATAGCCGGTGTGAACATTCCGGGTGTAGCCGCTTGTCCAGGAGCCGCTGGACCAGAACCTGTCGCCGCTGCGACGGCGGCTGCTGCAGCCGCCTGAGCTTGAGGTTGTGAAGTAGGTAGTGCGCTTGGAGTAGGAGGCTGGAAATAATAAAATTATGCCAAGAAATCGGACAAGCTAATCCGAGCAAGATTTTACCTGTTGCTGTAGGGCCGCCATTGGATTGTTGGGAATGGAGGCAGGCGCTATTTGTGATGGTGTAGGAACGTTATTTTCTGGATTGTTTTGCATTTGGTTTCCACCATCACCCTCTCCTTCCGACGATGGTCCCGGCGATGCTGTCATAGCTCCAGCAAGAAGTGCTGCAAACACAAAACAATCTTTTTCCACAACTCTTCTTACAAAAGCACGACACCCTCACTATTTCCGCTGTCTTTTCTCTGATAGTAAGTGGAGACAGGTGGCGCAATGCCGAAACGTTTCGCCGCAGCTGCACCACCGTACGCTCTAGCGTATTCGGCCACAGCTCTTCGATCGGCTGCTGCAGCTGCTGGAAGTTTTCCACCACCCGGGTGACCAGCATAACCTGCAAAGAGATCTAAAACTTCGTTGAACTAGCTGATAAAAGCTTAAGATCTTTTAGCTCACCAGCTCCCATCCGTTGTGGTGCCGGTACGGGTGTTCGATTCAATTTTGTCAAATCGGCCAAGCCAGACAGTTGTTGCGGTGTTGCGCCGGGGAATATTGCGGACAGTACATTTGACACTTCCTCCTGAAACTTTTTCCATTTTCCCTCGACTAGCCACTACTTCTATACATTTAATAGTATGCAGTGTGTAGCGAAGGCAATGTGTGTGCCGCCTCAGGCAAACATAATGAGATGAAAATTGACCTTCGGCCGCGTGTCGTTCAACGAGTTGTGCTTTGGACCGCATGTCTCACACATACACGGCGTCACATGCAACGAACGCATGATTCGAGTCATCTGCAATTGAAACTATCAGTTATGTGTTTACGATGCGCAGTGTCTGTAATTACATGGAGATATGAAAATGGGAAACAAACTAAAAAATTGCTTTGCCTCAAAAATGGAAAATCAAATAATCAAAACGAAGATGGCATATCACTACTGTTTATGCCGATTGTTTTTTGTAACAAACATAACCAAATCGATTACATTAAGGCAATTCACAGGCTTTGCATCGTAACTTCAGAAAAATCTCAATCATTTAGAAACCATACAAGTTGTAACTTTTGAGTACAACTATAGAAACCTCCACTGATTTTGCACTCCTTTGGAATGAAAAAGACCTTTCATTTAAAAAAGAACATTGGAGGTGGCTAGGCGAGTTCGACTCTGCATTCTATCTACAACGAAAAAATATGTGTACTGCGATTTGCTGATGGCAAAAAGTGGAGGTCACAATTTTTCATATGAACCATCATAACAAGATCTAGTCTTCCAACTTTCCAGACTCATTTATTTGTCCGCTCCATATGAAAAAACACACTTGTTAAGTTCGAACAAAGAAGCAAACTGCAGCAAAAATGCATTTTTTGCTGCACACGGAAGCTATTGTCAAATTTGGCTATTCAATGTTTCACTTTTTGATAAGATACACCGTTTCTGGATAAACACCAGAAGAAATTTCCTAATTCCAGCAAAAGCGTATCTTTTTCAGTTTTCCTTCTCTAGCCTTTCCAGCTTCTCACTTCCCTGATATTACGATCGCTATCGTAGCTGCTATGACCAGAGAAGGAAGAGGGGGAGGGGAGAGGGGGGGGGCGCAAATGGTTCGTGAAATTTTGAAAGTTATTTTTGAGTTATAAGAGTGTGCAAGTGGCTTGTTTAGATTTGTAAATAATCAAAACAGCTTTTACATTTTTTTGAAAACTGACCTTAGCCTTGTAAAAAAAGTTTACAGGGGTCGTGATGGTCGCCACGACCCAGCGGAAGTCCTGGGACAGCCACGACTATGACCGTATTACATTACCAAGACACCAAAAGTACATACATTACTAACCCTACACCGGGTCGTATCTTTATTTCGATCAGTCTTCACACAGTTTCGTCACCTTTTCCGATCGCCAGACCACGAGAATTGTCTCTCAAGGTCTTGCCGGCGACCCCACACGCGATTGTTTTAGATTATTTTGCACTCTTTCTTGAAAATCTCCGAGCTTTACGGCAGAAAATTATCTGCCCCCAGCTTGGTCCATTGCGATCCGCTGTTAGTCACCCAAACAGCATTAGCCGCGGACACGAAAACGTTGTTTATAGTTGGAGTGATGGAGGCTGTTGTCAATTATCGTTTCTTGCAATACTTTAAACCCTCGATCAATAGCAGTTATTAGTCGGATGGGATGGCGAGTCGCGAAAGGCGCAGCTCGCGACCACGACGAGCCGATCCGGAATGGCAGAAGGCCTCTGGCTTCTGGCACTCGCTCTCTCCTCTTCTTCTGCTCATGTTGCACAAGCCAATGAACAGAAGCAGAGGAGAGGAGAGCCAATCAAAACTTTCGAGCAGCGAAAACAAATTTGCTGCACGAAATAAGCCACATAAATTAGATCTGCAACGCAATTTCTAGAGATTTAGATGGAGAATGCTCTCGATTTTGCATGTAAACAACGAACGAATGGATTTTTATGACTGCATAAAAATTATGGCTCATCATTCCAGCTAATGTAAAGCCTAATGGAAAGTGAAAAACTGTGGCGCTCGTAAAAGTATTGTAAAAACGAATTCACTGCAAACAGGGCAAAAAAACCAGAATCATAATTTGCAAAACATGGTTCAACCTCTTCACCTTTTTTGATCAAGAAGTTCCATGTTGCTATTGCTTTTTGAAATATTATTTTCTTGCAAAATATAACACTTCCTACATTTCAGTTTTGCCTTTGCAGAAAAAGAGTCGCGCACCTTCAATTCTATAAACTTCCCGTGTTTTAACGGATAAGATTTCTTAAGAACAAAATCAATAAAGACCCCTTCTGTTTTTACAGTAATACTGAGCGTTCGTAATGCATTGCCTTTAGTTCCTTATTTTTTTTTCAGATTTTCCATGATAGAAAATCAAACACACAAATCAATTTTCTGAAGTTCAAAGTCTTCAGACATCCAAACTTTCAATCAGAATTCCATCCCCCTAATTTTCCAAAGTGTTCGCCACTAAAATGACAGGCTTCGGCATTCACATAACTTAAAAAACGCACACTAAACGAAATATGAAAAGAATTGAATAGGCAAACGTGTACGAGAAATGCACGAATGCGATTTAGATCAAGGACATTCAATTATAAATGAAATGAATGTCTGAGCACCAAGAATTACACGTACAAAACACAAATCTCCTTAGACGGCCAGGACCGACGATGGTCATAAAAATTAAAGTGCGCTCCCTCGTCAAAATTCATCGACCGCGTTTGAATAGCTGCTTGCGCGCTTTACGATGCGAAAACAAAGACAAATGGCGACGTGCACGCACAGTTCACTTCAAACGACGAGCCCAGCCAGCTATACATATCGAGTAACCAACTTGTTGATTATTTTGGTTAAAGCTAAAATCTGACAAATTATGTTTGTTGAAAATACAAAAGCGACGAAGTGCTGCTTCGACGCTCTGAGAGATACGGAGTCTAAAACTAACTAGCGATACTGAACATACTGCAAACTTCAGCAACAGGCGCAGCAGTCTATTTTCAAAAGGAAGAAAAATTGGAATTTTGGCAAAAACTGGAAGATCATGACCAGAACTTGTTCCCGTCTCCATTCTCCATATTCAGTTAAAAAAATTCAAAAGTCTCTCCCCTGCTCGATTTGTCTACTGACTTTTTCCAAAATAAAACAATTAGCATTGTCAAAACTTGCACGCAAGCGTATCAAATTTTTGTGATATTATTTTTCAAAGATACAAACAATCGATTCGATAATCCGCTCAAGTTGTCAGTTTGTTATTTTGTATAGTGAAAAAAAATCGCAGAGCTGCATAGAAGATGGGTAGCTGCTGCGACCATTTACGCCTGAAACTATTGAGCTATTCCTCCCCACTTACATTATTGAAAAAAAGCTAAGAAAAGCTTGCAGCCCAGAGCTTTCAAAACTCTTATTTTTGGAATATTGACCCATGAAGTCATCAAAAATATGATAGATAAAAATCCCCTGGACAGTGATCCAATGTACTCATTTAGTTTGACTAGAATGTATGAAAAAATCTTCTTATCAAAAATTGCAGTAAGACGTTCGAAGATTATGGAAGTATCTGGCTGCAAGTACAAATTTCGCTTTGACTATTTTTTGCTTTCTTCTACAGTACTTTCTCGATATGTTGAGATATGGGGACCCCCCCCCCCCTCTCTCCGCTCTCCTCCCTCCAAAACTCATTATAAACCGCCATTGCTCACCCTTACCCAAAACCCCCGTATGACTTTCAAAATGCTAGTCGCGTTAGTCATCAGGCAATGTTTCAACGCTGCCCCCCTAGCCCCGCCCACTCTACGCTATGCGCTTAGCGGAGAGGGTGAAATTCGATTCGGACCCTTGCGAGTGGTCGAAATAAAGCGAGCAGCGATCATCTCAGCGGTTGAGTGGTTTCGAAACTGTTGCGCTCTGAGCAATCATTGCGTCTTTTCGCCTTTTCTAAATATCTTTCACAAACTAGACAAATAGACGAATTGCGGGCAAATCACTATAGTACCGATCATTGCGGAAGTATAACGAAAAAACACACACAATGCGCCGAAAGTTGATTTTTCGCGACGTCCCGTAAATTAGTGAGCGTCACAAAGACAATATGACCCGAAATGCTAGTCAGTTTAAAAAGTAAAGTCCAAAAGTCAGAAAAGAATCGAGAATTATTTGACAAATTTTGAAAAAAAATAAAAAAAGAAACCTTCACATACCTGATGTGATATATAAACAAAATTGTTCTTCAGTTCAGCCACTTCTTGTGATAATGACAAATTTTGCTGCTGTGAAGTGGAATCGCCCGCTGATCCATTTACCATCATTCCACTCATCGGATCATCGTCCAAATCCTGAATTTAAGCAAACATTAGCCCACAGCCAAACGCATTTCCGTCTTAAGTGCAAAGAAAAGCACAATGAACTTTTTCCAGATTAACTTGGGAGCCAATGAAAAAACTTAGAAAAGAGAAAGGACCAAAAAAGGATGGAGTCGACTACCCACAGAGCTGAAAATGCGGATAATGCAAAATGCAGCAGAACGACATTCACAAAGCATATATGAGCGCTAGTCCTGGCGTAAATTCTCGTATATTATATTCATTATTATATGTGACATTAGATTATATTACATGATTTTTGCGCTCAGTTCGCTATATAATGATGGCAAGAGTATTCATAAAAGGAAAAAATGACCAATTCATTGTTTTGATGTGCGACATTGTCTAAGAATTGCAGATGCTCCGTTCAATTAAATTTCTCAATGGCGATGAGAAACAAATGCAAACAAAAGGAAACTGTACGGTTATTATGAAAGACGAAGGGGGAAGAAAACATAAAACGTCCATACCATATTTAAATCATTCCACATTTGCTAGTTCTTATAGATATTGCCATCATTTTTATTTATTCTCGAAGAAAAAGGAATGTCGTTTTCGCAAGCCACATAGATTGACAGATGGGAATTATTCAAGCAGACGTCATGGCAGCGAAACATATGGACAGATATTGAAAACAAACAAACTTAGAATATTCGAGAAAGAAAAACAAATGCAAATCATTTTATCGACTTTCATTTCTTTCGAAGCTTCACAGCGTCTGTAAAAAAAAGCGCACGCAAGCACAAAGAAGATTTCGAGAAAAGTTTCGAAATCCGATTTTGAACACAAAAAAATCATTCAGCTAGTCTTGTAAAACCACAAGATTATATACATATCATGATTCCTCATGGTTTACAATGTAAACAAATCTTCACGAGTTCAATCGCAGAATTTAGTTGGTAAATTTGAAAAATAAACATTTCTTTTCAGAGTACGCAAGAACAGTGAGTACGAAGCTGGAAAACTTAGCGGCATCTCAAGCGATCAGTCCTACTGGAACGCAGCCAAAAGTCTGTCCGCTCATAGTCAGTCGGTTTTGATTTTTTCCTTTCGTAAACCCTAAGAGCTCTAACAAAATACGATAACCACCCTCATTCTAACATCTTTTGCCACCCTATTGAAAAGGGGTATATTCATCATGTCGGCGGCTCAACTGAAGGTCTAACAAAGAAAATTTAGATGCCTAATTGCGGGGTCTGTCGATCTTACACAAATGAACCCCCAACCCTCTCTCTGCTCCTCTCTAATATGGCAAATAAGAAGTGCGAGCCTTATAATTCAATTAATAATGTAAGAATCGATTTTATCTACGCTTCAAATCCAAAAGCAAATGATCAACATTAAAGATGCGCGCAAATTCTTCTTCCTAAGAGAATTTAAAATAAAATGGATGTGATGAACGAGGAGAACAGGGTCGCGGGTTAACCGGTACTACTCGGTACAGCGTATCTTATTTATTTTCTACTGCCGCTATAGAAAAAACAATCTCTTAGACAATTCGATTATGATGCATTTGACAGAGCGTCGGCGATAAAGGCAAAATAATAATCTTCTCACATGTAAATTTTTGAATCGAGAGGAAGAGAGAATTAGTAGAGGCAAATAAAAATGTGGGACAAAAAACTCTTTCATAATCGTTTTCAATTTCATTCCCATAGCTTTGTAAATACTTATGTAAAACGATGTTCACATTCAAATCCCTTCCCATAAAGCACACGAAAATTCACAAGGCAAAAAAAACAAGTTACGTAACCGAGTTGCAACTTAAATCCTGAATAGAAAGATAATCCACTAGAACAGATAAGAAACATAATCTCAAGATTTGCAAGCTAATCAAAAATAAGGAAAGAAACCCACTGTTTCTGAAACTACAACGACGCTTATAAAACCCAAAATGGAAAAACCCGTGCCTGGAAACTATCATAAAACCTTGCAAAGTACGCTGAATGCACGATTGAAACATTTGTAAAACTAGCATACTATCATCCCTTTCAATGTTTTATAGTGCATGGGATTGTACATGAATGATGGAACATTTGAAAAAAGTGCAACAATCACATTTTGTTCATTGGACAATTTTTTTCCAATACACTAAAGTTTTTGCAGCAGAGAGGGCAAAGACTATGCCACCTTTAGTCAAGAGGTCAAATTCAGTCAACCTTCAGAATGAAATTCCTATGTGGTTGCAATCCATCTTTATGAGACGACCATTCAAAGGCCTTACCCTAGAACTATTTGAGTAAGTCCGCATACAGTACGTCCACGAAAGTTTGAATTTTCGATTTCGAAATCCAAGATAAAGGCTTGTTGGTTGCGTCAGCCAAAAGCTCTTGAAGAGCTCTTTCGAAAAGTGTGAAAATTATGACGATACATGATTTTACTACAAAAAAAAAAACGCCGAAGAAAGAAGATTTCTTTAGCGGTGCAGTAAAGGCTAAGGCGGAGGTCAGATATCAGAAACGATTTGGCCATAGCTTCAGAAAGAGCAATCGAGCCTCTCGATTTGCATGAAAGTCCTATCATCTTAACGTTATGCAGCTACTGCATAATTTTTAGATCCAGCTTTCAAGAAGAGGATTTGTCCAGATTTCATGAATTGATAGCTCAGATCTCTGGATTCATGAAGCTTCAGATTTTGGCATCTCGCAACGATTTTCGCCATTTCTTCGTGCAGACTATGGAACAGCCTATTGGTACCAGTTGCCGGAGACCCCATTCACAGAGCAAAGAGCCATCACAGACATCGATGACCAACCAACAAGTATAACTTTCTGTAGTGTATTCATATGTGCTCGGCTCCGTCAACGCTGCTCTCCTCTCCTCGCTCTCCGCATTCGCCTCGTTCTCGCGCTCTCAGCACAATACAAACTATTATTATCGCAAATAGTTTGCACAAATATGAATCATGGCGCATTTATTCGTTATTGATGTAGAATGGTGATTCAGATTTATTGTGCTGCTGCTCTCTCCCTCTATCGCTCTGCTTCTCGATTAACACGTTGACGACGAGCCATTTTTTGAAGGTCTGTCCCTGTGGACGAAACGTTTCCGGGCATTTTCACAGCCGGCTGCATATATGTATGCATGCATCTATGCGTGAGATACAAAAATGCAAGTGGGTGGGGAAGCTCCGCCCACTTTTGGCAAGCCCCGCCCACTTTTCAAAAATGCTGGAAATCGCTCAAAATCGATGAATTCGTGCAAATTCCGCCATTTTTTAAAAGTGGGCGGAGCTTGCCAATCAGGGGCGGAGTTTGCCTGACGGTGGGCGGGGCCCGTATAAAAGCTACTTGAGGTCTTTGCGTTCATCTACGGCCTCATCCATGCTTTTTATGAACAAAAAGGGTCCGTGTGAGGAGTATAGAAGTGGGCGGAGTTTGCCAAAAAGGGGCGGGGCTAATACATGAGATACATCTGAGCCTATGTTGGTTATATGAACAAAAACTGAGAGGATTGGACAGATAGTATTGAAATTAAGGCCGCCGCGCACCATTGCGCGGCGTCGTCCACAGGGACAGACTACCTGCCGCGCACCATTGCGCGGCACTGTCGTCAACGTGTTAACAAATAGGCTAACAGCTGTACAGCTCTTTGCTGACGTGCATTACGCTTGGAAAATCCACATTCTTTATGGATTCCACTCGGCAAAAAAGCTTTTCTAAGCCTCCATAAAACAAATTTGTGCAGATAACACAATTTCCAGCGAGATAAGAATCTTTAACCAAGAGAGCGGTAGAGAATAACGCGGCAGTTTGGTTTAATAGTGTAAAAGTGCCTAGTCAGATAGCGAAAAAGTGCGCGTAGGCCCGAACAGACCAGTTCCGAAATACGAACTACACATGAATATCGATCGCTAAATAAACCCTTTTCGAACTGATTGACGGCCAGCCGACTATGAACTGAGGATCCGCGACGCCGTGCAAATTTTGAGGTGCAAATTCTGTCTACACGCAAAATATGCACTAACGTTTGCATGGACACAAAGTAGCAGCAGATGGACGACGATGTTCGAAATGGACGAAATCGGCAAGAAAGCCGAAGGACGCGCAAAAGGAGGCATCATGCCGTGATTTTGCGTAGAAAAACGCAAATGGATGCTCTAGGGCTTTCATTTTGAAATTATGCAAGGACAAGCGGCAATGCGAACGCCGAAGTTGAACAAAAAAGGAAGTATCCGCAAAAGTCTGCCGAAGAAGCCGCGACTATAGATGACCTGATAATTTTGCAAATTGCATGACTACTATCTCAAATATGGCTTTCGCAAGCACTTTTCAATCCCCCACTAATTTGGACAAGGGTAATGAGTAAGTCCACTAGAAGCCACTCGACTCGAATTGTACTGACGATTCCCAACAAGAAGAAAATTCTAAAAGCTGCATCATGATTTGATGTATCTGGAGCCAAGCATTAGAATAAATAAAGCGCAGAAAACCAGAATTTGAAGGGCGAACAAATCGAAAGCGATTAGAGGCAAAAACTAGAATTAGTGTATTAAAAAGAGAGCGAGGCGTATTAGCGTTTGGAAATTCATAAAATCAAAAGAAGTCAGTCACAAATAGATGTGGAATACTGTTAAAAATGCAAACATTCAAATGAATCTTTCATGTATCTCGATTCCGTTATTTCTGTTGTGAATGCGCTCACGTGACTAGCAATGTTTATAAGGACAGCGAGCGCCACAAAATTAGTAGATTCATTGTTGGTTTACAGAATAAGTATAATATAATTTTATTAAATAGCTGCTTTCATTCAAATGTAGTGAAATCTAGTGCATCACGTGCAAAGGACGTGAGTCAGCACTTTTTGCGATAGCGGAGGGGCTGAAAGAGCAAAACAACCTAAATAGGAAAACGTCTTACTCAATAACAACGAAATCAATGCATTTTGAATGTATGCCGGTGACTTAGCTGTACTAACATCGCAAAGCAAAACACCTCCCCGAAATTTTTAGTTCCAAACTATAACTGAGAAGCAGCTTCCTTTGTCTCAATGAAACAAAAAAATTTGGTGCGGGTACGCAATATAAAAGAAGAAACCGATATCATACAAAAATGCGACCTGATAGCTAGATCCTTTTTTTTTTCAAAAATTACAAAAAATCACTCAAACTTTTCTCGGCGATACAAAAGTCGCCGACACAATTCACGCACGTAATTCAGCGGCTATAAAGGATGAGCAAAGGTCAAGCAAGTTTTTCGACGGCATATGAGTCGGAAGTCATGAATAATAAAAGAAGTCGAGAAAACTCAACTGACCTGGTGCTGATCGTCTCCGCTTTGTGAGGGGGTGGCCGAGATCGACCTGTCAGTAGAGCACTGTCTGTCCGTATCACCAGCATCGTTGCTCTCTCGGGCCCCATTGAGAATACTAGCTGGACTGACCATAAGGCCATTGAAGCCAGAGGCATTAATTACTGGTAAGCTCGACATTTGCACATCCTCTTCCCGAAACATCTGAAAGCAAAGCGATTTGAGTGTAGAGGGGCTAGCGTTGAGCCATTGGAGAAAATGCGCCGCTTTCAAATTGAATTCGGAGATTAAAAAGACATAGAGGGACGAGGAGCGCGAGAAAGCAGCGAGTTCGACGCAGACATAACGCGAAGAGCGCGAGACGAAGGTCGTCGTACATAAAAATTCGAAGCGGAACTCGTCGATTTAGCTAAGAACACACGCAAATAAACGACGAAGACGTAAGAGGAATTCGTGAGCACAGTGTATGAACAGAACAACCATCAGCACAACCAGCCCAACTACAGCACATACAGGGTTTTGGAGGAGGTCTGCGGTGGCTGCGTTGAGCTGTGTGAGACGAACAGACCGTAGCGAAAAACAATTACAAAGACAAATAAAAATAGAAGAACGATGCTCACAGCGAATAACACATTTCAACGATGAATGTGGCCGAATAGGATGGTGGGTGAGGAGATGTACGAATGGAGAAAGAGCGCATAAAAACATCGTTAAGAGGTAAATCATCGCAAAGAAGACGCGGCTGCAAAACACCGATACATCTTTGAATTTCCGCCGGTTCTGCTCGGCACGCACATTATGGCTTTTATGCAATGTGCATCATATTTTATACGAATATCTCGCCAAATGGTAGAGTTTCTCAATCTTTCTTTTGTGAACTGAAATTTCGAAAAAGTAAAGTGCTACCCTAATTCGTAAAGTACATCAATGTGTCAAAATCAACTCAAAGAACTTCAATTTTTTGTTTTTATAACGATTTTAGCACTCAAAGCCCTTTTGCATGCGAACATACTTGTCCGATTCAAGAAAGTTGACGGTACAGATGTGCCTCTAAACATGCTTTTGTGCCGAATCATGCGGTACGTGATTGCAGAAAATATACAGATACCCCACAACCATGTTTCACCTTATCGAAAGTATAAATCTCAAAGGGGAAACTAATGGCAGTCACTTGATGCATATCTGTCTAGACAACTTCGCACTCGACGTTTTTACTTTGAAAGGCAATTTACATGTTGAACTTTTTACACTGTAAAGTGTCTCTGCATATTTGCTTTCTTACTGACAATCAATGTGCCTAGCGACATTAACTAATAATTGAAGTGAAAGCAAAGCACTAAACTCTCGCTCTCAAGAACTCTATAAGTGACAATTTCACGTCTAAAACGTAAAGTGCTTATTATATCGGTTACTATGGGCTTGAACAACGCGATAGAGAGCAAACAAAGCCTTGCAGTACTGACTACGTTGCGCAGCTATGGAAACAAACACTAAAACTTGCATCACAGCCTCTTGCTAACAGCATTACGCAATATTTCAAACAGCAGCGCTAGGATATTGTGCGAATGGACATAAATCGTAAATGGGTAAGCTAACTAGGTACCAATTTTGAATTGTACAAACTCCGATGCGTCTTACGATGGGGGATAGACAAGGCGCTCGGCATGAAAGCAGTAATTGTAATGCCTTTCGGAATAGTGTAATTGCTGGCATTCCACCGAGGCGCAAGATGATTAATGAGGCCCAAATTATTGATTTTTCTTTAACTCAAATAATGCGGGATTTGCGGTATGTGTGCCTGAAAACTAAACCTAAAAGCACACACATAATTCACCTTGTCGAAAAAAACTCTTTCCCAGTGCTTATAGCCCCTTCAAAACGCAATAAAGTGCATACATAAATTCGCTCACTATTGATGAGATCTGAAAAAAAGCGAATTTTCAAAAGGAGCACCGCGACAAAATGCTGGTTCAATCGTAGTATGACGTCGTTTCGAAGTCGAAACCGGTCTCCTAGGCCGAACAATTCCCAAAAGATTTCGAAGGAATGGGTGTACGTATCCTTCGTTATTCATAATAGCAGTTTTTAATGGCAAGGCCATAGTGCGTCAAAAAACCCGAAATGAGAATGGGAAGCGTATGCAGAATGGTTTTTACTTTGAGAAGGCAGTCCCCAGCCGATGAATACAGCAATCGATATTCGTAAAGAATCAGTTAGACGATGAAGTACACAGTGTGGATAGAGAATAGGGATGGTTGAGGGATTTTTTGGGAATGCGGAAGTCGACACTGCAGTGGTGACGGCAGTAGTGCTTAGGAGAGAAATTGAGAAAGGGTTGTCAATAATGAAACTCGACTGTGGAGTCGAAAAAGTCATTAGAATGAATGCAAATCAAAGCCAGACAAAAACTGCCTACAAAAAAGCATTCTCTCTAAGAAACACACAGTCGGCTTTCTTTTCGAGATGCAACTTTTTTAGGAAATGAAGTTGTTTCGTGATTTACTCGGATGTCATTCTAAGGCAGCTACGGAAAAGAAACTAACTGACAATGAAAACTGAAACAAGGAAACTTCTGTAAATCATAAAAGCCTGGAACTTACTCCTTATATCGGACTACGAAGGGGCTTCGTCGAGAAGCAATATACGTAAGACGAAAATAGTGCTGCACCTTTATGTGCTCCATCCGCCATAAAACTACGATCGAAGTGAATTAAATTAAGCTATAGAATTACAGCGAAGAGAGTGAATAGAGAAAAAGGCAACAAAACCGAATTAACATTTGCAAAAATGCAAATGAAATGAAAGTCGTTTTCATGACATGGAAAATGATGAAATCCGCAGATATAATCCGAAAAAAAAACATCTGTAAATCAATCGAAATGGAATATAAAGTCGCATGACAGAAAACTCATGTTCAACTTGAAAATCTAATGAAACGTTCACATCGCAAGAAAACCTGTAAAAACTTCGAGATGTAAAAACTAGAGCGGCAACTGTTCTTTTTCATTCTAAAGCATTATATCGACATCGTAAAGAATAGAGCCACAAACTAGCTAGCTTTGCGGCTACATTACAAAAAATAGTATGTAGTTCGAAGTATGAATGTTCTTTGTAGGAGAATAAAGTGCATTAATCGCATTAAGAGAAAAAGAAAATGTTAGATGCTTGA
This sequence comes from Cylicocyclus nassatus, assembly GCA_958299035.1. Lineage (NCBI taxonomy): Eukaryota > Metazoa > Nematoda > Chromadorea > Rhabditida > Strongylidae > Cylicocyclus > Cylicocyclus nassatus. The sequence goes on along the minus strand of CATQJL010000223.1, from coordinate 39,082,482 downwards.
AAAACAAGTGTCGTGTGATCGCAATAGCTATCATTAATGGGAGTGCAAAGCTTTTAGCTTGTAATTATTTGCACGAACAGAAAAGGAAAAATATATTATAGTGCTGAATGCAATTTCAAGATAAGGGCAGGTAAGAGCAAGCGGCCTTAAAGAGTAGTACTTAGCTAACGACCAAACAATCTGAAGAAGTTTCAGAGAATAAAGGGTAAAGCGAGCATCTATCATGGTAGAACAGAATACAGAAAATGTAGCCTGCGTGTAGTCCGGTTTGATGCCAAATAAAAGTATGGGATTTGTACTAATTTTTCCAAATATATGCAGGCTCTATTGATGTAAATGGTTAGAAAAGAAATAAGAAAGCATATCCATGCTGACGTACCTGGAATTGAAATTGATCTCTAATCAAAAAGCAAAATTTATCACGCGCTTCTGGGACGCGAATACGAACCTGTTGAATTCCAAAGACCTCGCGGATTTTTAGTATACGCATTGAAAAAATGACAGCCTGGAAAGTGGAGGACATCGAAAAATGAAATTCGTAAATGAAAATATTACGCACCAACTATGCAAGATTTGCACGAATGCTGACGTTTGAACAGTTTTGTAATACTGTGTTTGAATATGCGTGCGTTTGCAGAATTTGCAGAGGTTTGACGTCTGCACAGTGGGTAAAAGTGCGAATAAGTGAAGCAAAAAGGTGAAAAAAAGTACGAAGCAATTGTAGTTTTTACGGGGCGGAGTCAAGCGATGGGAATATGACGGGGCGAAGAGAGCGCGACATGCAACACGAATTAAATTTGGCGCGCTTACGTTACGCTGCGGCAACGGCGGGGGTCGCCGCCGGGGGATCGCCAAGTCCAACCACGAGTCGGTCGTTGGGCGGAGCGGACATGATGGACTCCGTCGGACGGGTAGAGGCCAGACGGGCGAGACAGGGCTGCGTTGCACCCGTTGACCGCTGTGCAAGCACGAAGAACAGCTAGCGGAGGGCGTGGAGTGGACGCGATGATCGCGCGCGCCACGACCGCCCGACGGCGGCGGCGGCGCGGCTGCCGCGCGCGCGGTGTCGGTGGTGATCATTGTGAAGCGCAAAGATGAGTACTGAAAGCGCATGCTAGACAGAGAAAGCCGAGTGCGGGAAAAACGCAAGGCGTAGGGGTAAATTTTGATGCAATTTAAACGTTTGCCAATCCTTTCCCACAATGCTCTAACAGATAAGGTTCATTTGTCCCTTCTTTAGTGCAAATGCACATCGCACATGGGATGCCACGACATTATGCACTGAAAGGTCTTTATAATTAGTCATGCTTCTTCATAAACCTGTTTGGAAGATAGTGAGTGCTCTTGTTTTAGACGAAAGGAATCTCCTAGCATTTCTTGTTTGCGAAGTCTTCAACGAGCAAATTTCTTTGAAAAAAATACTCATTCCGATAACCGTATACTGCATTGTAACTCGGGAGCCCTATGATTGAATAGTGATTGAGATATGATATCAGTCAAACTTAAATATGAAGTAGATGGTAATTTAGACCTTCTCGGAAAGATGTGCGCAAAAATTTCCTTGTATAATTACCACTCAATCCCCAGCGAACGCTTATTGGGATATGCGGAGAACAAGGCGTAATGCCGCGCACTGTGTGCAGCTGCACATATTGAGTAACGAACGATCCGACTACGCTATATCGACTGTCCTTCCTGCAGTGCCCTGAATATTTCAAAAATTGTCAGCAACTGGAAAAATTCACACTCTTTTGCAGAAGTGCATGTTCACTTTTGAAAATGCCAAAGTGCATTTCTAGTGCTAGAAAGAGAGAAAGCGACAGAAGAACAGAGAGAAGAACATGATGGGTCCTGATCAAATGGAGGTTGAATTATGTCTGGTATGGTTGTTTATCTAGCCAACCAATTCTGTGCAGGACCCGCGAAGTTTGCAAATGGGGTAGACTTGTACACAGTCCCGTCAGTTCTTGATTGATCTTTTGTGCGTCGTATCTCTGTCTGAATATTTCCCAATAAATAAACAATCTGTGACCATTGCTTTCTGGTTAGAAGAGGATGTATGGGTCAGTTATTAGTAAATAACCTGCGTCATTTGGTCGACAGCTGGGTGCCAAAATCAGTGATTTGGACAGCTGCCAAAAATCCTCGATAATCACTTCCATGACGAAAGCAGTTGCTGGCGATTCGATGTTTACAAGGAAAACGAGTGAATATGTAAGGGGTTATTTCCCGAAGATTGGTCAGTTTTAAAGAGTTTGTTTTTGTGAAACATTTGCTTTTTTTGTCAAATATCTAAATACATTTTTGCTTCATGTCCCGGGAGGTGAGCAGGAACTTCAAGCATCTGCTAGCAAAACTGAAGTCTCACCGCGTTTTATTTATATGGATTGCACTAAAGTGCAAAGTGACAATGTGCGGCGTCCATTTTTAGCAGCATTTTGTGCCATTGCAGACACATGGACAACAAGTTCACTCATGTCAAAAACGCCATTCCAGGATAAAATGCAATATCGAGACTCAAAAGTTCCCGATAAACTCCCTTGTAAAAATTTTTCATCGGATCTGGATGTGTAAAGTCTATCACTGTGGCAGAATGTTAATTTTTTTTCTTGAATTCTAGTGCCGAAGTCTTCAACTACGTCATCAAAAAAGTGTCGAAATCCTAGGCTCTAGGGACACCTCCAAGATTGTGCAAACATTTTACGCCTTCAAATTTTATATAAAATTTCCGCGATTTTTTTCATTAGGACTCAATATATTTGAATTATTCTGAAGTTTTCCAGACGCATCTGTAAGCTATTTTTTGTAAATCCCTCGAGAAAGCAGGGCAATTAGCAAGTCAATACTTCGCAGAAATTTCTTGCCTAGAAAAACGCTAGACAGTTGGAAATTGCAGTGAGAGTACATCACAACGAACAATCAGGAAAAATGACACTAACAAGGAAGTAGAGAACAAACCAGACACTCTAATTTTTACAACTTCATTTTGCCGAATGAATTTTATACTTTTTACCATTTCATTCTTGTCGCTCTAGTGAATGGAAAAAATTGATAACCAGGAAGTAAAAGGTGTCGCTCCTAGATAAAAAACATTTTTGTTTCTCTATCTATCTCTTCGGCAGAAATTTACTCATGTGGCAGGTGAATTTTGCTGACGGAAATCAAAAATCTAAGGTGAACCCTATAGAATAAAGGCCACTTGTTCACGCGCAGAGACCCCCTTAATAGCTGAAGTGAGGGGGCTTGTCGGCTCCCCGTTTCTAGCGTTTATTGAAAATTGCATTTGTATCGCGGCTTATAAATGCATGAATTCTCAGAATCGCAAAGATCGACTGGCGACCACAGCTGCCGTCGTCAGTCAAAAGCTTCTATGTATTCAAAAGCAAACAGACAGAATAGACGAATAGCACTGGAGGGCTTTTTTGGAGAAAAATTATTTTAGAACGACTCGATAATGAGATTATATAATCATATAATTGATAATGTCTTTATGAAAAATGGATTGGGAAGGGTTGAAGCGATAACTGTCGAAAACAAAATAAACCCCATATCGGGCACAAGCATAGGCATATCGATAGAGAGATAAGGAATGTAAGTGAACAAATATAACAACGATCAAGGTTTGATGTACGGGCGCATTGGTCTCCTGAAATTTAAAAAAATGGTCCCTGAAAAAGGGTAAAAAATAGGAGATTTTTGGAGATGAGCAAGTTGAAGCTAGAAGCAACAAATTCTCGTGCGCAAGTTTCTTTTGCCAAGAATAAACATTTTATAAGCTTTGTTACGCCCAACTTGGAAACTATATCATGACGGGTCCCTCTGTCTCTACCCCTTCCCCCTCCCTAATTTTTCTGTCTGCAGCATTTTTGTCCTGATTCAAATGCATAGTAAGCAAAAGGACTCTATCCTTAGCCTAACTCAAGCGGGCACGATGAAGCTACAACAGCCGGCACCTACTGCCACGCCCCTTTTTTACTCGCGCGCTTCCCTTTGAAGTGTACCAAATTTTCTTGACTATGCTGATGTTTAAAACTTTGCAGAGTTTACTTTGAAAAAAAAATTATATTTTAAATCTATGAGAAGACAAAAGTGCTGCGAAGGCGACTGTACAGCTGCCATCATTACGAAGAAAATTGTTAGTTATAAATCAGATTTATAAAAAATAATAACACCATAATCACGACAATAATAATAACAATAACAATAATAATAATAATAACAATAATAATAATAATAATAATAATAGTCGTTTCGCGCATGAATTATAAATGGAACGCCAACCATACAATTTCGGAGCTGAATGATGGATTATAATTTCCATCAATCTCCACTCTTATGTCGGAGAAAATGATGGATTTGTGTGTAATCATTTCTAGGGACTTAAGACTCGAGGCTGAATAAAGTGAGTGTTTCGAGGGAATTGTAATTCTAAGAATAAATATAATTGACCTATCTGCGTGGAAGTTTATAAGTAATATGTTAGAAGATTCATTTCTCTGTAAAAGCATTGTAGGTATTGAGATATAGCAAGTCATGTTCGATTATAATGCGATATTATTATTAATACCATTATTATTTTGACTCCTTTGTCAAAAATTCAAATTCATCATCGAAAACGGCTACATATTGTACAATACTAGATTCCTGTTTCTGAAAATATTTGAAATGACAGCGTTAGCCGAAAACTGACTTTCAGGACTTGAAGATAAGGGTCTAGTGAATTACATATTTTGAGCGGAAACCAACTTGAAAGGATTTCAACTTTTTTTGACAAAAAAAATTGCTAAATGAAGAAATCAAAATTTTTTTATTGTTATCACTAAAATCATTATTCTCCAAACACTAGAGAATTTTACAATCTTATCGAGTGTTGTGATCAGTTGCAGTGCCAGAATTTCCCGTTTCAAATAGTTTCTAAAAGTCCTACTGCACATGAGCTACGGTTTGCTTCGCGTCCATGATCTATCCCGAACAAGCTCGTATGTACTCATCAATAACAATGAATCCGCTTCTACTTTGGCTCCTACCCTGCAAAATAACGTATTCTTGCAAAAAAAACCCTACACCTCGACCACCCATTAACAGCTTTCAGGATCGACTGCTATGCTGAGGAGCTTCCTCGTATAAAGTCAATACGAAGAGTGCGAAGAGTCGATGAGAGTGTGTATAAAATAGCGAGCGAGAAAGCAAAATAAAATTTATTATGCCGCAGCGTCAGCAGCGGCCAACGAGCCGAGCCCAGCCCCGCTAAGCCGAGCAGAGCAGCAGCAGCAATGCTGCTGCGGTGGCCGACGACCGGACGGCCGGCCGGCCGGCCAGCCACAGCCCCGGCCAGCCCCTCCTCTCTCTCTCTCTTCTAAACGATATTGCCATCGATTTTAGCGAAATTGCGCTTTTTACGAAACTAGATGAAGGCAAACAGAGAAAACATAAGGAGTTGAAGAAGAGGGCAGCGATATGGCGCCCAGCGGAAAAAAACTCGGCAATTTGTATTGAGAAAACGATGAAGATGCATTGGGGCTGATGGGGCTGGGACGATGAACCGAGGGGTCGGTCGATGGGATCGCATTCCTTTTGGGAATGCAGATAAGGTAAACTGACAAAGATGTTAAAATTGGGATTTAGATTTCTAATGAGGATTTGGAAAAAAGCAGAAAATGTTTCATAATTTATTCGCAAAAGAGGAAACTTGTTTGCAATTTGTTCCCAAAAGAGAAAATATGCGTAATTTATCCGTAGTCTAAACAAAGCTGAAGATGTTTTAAACCATCCTACAGCAGAAGTCAAAAATTTGGATGTGCCACCTTTGGGGAAATGGATTGCCTTCCTTTTAAGTCTCGGAAATTTTCTGTATTTTCATCACCGTATATAATCACAATAAGCATGAATTTGGCAAAACTCCAATTTTACGTTACATTCCTTTAGAGCGCGTGTTGCAATAAATCATTCGAGTTAGGTCTTTTCGCGAAAGGGGGCTCAGAGTTGTCAAAGAAAAACCAGCTAAAAGAATATTCCAGTTTCAGAGAAAAAACTTTTCTTAAGAAAGTCGTGAATAATTCATTTATTACGGAAATTTTCTGATTTTTTAATTTTCAATTACTGCCATATAAAGGATCACAAACTGCAAATTAAACGTGTTTGACACGGAAGAAATCTAAATTTGCAAATATGCACAGTTCCTGCAAACGGAATCTGAGAGAATCTAAGAAACTCATTTTGTGAGCATTTGCGAAATTCTTAAGATTTTCACTTGATTCATCTCATTTCCATGAATTTCGTGCAGATATTTCTTTTACGGCTATGACATGTGAGCTTGTAAGCCTCAGCATCAACTAATCCGAATATATGATACATAAAAGTCTCAAATCACATCTAAAGCCCTTTCAATCACTTTCGCCTTTTTCTTTTTTTTCGCCTCTCTTCTCGAATCTGAAGTACACTATGTAAAAACACGCCAGCTTCTAGAACGTTCTGCAAAAACATACTGATTTTGCACTAGTGCATTGAAAGAAACAAAAAGGAGAAGTGCAAGCAGCACTTTTTACTCTGGGAAACTTGGCAAAAGCGTCGCCACACTCGCTTTGCAAAACTTTCCGACATTTTATAATCGCAGCAAATTTCGAATTTTTTGCGCTTTCTCCAAGGATTTGTCGAACGAATTCGTTGTTGATGGTCGGGAAAGCATTCTAATGAAGTTGATATTTGAAAATGCATAAACGAATTCATTCATGTCGTGACGCTTTAGTCGAGAAATAGAGCCGAAAATGAATATTTGGGGATACATCGGTTTTGAGCTAGCCATGGGACACTTCCAGCTAAAAATTTTCACAAAAAAAATGTCTATGGTTTGGAGCGCTTTCTGCAGCTTATAAGTGGCTTAGAAAGTGAATTGGGAGACTTTTCAAGTTATGCAAAACTAATAGAAAACCAGTAAATTATGTACTTGTTATTCATAGAGCAAATTTTTGTAGAATACGTCTATCTTGCGAATATTTACATAAACTTTGCAGTAGACAGACGTTCCGTCTGCTTAAGCGATACCACTTCACAAAGTCGAAAAAAGGAAACGTCTGGGACCTTAAAGCCAACAAAAAACGAATAAAATGATGTCTAAATTAGGGAAATAGATGCCATTTGTTGAGAGCCGCAGCTGCTTATTTTGGGAAAAATGAAGAACCAAAATATGCTTAGAGGCAAAATTAAGTATGCTGCAGATCAACTAACTTTTTACCTCGCAAGGGAAAATTTAAGTGTTGTGATTCTTACCCATTGTATTATTTGATGGGTGTTTGAAATTTTTTTTGCAAATCTAAGCAAATCCAGAAACTTCCGCAAAGCCTATATCTAATTCCACGAACCTACTTCCAATTTTGTCCTACTTAATTTTAAAAAATCTTGTTTCTGGTTACTCTTTTCACGAATAGATCTGCGCTTAGGTGACTGTTTTGGCTATCCTCTTATCACTCAACTCGTAAGAAACTTTAGATCGTTGCAAAGGCTATCGTTCTATGTTTCAGCCGTTCACATAACACATAAGGGCCACGATTGTGCAGAAATTCCAAATAACCAAAAATTGGCTTTCAAAGTTATTCATTTTGATAAAAGCCAAATCAATTTATTGATGCCGCTGCGCTAATGAGTCAACATGAAATTCGAAGAATTTTAAATTAATTTTCCCGATGGGATTGGCAGGACAACATGTTGTCATAGTTAGTACAGGCATTAGAGGGAATTTACAAAAATAAATTCTAGAAAAGAACAATTTTGAGAGAAAATCAAAAAATCTAACAAATGCCAAGTAATGTCAAAAAATTGTCCGAGTGAATGTTACAAAACAAAGATCGACGCGTGACGATAAGCGCGCTCTGGTTACCTTGATCTAATTAAAGATGTGCGCTAAGAGCAGGTAAACTGCACCACCCCCCCCCCCCCGCGTCCGACCAGAGCAGAGATCGCTTTCGATCGCCGGCGTACCCGGAAATCGCCTAGCACTTTTTTGGCGTGGAGAGCACTGGATGAAAGCGGCAGAAGATCAGAAAATCAAGAGACAAGTAGCAGAATGCAAAAGCTGAACAATACGAGTTGCAGAGGATAGAAAGAGCTTAGTAAGAGCTCTGCAGCAATCCCTACAATCATTAAAACTGAAAAGGAAAGGGGAGAGGAAAAAATAGAGAAACTGAAGACTTCTGCATACCAAAAAAATATAACATCGAAATCAATTGCGCTTTAAAGGGGGTTCAGTAAAGAAAGTATTTACTGACAAAAGTTTAACAAGCTACAGAAGTTTTCTTCTTATAAAAGTTCTAGATAGTCTTTGTGACCTCCAAAGTCTCAAATTTCACTTACTTTTCCCTCTCTTGGACTAAAAGACTAATGCATGCGAGAAAATATGGAAGTACTTACCTGAAAATCATTTGTGCAGAAATCCTGCAGTTTGATGCGATAAATGAGTTTAGAGTGAAAAAATATCGTGATGTACGCGAAAAGCAAAAAAAAAGAAACGGTATCAGGTGCAGTTCGGAACTTCCCACCCAACTGCTTAGTACTTAGTACGGTATACTGGAAGAGTGCAGGGGCTTTTTTTCGCAGCATTCGATGCTCAAAGCTTACGAAATTGTTCCATTATGGTGGAATCACCTCTTTCGCAATGAGAGTCACTATATTATGAAAAACCAAATTGGAGTAGCATTCTTGAGACCCACGCCCCAAACAAACAATAACCCCACCTGAGTGATGAGGTTCTTGCTTCCAAAATCCAAGAATATCAATCGCCTACCAGTAGTAGAAGGAGAAAGTTGCTTTGCATGAGAAACAAAATGTCACGTTCTTTTTGATCGAAAAAAAAACTTTCATTTTACAATTTGAAAAATATCCCATGCGGAGAAGGTACTGCGATTTTCCAGGCAATTATTCAATTTTTTCGGAAAGTTTTCATCATAGCATCAAAATACGATTGCTGGGTAACAAGAAAATCATATGGGGAATTGAAATCGACAACAGAGATCTCGTATTAGAGCGGTAGAAAAAATTATAGTCCCAAACTGGCTGAACACGGAAGTTGGAAGTAAGTAAAAATTGAGAAAGAATCAAACAAAATTCAATGTTTGGCAAATGTCGACGACGATTGAAGGATTGGGACAAAGTCCAGCCCATCTTGAAAATCGAGGTTTTTTAAGGGCACACATACAAGTGGAAAATTTCATTACAAATGGAATAAACACCAGTCAGTCCCAAAAACGATTCGAAACAATTTTTTTACCAAGAAAAAAACATCATTTCATAATGGATACGAAGTGATCGAAAGCGAAGTGCTATGGTAGTTTGATGGACGATAATGTCAAGCACTGCCTAGTTTTGCTAATAAATGACCTTTTTTTGGAAAAAGGGAAAAAAGGGTAGCTGTCACTACCTTGTTTATGCAAATCCACATAGGATGAAGCTGACAGCTAAAGATATGAATAAAGGTAGACGCGACTCGAGCAGCATCATCCTATCGCAACAGTCACAAAATTTCCGAAAAAAATTTACGATTTTATCAATTCAAAAAATCTAAAAAGGACCTATGGATCAACTACCACTTTTTGCACCCTTACTAGTGCATATGGTCAAAAACCCATAAAGTAAGTTGTGGCAACCTGGCGAGCCGTCACCTAATCCCTAATCGCAAGGTCAGGTAAACAAAGAATGATCGCGGTGTCACCCACGCTTCCCCCCCCCCTCCTCCAATCAACTGTAATTTGTAAAAGAAGAAAATCAATAATAAATGCTAGATTTATGGGCTGCGAATGTTTATTTTGTGTGATTCACTGCACACAGTTTTTTCTCTCAACATTTTCAATCTGATTATTGGATGTCCTCGTCTGTGTGAGAAAATACCTAACGATTCGAACAATTCAAGAATGGGAAGGAAGGAAAATATACGAGATGAGGAAGTCGTATAGAGAAGAGTAAAGAAACGTGAAAAAAGGAAGATAGAGTGTTTTGGAGAAACGAAAAAACAGACATTGATGGAGGTTTTTTTTGAAAAGATAGATAGTGACGAGCAGATGAGGAAGTGCTGTTAAACGTAATTAAATTAATGTCACAATTTCGCCGGTCTTTTTTTTTTGAACCTGTCCCTTGAAAAATTCCGAAAATCCTGAAACGGTGGTGTGCATAAAATTCTTCTGAGAATCGCAGGTAGCAAAACGTAAAAGTACTGGAACTTCCACTTAATGTTTGAATCTGCATAAAAAATGCATATCAGAATATCTGTTTGTTTCCTAAATGGAACCGGAAAAGGAAGAGAAATGAATGGGGCGGGGGAGGGGAGGAGTAGTGGGCAGGGAAACCCAGACGTTGTCTCAACCGTTATCGTTTCTTTGCCAAGTTTCAAGAAAATCAAAAAGGGTAGAATAAATTCAAGAATGAAGAATTACGGATAGTCCCGAAAAAAACAACAGTCACTGATTTTTTTGACGAACTTCCCAGGAATAAAGAGTTTTGTGCTGCTCGTAGATATACATAGAAATCTGAATTTTATACAATTCAGTTACTGATTCTACAGAAATTTGAGTTTTCTGTATTGCTTCAACGAACAATAAATAAGTGGGGGAGGGGACTAGCATCCCAGTATAGAGACCATAGAATTCTGGAAAATGGAGCATTCCTCCGAAAGACCAATTACTGATCAAAGAGTGGTTGTGACGTTTGGCATTTGAGCGCGTTATTGAGGTCTGCGTGGACTGGGGGGTACGCAGAGAGCGCCAGCAATTACATGTGAAACGTGAATAAACACTGCAGTCAGCACCCGACACACACCCCCCGTCACTGGCCCCGCCCGTCGGGGGAGAGCGCGTGGACGGGTGAGTGGATCGAGGGGGTGCGGGTGATCCTCGGCGGGGCGAGAGAACGCGCGAAGCGGTGGACGCAGCCGGCCGTGCTCAGTGAGTGCATAATCAGCAGAGAGTACAAACATAGATGAATAATTATTGAATGTGCACCCCGGCCTCTGAACAGAGGTCACTATTAAATATACGTTGAGGGGATTCGTTTAGAACTGGCGATTTGCGCTAGCAGAGGGAGGGGGGAGTTTAGCAAGACGCAAGCGCCTGATCCTCTCCGGCGCCGTCGGTCAGACGAGTCTCAGTCCACCGAAAGTGCACAAGTTCGAAGATCGCTGCTGCTGCAGAATTTTCTCGGAAAAATAAATCCTAGCGTTACCCCCCCCTTCAGAATTTCCCTACTGAACCCAAACCAACTATTCAATCAATAAGCGCTTTATTAGCAGCTTTATGGGAACTAGTCGCCAAATGATAACGCTACACTCTCCGATAGTTTCTTCGGTTTATATCAGCAAGAAAAGGAATCATTTACACGGCGAAAAAAAAATTTTTGAGGGGGAATTTCATCAAAGAAATTTCATCATGCAAATCTTTCTGAGTGAATTTTTTTGCAGCCTCGAACGAAGCTTATGGCAAATCTAATAAATTGGTATGAAATATGACAAGGTAGGTTAACATGAATCTTGTGCACAAATTGGTCTGACATTTCGACCCCTTTTATTCAACACTTTGCTCATTTTTGTTTTTTAAGCTCTCTAAACCTAAGTACAATTCTTTCTAGAAACTTCGAGCAGTTAGCTGAATTTAGTAACTCTCTTTGCCCGCTGAATGTAATAAATAAATCCTTTATAAATATTATAACTCAAAGATACTAAATATGGATAGTAACAAATCCATTTTTATTGGGCTCAATATTCCATTTACAAAGTGCATATTTGAATCTTATCCCTTTCTATTATACTTAAATTATTTGAACCCAAACGAGAGATCAGTAAGAACAAATGCCGAATCCCTATTACAATGCAGCTGATTACATGTATATGTAGTTCTGCGAAATAATCAAGAATCATTAATCTATTCTGAGTATCAAAGAATATGTGCGCTAGTGAGGAGCTTCATAATTGTCAGCAATTAAAGGGATTCATATGAATCGGACATGTGAAACACAGTCACCAGATGGGTGACTAAATATAAAACTAATTGCTATGCGAGAAAAACTAAAAAGAATTCGAAGATTGCAGTATCAGAGCACTTTACTGTAGTAAAGAAAACAATCCACCACGGGAAATTCGATGAATTTTCGATGTGCGTAAAAGTGGATTCCTTGGCCAGATTTCGTAAAAAATGCACACATTTTTTTTAGAGTTCTTGTAGGGATGTCCTCCAAAAACTGTGATCTATATCCTAATAAATATGCTGTAAATGGTGTACGTGTGGATGGAAAGTATTTGAAAAAAATAAATTTTTGTTTTTTTTGCAAAATTTGGATAAGCAAGGTTCTACAAACTCTTCGTATGTTCAAGTTCAGCAATTTTGAAGAACAAATGTTTCAATCCATATTTTGCTTGCAATGGCAAGGAGAATATAAATTAAAACATTTGTTCTTCACTAGAATATTCTGAATGAAAAAGCTTAAATCTTTGTAAAAGAAGAGTAAAAGTTTTATTGAATTTCCTGATTCAACAGCTCAGTTTATTAGAAAATGGATTGGGTCTCTGTTATGATCTCGTTGATTTCTCCTCACTCTTAACGTACCGCTTATATGGCGTGATTATATTGCATAAATGAATAAACAGTAAGTAAATAGATTGAAGCTTCTCTCCCCACTCATTATCCTGCAGAATCATCCAATTTTTCTAGACAATCCATCTCTTCGCAAATTAATTTATAATGTAATGTCTCGTCACAATAATGACGAATGATTTGAAAGGAGAAATTTGCAAGTAAGCATTTTGCAATTGCATACACATGCAAATTCTAGCAATATTGTAGATTGTGCAGCATAGGATAGATATCTTGGACTTTCAATTTGTACAGTTTTTTGTTAAACAAAATTTACTCCGGAGCGTAGGGATCTTTCGATTCTCTCCTCCCTCTTCCTCTTATGCTCCTTCTGAGAAAGAATTAAAGATCCAAACCGATGCAAAATATCGAGTAACGCGCAGATGGTGCGGCCTAGTGCATACATTATACGTTGTATGTATCATGTGACCTCGTGCCAATAATAATGGACGGGCGATATCTGGCCGGCTGTGAATCACCAGCCATTTAGAAGAAACTATTGTCTTTACTTTGGGGTACGTCTTTGTCTCGTTTTTGAGATGCTTGCGCTTGATTCGGGTGTTTTCCGGGTCTGACGGAACTGGTTAGAAGTCACCCAAAACACTTATTTTGTTGTAAACGAGTATTTTTGATGTTACCGTGCAATACAATGGCAATTTGGAACAAACAAAGGGTAAAGGCAAGAGTGAGGGAGAGTTGTCTATCCCCTGTATATTTACAATACCTAGAGTTAAGTAGAAACTACGGTAAATTGGTTGGATAGGTTTCAACACGGATTTTCTCAATTTGAAGTCAAGCTCCATCTAGGGATTAATAACTTCCCAAATTCCCAATTCCTAAATTTTCTTTTCCTTAGTCGTAAAGGTCATCTTTTCTTGAGCAGTCCATTCTGTTGCTAGTTTCGACAAAAATCCTTCAAGTTTTTGTTTTTTCCGACTTTCGCTGAAACTTTCCCTTCTGCATTGCTTCCTCGTTAAAATCCTTTCACATTCCATTCCGTTGCAGGAAACGTTTATTCTTGAAAGGCAAAAACTGGTGCTAAATAAAAGACCAAAATGCCAGTGGTATGATTCATAAGACCAAATGAACAAAAATAAAACCTTAAATAAATACTATAGATAGATACAATTTCAATACATAACTCTTGGAATTGCTCTTATCAATTTCCATATTCCTAACTCTTTAAATTTGATTTTTTTCAAAAACCAAGGTGAGTAAATCTTGCCACCATAACAAGTTTGTAAGGCACAGCAAAAGTGAAGAAGTTGACGGAAAATTTGGAACTTGCCAAGCTCGGAAATATTTATATGGAGCGTTCACTGAGACGGACGACGGGTTGAAAAATTTGGGGTCAAAAATTTAAGAATTTAAAATTCACGTCAATTAAACATCGATTTTTGGACGCGGATTAGTCAATATGCATGTATGCGAATACTGACAATTGGATCCTGAAATTATATGACAGAAGCAGGAAGCGTGCTGCTGCTTAAAAAATAGCATTCGAAGACATCCTGATGTACAGACCATACTTTTTCGATAGCCATTGCTCCCTTGTTGTTCGAAAATAGAGTGAAAAGGGTCGGAATGCATTTGAGGTGCAACAAAGTTAGTTGAAGAGTTCTACTGACCAAAGAGCAAGAAAGGGAAGCGAAGTTCGCTGAGGTGGAAAGTAAGCCAGACTTACTGCAAAAAAAGGCGGAAAAGTAAGCCAGACTTGCTAGAAAAATGAGCGGTGTGCAACTTCATGAATTGCAATATAGAATCTTTTGCAGAGCAGCAGGATGAAGAATAAGCTTGCTGATATCTCAACCGCTTCACTATCTAATTTATTACAAGCTAGCAGCAGAGTAGAAGCAATTTTGTGCCCAGTTCCAGATAATTTATTTGATTCTTGATAGAAAGAAGGCGTATTTTATTCTCGCCGATCTTGTAGAAACGACGATGAGGTTGAATAAACCGAAATTTGCTTCGCGAGATATCGAGTAGTTTTGAAAGTCGGTATAGTACCCTTGCGGTGGCTACAACATACGCGCGTAAAAATGGCTGTGGAACACAAATTTGCAGATTATGAGCAACTTACCTAATTTCCAACAGCAAGTATTGGCGGTTACGCACAGAAACCATACTGGGCAACGATAAATTGATTCAATTCAAAGTTTAAATTTCTCTGACATTTTGATTCAAAGGCAGTCGCTAAACTTCAAACAGACTAAATTTGAATGATCTACCAGCTTTTCATACGAATCGAGTAACAACATAATAACAACACGGGTAGCACATATGTTCTGCTCTTTTTTCATAGAATGACATTACCACTAGGTAGTTTCAAAGATTTTCCTTGCAATTAATAAACACTGCTCTCTGTGAATTCTATGTAGTTACAAATAAAAATTAGTTCTGTTTATTCAGTGCTTCACACATGTTATTTGAGCTTCCTGGAAATAGCGAAAAAAATTTACTCGAGTGAAAGCACTATTAAGCCTTCTGCATGCTATAAACATGTCTATCTACTGTATTATAGAAATAAGAAAATTTTGAAAATTGGAACTTTGAAGGAATTCAGCACAAATAAAGATGTTAAACTTCAGATAACCTAGCTATGGATTTTGGTGACTACGCGGTAATTTCATACTATCTTATGATTCCGAAAACATCTTGTGAGTTTTCTAGATGTCCCAAAAGTTTTCGGGATAAACAATACCCTTGATAATTCTGCATGTCATATAATGTGTCTGTTTAGGTGCAAAGCTCAAGTTTCAGCTTTGCATAATCTCCACAGCATTCAAGAGCGAGAAGAAAATCTTCTCTTGAAAAGGCCACCATGCATGTGCAGCTTTGCATTAGTGTTTCAAATGGATTAGACGCTAATGTGCGCTGTACGATGTTCATTATTGGGTGAAATTAGTGCATTCACATTAGTAACTGCGAAGTTCTCTTCTTTCATTTTGCATTTTGTAGTCTCATTATTGTGACGAGACATTACGTTATCGAAATTCTTCTTGCAAGAAAAGTGATTGTTAGGAAAAAATAGACAATTTTGCAGAAGCAAATAGAGGAAAGTAATAAATTTGAAGGGGAAGAGTGAGAGAGGGGTAATTTCAACCATAGAGCACCTAGAATTTTTTGTGACTTTTTCTTCTTCAAAAGCAGCTTTTTTCTTGACCTACATCAGTATCTTATTATTTTGAAAATTATTGTGAAAATTACACTTATAAAACCATAGTGAAAAATGAGAGGCAGTGTCTAAGCAAAACTGTTACTTCGTCGTGTATGGATTGAGAACTCTGAGCTAGGTCTGCTCAAGGCAATTCGTTTGACTCGATCCTATCTGAGAAGTCCAACTTCGAAAGCCAGACTATACCGTAGTCACCGTCTCCGGACCCTGATTGGTCGGCTCTAGGGCGCTAGAGGACACTGATTGGTCTGCTCGTAGAATAATTGGTATGATCAGAAACCATGATGAAATCTGTTGTTTCAAATGACGTAGATCTTCTACATCTATCGTATGTCCCCAGTGGCGTACCCAGGATTTCGGCTCGGGGGGGGGGGGCGCGGCAAAAAAAAATTTTTAAATGAAGGTGCGTGACGTTAGCCACGCACTCCGAAAAAATTTTAGGGGGGCTTCTCAACAATTTTGCGGGCCCCTAACCCCTAAAATCTGGAAAAAAGGGGCGTGGCTGACGCCACGCCCCCGAAAAAATTTATTTTATAAGGCTAATTTGAATTTCTAAAAAATTTTAAAAATTATTTTAATTGCTTACAAAAATAAACAAGTCATTTGCACATTTTTATAACTCATGTAAGTGACTTTCAAAAATTTCGCGACCCGTTCTCGGGGGGAGGCGCACGCTCCCCCCTGCCGCCCCCCCTCGGTACGCCACTGTATGCCCCTAATAAAGGATAAAAGCTGCCTAATCACATTTTGAAATTTACGAACTTCTAATCTTAGAAGCTGTAAGCCCTAACAATAGAATCATTTATAACATTAAAGATTCGATTCCTTCAAGATGTTAGAAATTCCATCTAGTTTGGGAATTGCAGTTGGACAGAAAATCTGAGAGTCAAATGAGTTTGAAGAAAATGTGAGAAAAACCATGCTTTGCTGTTTCTGGAAGAATGAAGTGCCTTTCAGAAATTCCAACATGAATTTCGTTTAGCTCTATTTGCAAGAAAAAACCAAAAGCCCAAGAGTCTCTCCAGCAACTGAAGAGTCGAGAAACAAAAACAAGGAAGTCATTGGCTTAAGTGGAAACATTTTTTTCTCTAAAAAAATAGGGCTGAGCCTCTCGTAGGGAGTAGAAATAGTCCAACTAACTGGGTCTGCTTACTATGTATATCCATTATGACTTCGTCGGTGTGTGTAAAAGATAGGGCAAAGGCTCGAGTAGAGGATAATCCGGGCATCTTTGTTTGCTCAAACGGATCTCAAGGAGCACGCAAGATCAACGGATCAACCCGGGGATCGCTTGTTTTGAACCCATTTGCAAGTTCGTTACCGCTATTCCACCTTCCGTCTAGAACAAATCCCTTCCCTCCTCAAAGCTGCCTTCAATTTCCTACCCATTAACTCGTACAAAACGACATTTAACTAGCAAGAAGAGTCCATGTGAACAACAGCCAGCGACTGGACCGAGGGCGAGTTCATATCAACAACAATCTCCCCTGTCCGATTGTAAACACACACCCTCGCTGCGTTTCCTCGTCAGAACAACGAAAAAACTACTAGAAATGCCCTTTGTGCGCATGGCAAATGTGCAGCTCGACGGGATGGGGGGGGGGGGGTGTAGCGCGCTCAGCTCAAACATCACCTCGCTCTTAGGCTTGCGACTCGCCCGCTGTGCGTCGTTTCATTAACAAATTCGCGCTGTGCAAAAGTGCGCTCGGCTTCGAAAAAGGTCGATCGATGGAATAAAGCTGGCGGTCCTGGATGGAATAGTGTGGCGAGGGTGGAGTGCGCTGGATGGTTAGCTCGCCACACACACATACACACATAAATATATGACATAGCGGGAGAGCAGTGGCCGCTGCGACCGCTAGGCCATTTGTATTTACAGAGGCTATAACCCGAGCGCGTCCACTAGCAAAAGGTCGAATTAGACGATAGAAGAGAAGGATCGATCGGCGGAGCATCGCCGTAATGAGTAGGAGCGAGCAAAACGAAGGGAAGAATATTTATGTGGGTAATAGAATGGGATCGCGGTAATAAAAAGAGAAAGAGATGAGCGCAGGGGCTCAGAAATCAACCAAAAATCCTCATTCGGGGTATTCTTCACAGTTCCCCAACAACAAAGACACCATTTATACTCCACCACCAAAAGAGTAGATTCCAGTGGAGTATGCAGAGTTGGTACAGTACATACGTAAACTGAAACCGCAGTATTTGAGAAAAATTAATTTTTTCAGTTTTGCATACGTAAGGAAGGATGTGCAAAGTTATATAATATTGACCAAGATTGATGGTCCCATAGGGAAAATTTTTTTTGGTGGCATCTTAAAAATCCATAAAAAAAATCTCAAAAATAGTAAATTTTGTAGAACATAGTTAGTTTTTGATTCGAGTTTCTCCATCGCTTGCGCACTGCGAAGCACTACTTCAAGACTTCAGAATTTTTGGAATTTTCTTCATGGAAGAAATATGCAGATTACTTCTTTTGCGAATCGAGCGCTATTGGACTTATAAATCAAAAACCAAAACCAACGATCATAAATTTTTATTGTCTAGACACCAAATTGTCCATAATGATTCTTTTTATTCATTTGCAAAAAATTCCTTCGGATTTCAATCATCTTATGGTCTTGTCTCCTAATTTTTGGTCTTACATTTCTTGCAGAATTTACTTCATTTATTACAAAATCACACCCAGACAACGAAAAAGAACTCTTTATTTTTTTAGTCGAGTTGTAAATTCGATAATTTTTGATCAGCCACTCACAGTGAATAAATTTTTCATCTAATTAAAGTTTTGATTAGCTGTCTTTAGCCTCGATGTATGGAAAAGTCTAGATTTGCGTGATTGTTCAAAAGTTTGCAGCCAACTTGAGAATATCTTGCTCATTCGAAAAACTTTTCAGAAGGAGCTAGCAAGTTCCTTTTTATGCTAAGATTAGCATGACAGCTTGCAGAACAAATCAAACGCTCTGGCTAGATTATCCCTCGCTGCTTCTTATGTATCCTGCCACATGCAGATGTTTCTTTGGATTGGGATTTCTCAAAAAGCTTTGCTTGGGTTCAGAAAGTTGACTGTTCCATCATTCAGCTCACAATGGGAAAAAAGGAAAACTTGCTGTTGAATAACAGAATTTGAACATGTAAAATACAATGACTATTTTCTGTTCAAAATATAGAATGTGGCTCTAGAATCTTCCCTACAGATGAGTCACTCTCCCGATTGCATTTGAATTTTAAAGTTAAATTTATTGTGGTTTTGAAATGAATATTTCTAAGCCACGTTGAAAGTGCTTAGCGGAATCTTTCAAAATTTCCATATCTGCTTAGTCAAAGGGAAGTGTACGGTGCGGGGTTACAATTCCTGAAAAATAATAGACGTGACATGGCACTAAAATTTGTTTATCGAAAGACATGCGAGTTCGCATAAAACAGACGGAATAATATGCATCTCAATATTCGAAAAACACACTTTTTATGTTCCATATAGTGTTGAAAGGTAAAGCAAAGCTTTTGAAAGATACGTTTCTCTTTTTAATATGCACCTATAAGTAGATAATAATCCGATTCAAATGGATTAAGCCGCCAGAGGCAACTGGGCTACAGAATGGAAATTAAAAAGATTCTTGGACACAAAAAATAGTAGAGCCCAGTAGAGCTCTTCGTTTTTCTGGTTCAAAAACATGCTTGATGTAATATATGCAGTGTTATGTGAGAATCACATAGCTAGGAGACCTCAACTAAGCCAGTGTTCGGCAAGTCATGGTTAATTGAGAGAAATTCTGTTCTAATCTCTAGCCCTTACCGTACTTTCTACTGTATTCAGGGACGTTAGTGGTCGCCGCGGAAGAAAGGTCGAGGGTGGGAGTCATCGGTAACGAATGAGTCACATGAGCTGTGGTTTAGGGCACTGACTTGCTCAAAGATTCTTAGTCAACTTCCACGTGACAAACTCGTCTAGGAAGATTTTCCTATACAACTTTTGAAGCTCAAGATTGCAGCGAAAAAACCTGACAGCACTAATGTAGCCAGCAGTGGGGGTGCGAGAAATTTCTTCGGGGAGAGGGCGACAAATTTTTTTCGAGTGAACAGGCCAATGAATAGGTTAGGAAGCCTTTCGAAAAAGTTTTTGAGTTGTGGCGGCCCCGGGAAAATTATTTTATACGGCCATTTGATTTTTTGAAATTATTCAAAAAATGAATTCGACGTTTACAAGTGGAAACAATTCATTTGCGCATATTTATAGCTCATATAGGCAACTTTCAAAGATTTCTCCCCCGCCCTCACCTCTTGATCCGCAATTGATAATTGCGTAGATGTCTTTCGGTAAACTCAATTACACTACACGTGCAAAAACTTAGCCTCTCATTCTGAAACGAAACGAGAGCTCTCATTTTGAAACGAAACAAGTCTAGCTTTTTTAGTAACTATAGCACAATATTTGAACACCGCCATATTTGCTAAGTACATTATCCAAATTTCTTTGACAATCTGTTAGGCTTTGCACTTTCCAAAATCCTTTGTATGCTTGCAATTTAATTAGAAAATTGTGTAAATCTGTGAATAGTTTACGACAAACTTTTCAATATCCTTTGCATGAGTTTTTTTGCAAATACATGAAATTGATTTTGTATTTGACGTTCGAAAAGATTAAGTGCACTAATCTGAATTTCAAATACATCGCATTCTGCAAGCAAAGGCCGCAAATACTTCATTATATATTTGCAATTTCCAGAACTACAAAGAAATTTTTTTAGATATATGGGAAACTGTACCACGGCTAGAGGGATTAAAAATAGTTGACGTTTGAAAATGAGTATACAGGGTGTCCCAAGTTTTTTTTTTTCTGAAGCAAAATATGGCCTTTCATTGCTTAAAACCCTCTTTGAAGTTTCTGCCGTAATCCTACAGTAATGAAGAGAGATATGTGATTCGTTTATAATGCAAATCTAAGTTGAAGCCAGCTCTACAGATGATTGGTACCTGAAGCAAGGGAAAAGACTTCTTCAGAAGAGAGATATTAACTATCAAACGTTCGATACATTTTTTTGGGACACCCTGTATTATTTCATACTCTATGTGGAGATATGAAGACATATTTGCAAGGGCCATTGCAATCACAAGTTTTTCTAATTCTTTTTTACTCCAAAAAATCAATAATCTGAACATAATTTGGTCACACGACGTGATTCAAAACATTCATTGAAACTTTAATGAAGCTGAAAGTGTTTTGTTGACGGTGATTGATGACTGAGTGATATCAAGTGAATAACACAAACATATTTTATATCGGTTTACAGTCATCGCTGACAGTGTCTATGGTGAGCATTCCTTGGAATGTAAACAAACCAAGGAAGCCGCTCGTTACGTGGTAACGCTTTTGCAAAAAATAAAGCGATTTGAAATGAGGGAGTGATTGAAGCCTGAAAAAGCCATGGTGTAGCTGCTAGTTTTTTTTGGGAAATGCTTTGGAAGTAAACAGATGCAAAAGAAAATGGAGATTATGAGTCAAAATAATGCTCTGTCAGCATCAAAGTCTATAGACCTTCTTTTCCATGAGTTTTCGGAAAAGATAACTGATGAAAAAGAGACACTTTATTATCATATTCAATGTCTGTTCCTGCAATTTCTATGTTTCTTATTTCGTTCAGAAAATCAGCCCTATCTTTTTTCAAAAAGGCAGTTGCAACCACTTTGCAGGTCAATATCTAACATAAAAGCTTGAAAATAGAGCTTGAAGACCGATGCGACTAAAAATGTTAGAATATCAAAAAATTGGTGATGCTTTTGAACGAATGAAAAGAATTTTTTTGAAGCATAAGGAATCCCAACGTCTACGTGATTTTAGTATCTCTAGTAATTTCGGCGTGATGATCGAGATGATGAACCATTGGGCTTGTGTTGTGAAGTGTTCTTTTTGTAAGTTTTCGGTCTCTGTTAGATATAAACATTGATCCAGTAATTGATTTGATTGGGCAGAACATTTTGCGCCACTTTGATCTCTTGAAATCCTATTTCACCACATAAGTAATTTATTATCAGGTCAATGTTCTTTTCTATGCATTGTTGCTATCACCTTTGGCAGTCAGCATTTCGGAAGTTTTGAAGAGCTCATAGGAAGATCGAGGGCATGACTATTATTTATTGAGAAGAAAATCGGTCAGACCCTTCTTTGAAAATTCTACAACAGCAACTTCCGCTTGGGTGTAAATGACGCACAAAAGATGATTTACACTATAGTGACGCCACAGCTTTTTCTTAATATCACATAAACTTCCTGCTTGTATATAAATTAGTATCGATAGTGTCGAAAGTCACCAGTTTTCTCTTTACATCACCACAGACTATGAAGTTAGTTGGGTGTGCTTAAAGGCAGTGAACAGGCAAAATGGACCCCTGTCAGATTTTGGTAGTTTCGTGTAGTGGACCCCCCAAGTACACCGTAGCCCCAACCCCAACTTCCAATTGATGCGCTAAGTCCTGAAAAAAGCGCTTCAAACTTCCACCAATAACGCCCACTCAGTGCAAGTGGGCGGGGCTGGTGGAGTTTTGAAGCGTTTTTTTTTTCAGGACTTAGCGCATGAATTGGAATGTGGGATTGGGGCTACGGTGTACTTGGGGGGTCCACTACCCGAAACTACCAAAATCTGACAGGGGTCCATTTTGCCTGTCCGCTGCCTTTAAAGGCACCGTCCACCCAAAGCGAGGTTGATGAGATTTCGGTGGCATACTAGTGTGGGCCCCCACACTAGGCGAACCCCCAAGTAGCGCCGCAAAATACTTCTTCCGAAGCGAGAAATCCGCTCCGGAAGGGACGTAACCGGAGGTGGTCACTCCGCCCACTTTGCAGGCGCACCGTTGGAGAGACTACACGCACAGCGCAGTACGCTGCCTCGTCGTAGGCGACTAATCGCAGTTTTCCTAGTGTTATTT
The DNA here is from genome assembly GCA_958299035.1 of Cylicocyclus nassatus. Classification (NCBI taxonomy): domain Eukaryota; kingdom Metazoa; phylum Nematoda; class Chromadorea; order Rhabditida; family Strongylidae; genus Cylicocyclus; species Cylicocyclus nassatus. The sequence goes on along the minus strand of CATQJL010000223.1, from coordinate 39,059,778 downwards.
CGTGTACTTGTATTCTCAACTGTTCATTTTTTATTCAGTCATGACCAAATTTACGACAAAGTTGTTTTTCCGATTATAGCCATTATCAGCATCCGGCATAGCTGTTTTTCTTGATATAAACATGGCATAGCTGTCTTTCTTGATGTCAACATGACATGATCTTTCTTTATGGACGACGCTTGTGTTCAATAAAACGAGATGAACATGCGACGTGAGTTTTTTCATTGCAATGTACATCAAATTGAAAAGTATTTGTAGTCAAAATGATCGTTGACGCCGTCTACATGACTAATGGATCATTGCAATAAACTATCACGCATTTCTGTGTGCTAAAACACTTGCTTTCACTGCTTTCTGTGTGAATGTGCTAAATACACGGGGCCTGGATCAAGACCGGGGCAAACATTTCCTAATACTCCTAATCGATTACACAATTGCCCATGACTAGTTTGCTAATGACGCCCTGCGTATATCAGCGCGCCTGCAAAGTGGGCGGAGTGACCACCTCCGGTTACGTCCCTTCCGGAGCGGATTTCTCGCTTCGGAAGGAGTATTTTGCGGCGCTACTTGGGGGTTCGCCTAGTGTGGGGGCCCACACTAGTATGCCACCGAAATCTCATCAACCTCGCTTTGGGTGGACGGTGCCTTTAAGAAAGAGAGGATAGAGTTACCAGGACCACGATATGGAGAGTAGGCAAAAAGATGTCTGGAAGTCTGTCTCCTAGTTCCAAATGACGAAAAGCAAACAAAGCCTTATAGCTTTGCTCTCAAACATAGAACGCACCATTTCCGCTACTACTGCATTGTTCTTTGAACTATGAACTCTGTGAATTCGCTCACCTCTGGTTCAGCAAACATCGTTTTTGATTCATACGGCTGGAGATTGCTAGCGTATTCTCACCGATTGTTTTTAGCCGGTCGTGACTCATCGCGATATTGTCGTGACGAATTCATCTGCTCCAGAAGGCGGTTTTGGTAAGAGATTTTGGGTAAGGAAGTAGTTGAGCATAGAGTTGAACGTTGCGTTTGGGCTGGACTCGGGGCGTTGGCGAGCAGAGCCGAAATTGTTTCCATTAGGGCCGTCTTGAACAATAAGAAATGAACATTGCAAATGCGGCTTCCAGTTGAATGGGGGTAATTTTATTCAACGCCCGCTGCTTTAAACAAAACTATTGATTCGAGGCGAGTTGAGGCACCCCCAACGACGAAGAAGTATTTACATTTCTGCCGCGTTCTAAATAACCAAACCGACAGCGTTAGCGCTCCCGATATGCGTTTTCTTTTCGAGACTACTAATAAAACAGAAGTGATGATGATCGAGAACAGAGAGACACAAGAAAAAAGCGGAAGTTGTCACTGAGTACCACCGACACCTATCTGCCAGTGATATCCGTGAGAGCCGCTGTTATATCAGGAAGTCTCCCCATGGGGTTAAAAAAGTGAGCTGATCCGAAACTGAATGATCCAAAGATTTAAAAAAAGAGGAGTCGAAGAAAGATTTTTTGAGGAAGAGTCTGCTCAAAAATGAGCACAGTCACGTCCCCTACTATTGAAACTTGCGAAAAATTATCCGCGGGTCAATGTAAATAAAGTAGAAAGCTTACATTGTTTGAAAAATGCACACATCGGTGTCAACCGAAAAGAAAACAATTTCCTCTCTTAATCTCGTTACCAAAGTGAAATTTCTGTCCTCCTACGGTTCACAAGACACCCTAAAAATCTAGTTTGCGATCAAACATGGTTTAAATTTTCCTTTTTTTGATTTTATTGAATTCTAACTTGAATGCAGTACGATGAAGAAAGTAACATCTGCCTACATATATGACCATATATTTGTAACTCCATAAGGTAATAATCTCAATTTACACTAATATATTTATTGTACTGCGTTGAAAATGCGCTAGAAAATTTTTTGCACAGCTAAATTCTAAATATATCTAATCATTTACAAATAAAAAAGTTGCGTGCATGTGTCTACAAATGACAAGAGTAATTTTCGCAAAATTGGCACCTAAGGAATGAAGCCTCCCTCTCATGTAGCGAAAATATGGCTTCACAAAATGCAGTACTTTCTAGCTTACGATTTGTTAAGATGCGAAATGGACCCTTCACTGTAAGTCTTGAAATACGCAAACTGCTGACACTAGTGCTATGTGATGGAGTCTTGAAGATGGGAAGTGGAAATCCAGGAAGGCAGTAAGGGCAGTACACTTCCAGATGTCCTGAATTTTGGCTTTTGACTTTGCGCAAGTCCAATAGTTTCTGAAGAAAGGATTTATGAGTGAAGAAAGCCCCTACTTTGCATAAATCCAGAATGCATAAGCCTGACATTTAGCCAAGCATCTCTTTACATTTTGTATCTTGGAATATTTTATGCATAGCTAAATATCCAAGAGGTCGTACCTGCACGCATTTTTGAAATATGAGTGATTTGTTGCGACAAATCGATTTCAGGCGAAAAACTAATTTACGCCATTCCTAAGTTTACGTTTTCGATTTTATGTGTACATGTTGTAGTGCCCTATTGTCTGAGGTAAACCTCTAAGAATATGGTTTGCTTCCATTACAGAACATGTTCTTTACATCTCACACACTCCAATTTTTTGCCGCAGCGCAATTTTCACAGCTGGTTTCGGATTTCACTATCTCATTCTAAAGAAATACTCCGTCCAGAGATCGATTTCTGTTTGCTGAAGCGTAAAGCCTAGTCGCATAGAACAAAAGCCGAAACTCTTTCTTTTGGAGGGCATAACATCGATAGAAACGTAAATAACAGAAGTACAAAAAAGATAATTATAACTTGCTGTGAACTTGCAGACGTTTCAAAACAATATTCTATGCTTTTTCGATTTTTGCTGGTTATTTTCCAGCTAGAGCCTATATCGAATGCTGTAACAATTTTAAGAATAACATCAATAGAAAAGAGTCATCTATCTTATATTCCAAGAATGCCTACAGCTGTTCGAGATATGACGCATTTTCCAGTAGCGATTTGTTATATACGAAAAACGCCTTCACTTTTATATCGAGGGATTGGAACGCTTGGGAATTTTTTTTTTCAAACGAAAGATTTGATTTTCCCGCTTAGGACGAAAAACGGTTTGGTAAATGGCTCTCCCTTGTTTTGCTTTCTACTATACATCTGTATAGGCAATATTGTCACATAATATGTTTTACTTCGTTGCCTGCTTTTCTCACAACATTTGGGGCTCATGGAACTCAAGATTAACGAAAAATAAAAGAAAAATGCAGGGAGTTCTGATCCCACATATTTTCAAGAAGAAGCGGTAATCCTCGAGAAAAAATGAATTTTCTAGTAAAAATTTTCATCCTTTTCGCGGCCCGCCGAAAAGCAATTCTGTTAGTCATCCGTATGGAAAGTGACACCTACTGATTCAGCTATAACCTGCATGAGAGGATAAAAAGACCAGCATATTTTTTTAAATACTGCGCAGAAATGGATTAACAAAGCTATCTTCTAAATACCAAACACTCTGCAATGAGCCGATTCTACGTCTTGAAGTTGGCTATGGGTGCATAATAAATAATGTTCATTAGAGTCTTGCTGCATCCCTATTTCTTACGTAAATGCGTATCGAATGAGATGCGGGACTGCATTCTCTCAAAAGTTGCCGCTCACTCGAAAATGTGGGTTCAAATTAATAACCCAAAATCAACTCCAAAAAGGTTGCATTTCTAGAATACTTAGGAAGGACCTCAAAGCCTGCAATAGGATTAGCATTAGCTTATTCTAAAGCCATTGGCACTTCGCACTTTGATTCATAATCTATACAGCCACATCTCGTGCTTACAGAAGATTTGGTGCATTTCTGACAAAATCTGGAGAACTTGAAAACATGATCTTAGAGATTTTGATGGGCCTATATGTGGAAGATAGTAGTTGCTGGAATAAGTGAAAGTACTGACATTCATTAAAATTGCTGAATGATTCTTGAAACGATCCACTGCCATTAGATTACACTTCAACAAATCTGTTTGTGATCTAACCATCTCACTTAACATTAACACCAAGATACTGCGCGAAAAATCAAGAATTACGCTGTCTAGACGAAAAATTTTTGAAGAAGGACCTGCGTTGAATTGCGAAGACCCTGCAGAAGCGAACTCTGTTACATACTGATGCTGGCTTCCTAAACACGCATGGAAATCGTGGATAGAAAAACAAACTGGATAAGCTTCCGCAAAATAACGCTCTCCATATTTACAGTTATAGTTGCGCAAGAAACATTGGAAAATCAAATTTTGGAACTGCAGAATTAGAAACATTGAGTGTTCTAGGTAACCTATTACCTAGTTACTTTTGTGTTGACTCCCGCTTGAATTTTTATGTCGGAAAATCATTGCGCTTCAAAAGATTCGTAACAAGCAATGACACAATGAGTTAATTCTTTGGCAGATGGACTCGCTTACATAGCATGGAATATTAAGCGAAGGAATGGTAATTAAGCTGCAGCATGGAAGATATATTGATTCTAAAAGTTTTTGTTATTTTGAGCTATGCACTGAAGCAATAAGAAATGCTGACAAAAGTAAACCACAGAAACACAAGTAGCACATTATCCGATAACCGTTAAATAAACAAAGTCGAAGAAATTGGGGTGTGTCTTCTGATTGCTATGTATAAGAAGAGTCGATTAGAAGGTGGAATAAAAAAGTAATTACCGAAGCATTTTAGAATAGCACGACAGGGGACCTCAACGTTATTTGGTATTGCTTAACTGTTACTGAATGATGCACCTCTAAGTAAGCCATAATACAGGGTCGTAAAGTATGTATACACTGTTTGGTCGTTAATATCTTTCTTCTCAACAAGTCTTTTGCCTTGCTTTAGGTACCGTTTTGTAGAGCTGGGTTAAACTTAGATTTACGGTGTGGAGCGAATCATCTACCGCTCTTCATTCCTGTAGGATTACGGTACGAATTCCCAGCATATGGAACCAATGTGAAATATACCACCTAACAAAATTTTCTTCAAAAAATCTGAAAAATTGTGTACTAGGGTTTCGCGCATGCTGTTCCACCTAACAACTTTTTACAAGTGTTTTCGGCTTTTTTGACGGTGTAATTACAGTTCTGACAAATGCTGGGAATTGAGTTAATGCGATTTACCGGGTATAACTTAGGAAAGAAGCAGCACAGTAAAATGGGAATTTCAAATTCGAAATCAGCGGCTCTTATTACCGTAGTATAAGAGTTTTTGGCTTGTTTGGTTTTGTTCCGAGGCAAGCCTCCATTGGCCTAAAATCTTTGTCGAAGTTCGTACCGTAATCCTATAGTAATGAAGAGCGATAGATAGTTCACCCCATACTGTAAATCTAAGTTGAAGCCAGCTCTACAAAAGGGTACCTGAAGCAAGGCAAATGACTTGTTGGGAAGAAAGATATTAACGATCAAACAGTGTATACATACTTCACGAACACCCTGTATTTTATATTGGCTAGTGCGAGCCTCTGCGAAGCAGAGATGAGCACTGATAATTAATTATTGCTCAACAATTTTTGAATCAAAATCAAACAGCGCTGAAGAATACAATAGCAGTAAAGTGGTGGGGTGTAGGGCGTTAGGCGACAAACCCAATTTTGTGGACCCCAAAGAACTCCCCGTGCAAAACGTCTCCTCCGCCAAAAACAGGGGGGTGGGGGTCGGGGCCGATACATTACCCGACGCCAATGAAAAAATGGTGCATAGTTTTGAGTTACGGGTTTTACGTTGCTTGCGTTTTGCACGTTTTGTCGCCTAACGCTTGCCCTCCAAAGTGGTGCGGTGCTGCTCAACAATTATGTGTTGGCTTGACTATTACCGTAGACTGATGATTGGCAAAAGCAGCAGCAAGTTGGCGCTGCTCAACACCATTCCACACTATTCCTAACTGTGCTGAAGGAACATAACAGAACCAAGTCGTGTTGCTCACTTCCGTAACACCATTACTGACCACTGCGATGAACGGAACAGCAGCAAGTTGGTGTTTCACAACACCGTTCAACACCATTCAGACTAGTGTTGAAGAACACAGCAGCGATATGAAGTTGCACAACTACATTTTGACTCACGCTGAAAAACGTACTAACAGTAGCAAAGTGGTGCTGCTCACAATCAGCAGTCTTGTATTGCTCAACTGTTGGTTAGCAAGCCTCGCAACACCAAATTGGTGCTGCTCAATCATTCCATACCATTCCTAACCAAAGCTGGAGAAGTCAATAACAGCAAATTGGTGCTGCTCAAATCAGAAAATGCACCTACAATACCGCTCACATTTTTTGAAAAATAGACGCGAATGTATGGACATGTATGGACATGTACGGACATGTCCATACATGTCCATACATTCGCGTCTATTTTTCAAAAAATGTGAGCGGTATTGTAGTCGAGCTGAGTTGAATGGCGCTTTTGGATCCAGAGTTCGTGCACTCTGGCAAGATATGGAATGCGGCGCATAGTTCGGCAAACTCCGGCAGAGCGCGGTGATTCTTTTCACATACGAGCGGTTTATGTATGTTGCACTCACAAAGTTAGTGTATGCTACAGTAACCTCAATTGAACACTCCCTCACCCCAGTGAAATTTGTACACTACTGGGTTACGGCACGTGATTTCGCTAAATTCTAAGAATTTAACAACGTTTGAACTCCTGGAACTTCAAGTGCTTTGGTAGCTTTTGGGACCACGCGAGTTTCCAGTATGTTATATCAGACTTTCATTTTGCGTGGCAGATGGACTGACTTCGCGAAGATTTTTCAAAGACAACACTAGCAAAATGAAAACTTAGTCTGAAGAATCTGCTATACAAATAATTTTTCCAGCATGCTTTAGCATCAATAACGCCATGTTGAGTTCTTATTCCTAACAAGCAAGACGTGCTCAAACATCGTCAGTCAAATGATGGCAAATGATGATGTACAATGTGATGATTTATAATATTTTTGGGTGAAATTTAGAGGTTGCTTGATAATTATTAGCGAACAATATGAAGTTCGTCTGAGACTCCGAAAATTTGAGGCAGGATGCTATTGTCGCATTGCCTCCAGCAAATAGCAATTTGATCTTACCCCTTTTGTGCTGTTACAGCCCACAGTTTTTTGATAATTGCATCCAAGGGAAGCTCACTTATTCGAAGTGGCGATTTGGAAGAAGATCTATAATAGTGGATAGAGCTCAAAAAGCTGATCTCAGATATACCTTTTATATCTGCGATGCGTCGTTGTGAAAAAAGTTATGAGCTTTTCTAAAGCCAAATTTTCGTGCATTCTGAGTCGCAAAATCATGGTAATCGCTATACAAAAGTGTGCAAGCTTGAGCAAACCACCTAGTATGCATTGTAGGTCTAATTCGAGTTTATTCGAAACGCTATCGAATGTTTTTCGACCATGTTGTTCATCCATAGGTCGCCATTTCATTCCTAGATCACACTTCCATTAACAAAAAAGCCCCATAACCTCCATCTAGAAAAACGCGTCGCGTACCTCCATCTAGAAAAACGCGTCGCGTCGGGGACTTTTTGGAAACTACCAATGGATAGAACGTATAACGATGTTCTCAAATATATCTTCAATATCTGCGACGCGTTCTTCTAGATGGAGGTTATAGGCTTTTTTATAAATACAATGGAAGTGTGATAAAGGAAGGAAGTGACGACCTGTGGATGAACAACATGGTCGAAAAACATTCGATAGCGTTTCGAATAAACTCGAATTAGACCTACAACGCTTACTGGGTGGTTTGCTCAAGCTTGCACACTTTTATGTAACGATTATCATGATTTCGCGACTCAGAATGCACGAAAATTCGGCTTTAGAAAAGCTCATAACATTTTTCCGAACAACGCATCGCAGATATAGAAGTTATATCTGAGATTAGCTTAACTCTATCCACTGGTTCAGATCTCATTCCGAATCGCCACTTCGACTAAGTGAACTTCCCCTGTTAGTGACAGGTTCCTATCTACAGATCATCCCACTCAGATGGTGATCTTAACATGATGAAAAAAACTCGCAGTTGAACTCAGGCTTGGAGCAGTAGACTCAGATATGATGTATGCACTTTCTTTGCAGTCCATCTTCAAGAAGATTTTGGAACTGTCGAATTTGATGGATGGGAAAGGACTATGCAAATTAGAAGGATTTCCAGTTGCTGCTGTAAAGCACTGTGACCTTTTTTTAGAAAGTATGGTAACTAAATTTCTGATGATCTGCTTGGGACTCTCATTATAACATTTCAAACACTAACAACCTATAAGTCTGCTGGGCAACTGTACTCAGCCTGTACCTTTTCAAAAGCGGTTGAGCAAATGCGCTAAATGGTGCGTATTTGGCATTTCGTGTCATGCTAGCTCGCAAAGTCAAATGAAACAGCACTTAACGTACTGTGCTGTAATAGGATCTTTTCCAGTGATTAACGAAATAGAAGGAAAAAGCTCGTTTACTCATACTCCGTCAAAAACGTTTTGTTTGATGCTTACGCGACACTAGATGTCGAATGTCCGTCATTTAGTGCGCCGCATCTGCGCAGCCGTTTGTGCCGCTTTGCAAATTAAGATACATCTGAAATATTTACTTTAAGCAGACAAAAGGTCGTAAGTTTGAGTGCTTAAAACAACTTACATGACAGCTTTCAACGGACGAACCATAATACAGCGTAATAAAGATGTTGTTGCGATGGAAGATTTTGCAAATGAATCAAAATATTTATGTTCTGAATGACGCACAGCTGTAGAGAGGGGGCGAGTGAGATAACAAACATATCTGTTGTACTAAAAACGACGACTATCAGAAGCGCAGCCAGAAGCGTTTGTTATACACAATTGTACACAAATAAAAGCGATAGACATGGGCGAGTTGATGGCGAGCGAGGGTGACGAGCGCGCTCGCCTAAATAAATATAATCGTAAAATAACCATCGTATCAATGAACGAACGATCATCTCGCCTCGTATTCTCCTCTACGATTATTATACCATGCGAATATGGCCAGCTGCGAGAAATATCTATAGAGATCTTTTTGGTAGAGTCAGCCATAAGAGGTCTTTTATTCACTGTTAAGCTTTAACTATTTAGCTCTCGGGCATTAATGCAAAAATAAGAGAGCGGAGATAAGGAGAGTCGAGCAAACGCTTACAGCGTTCTTGTCTATGCTGTATTGGGCTTGAATATGGACATATCCTGCATAAATCGAAAATTCGCTTGGACGAATGATCCTTTGATCAGTCTGCAACAGTAATTAAGTCCAGATTCAAACAAATTTTGAATCTAGGTGTGTTCAATAAGAGTACTTCCAGGGGTTCTTCATAGCAACTGCGTATTCCAGAAAACAACTAAACAACGCTTTTGTGCCCATTCAACATAGGGTTCTTCATTAGAATAGGCTCACAGTTTATTTTGATAAAGTTGAACTCCAAGAACTCGAAATTTATTGTCTCTTTTGCGATACTCTAGATGAAGAACCTTTTTGGTTTTGAAACTTTCCAGAAGTTACTCACAACCTCGAGCACCAGGGAACTATGCGCATGACACGATAAGTTCATTGCCAATAAACTTCACAAAAATCCTCTTGATCAATCAAGTACCTTGGTGGTAATCGCAGCGATATAAGCTGATTAAGGGGAATACCCAAAAAATTATTCGATTTTTTGGTCACTAAAATGGCTAAAATTTTTGGTCTTGACCTTATGGCTTACGCTTTTCCTTCAAAAAGTTGACTGTGATCGATGTCTTTACGAGTAGTTATGAATTTCGATTTTCTGACATTTTCTGACATTCCTACTGAGCTGGCTAAAACCTACTAAATTTGTTTCAAATTCATTTTCTGACGTTTGATATAAAATACTACCTTCGATACATATAACAGAGCATAAGGCGTAAAATGATAGTTTGTTTGAGCATAGAACGACTTTATTATATTTTTGGCTCATGACTTGTGCGTCAACCTAATAACTGGGAATGCAAAATAACAATATTTGTTTTACAATGGAATGCTTCCATCTGATCTTGGATATGACCGACGGTGTGGGAGTAAAAAAACGAACTATGAACTAAAGCTGAACATTTGACCATAGCACTGAAGGAAGTCCTCAAAATTTGGGGGCGGGGAGGGCAATTGTAAGACGCATTTTGCAAAGGATTGGATTTGCCCACTCCCTCCCCCCCCCCCCCCCCCCCCCGTCTGACTGAACAAATCCTGGCATCCAAGTTTTGGTATAATTGAATACAGGTATTGTCAGCAGTGCTCTGGGTGTCAGGGAAGAAATTAAATATGATCTATGCCAGTGCTTTTCCTTGTCCCGTAGCCAGCTATTCCTCTCAAGTCAAGGACTGATAGACAAGACGCCTCATCAGTGTTTACAATCACTTTTATAGGGAACCAATCGGTCTAGATAACAGCAGATTGTGAACCGAATACGAATACGGATTAGTTCAGTGACCGAGGTAGGGCTAGGCTGTGGATCTCTAAAAAAGATTTCCTCTAGAGTTTCATGATCTAAATTTTTTTAATTACTACACGCCAAGTCTGAATCTGTTGAGAGTGGGAAATGATATTCTGGGAAAAGGAAAATAGCCAAAGAATGGGATCTCGCAAAGACTGAGCGGAAGGCTGCTCACAATTTTAGCTAAGCTTAAATGTTATGCAAAGCACTTTGTACTCCAACAACCTTCATTCCGAATACCATACAAACATCACTGCGAATTCATGTAACCATATTTTCGTAATTTTTTAAAATTCACACAGCGTTTCGCCTTTTGTCCGCTTCGCGAGCGATCAGTAATTGCTCGTGTATTTTCTTGGCTCGTAGGCGCAACTCCTAAAAAATACATAATCTCTGAGCCAAAAAAAAAGAATTTTTAAGAAAAACTAACAGCAACGATGGCTTCATGGTCGTTGAACTTTTGCTGAATCTGGCTGAGATTCTGCCCTGCTCTATCTAGCTCCACTTCAAGTTTCTTCACCTCATTCACAGCATCAACCATACGTTGTGTGTTGATTTGTTTCAGTTCTAGAACAGAAATCTCGCCATTTTGCTCTGGTTTTCCTTCTAAAAGCTCACCTGCTGCCTTCTTTATCTCTTCAGTGAGTTCTTTTACTCTGGAAGCATACTGGCCATGATCTTCATCCTTCACCGAAGATTTGGAAAGTGCAGATGATGAGGCACTGCTGGCTATAATTGCATACTCAGAAAGACCAATGCAAATTGATCTACTTTTTTTGCAAGATTACGCTTAGAAAAATAATTTTTCAAAATACTTGGCCTCAACCAAAGGTGCTTTGACATTACTTTTATTCTTACTGTAAAATTTACCTGAGTTTGTATCGACTACCGATTTCGAAGATGTGCTTGAGCCGCTTGATGTCACTGAAAATTACATATCTTCACATCAGATTGAGTTTTTGCAACAACATGGAATCTAATCTAAAACTATTAAAAGGCATTTTTCTATTTGCAATAGAAAATGATTAACGACCACCAAACTTACTCAATTTGGTCTAGTTAATCTTCCCTTTCACTTTAGACCTTTGAAATGCAGCTTTGATAGGATTCCGCTCTCACATACTCGGATGCTGTTCGAATTGGATCAGACCCGCTAATCTGCGCACAGAAAAGAACGGTTGGCTGACATAGAATTTGCAAGGTAATGCTCGGGATGTCGACTAGATTTTGGATTCGCATGGGATCCGGATCACGGAGGACTAAAGCTGCGTTCAATATGTGCTCTCCAAGGTCCCACAACGCGCAAATTACGCTATTTTTGAGTTGGGGCGCTCCAATGATGAATATCTGCGATACAGGGCAAAATTTTAAACATTACCCAGACCAAAGCGATATTCGGCTCCATTCAGCATCTTAGTGACACCGTTCCTCTTGACAATGGCAACCTCTCCTTCGATATCATCAGCGTCGAATCCGCCATTGCATTGTGGGGTTTTTGCCATCCATGTGCCGAAGGCGTTACCCATCAGCTATTTGATGGAGGTTAACAACCGTACGAGTAAAGGTTGCCTTGTGAAATGAGATGCACCACAAATTATTATGACCTTTTTCAATGTTAGAGCGGTTGCGTTTATATTCCTGCTATAGCCTGTTTGCCAGCGATAAGAGAAAAAAGATATTCGTAGGATCCGGATGAGAGGGTTCCATCCGAAGAAGTGATTCTGCTGAGAAAGGTCCGGGCCAAACAGGAATGGGTCCTTTTGCATCAACTATGGGCTACCGTAACTTCAGGGCTTCGGAGTGGGAAATTGCTCCCAAGAAGGAGTTGACCCCTAAAATACTTTAAGCCAGCTGTAGCACACCATAATTTTTGACTTAGGCCGCGGAGGATTACGGTGGTAGATGGCATAAAGCGGAGCGGCCGCTATGGGACCGGCCATACTATTCCAGGAGGTGATTCCTGCGACTCCTGTAATTTCTGCATTTCTTGTGATTCCTCGACTTCCGATGTGCCGCACTACGGAGCGCTTTGCGGACTTTAGTACACATTGTTTTTCCGCAATATATATTGTTACGGGACCCGCAGCAATCACAGGAATCGCAGGAATTGCAGGCATCACGGGTATTGTATGGCCGGTCTCTCATATGTGCGATTTTGATTACGAACCTGGTGTAATATCCACAACAGTTGGACACCTGAAAGAGTGACCGCTTAATAATTGCTTTACAGTAGAAATGGAACACGTACATCGTTCCAATCTTTGTATTTTGGACGAGTTTCGCTTCTGCGGCCGACATATCTGTCCAAGTCAACTAGAATTTGGTTTGGCTAAACCGTACCTATTATAAGCTGGGATCTCTCACTTTGCGGTTGTTCTCTTCCATTCTTGCTGGCTTTACTTGAACAACGAAAGCATGACGGCGATGATATTTTGCTCCATTAAGAAGAATCACTTGCACCTTGAAAACGCTTTGATGTTTTGCTTATTTTTCAAGGTCATTATTCTCACAGCGATTCGCTCTTGTCTGAAAAGAAATCCCTTATTTGGTGAGACGACGTAGCGAGTAGGAGCGTTGGAGAGTACCCTCCAAGCAATGCGATCGTTAGAGGCGTTTCTGCAATGTTTAGCTTCAGAGCGCAGTTTCGATTAGAACCTCAACTGCCTTACGCAATATTCAACGTTTTCTGGCATTGAGCATTCGGGGCGCCATCGAAGACAAGAACTAATGGATTTACATTGGTCAAACGAAGCGGTGCAGGAGTTGTGATCGGGTGCTGTTGAAGGAACGGAGGCACATCGTGCTCTTGAACGAGAACCTTTCCAAAAGTTCCGAGTCTCTTTTGGCTGTCAAACTCACGACTGCGTTGACCATCCGGGTCTTTGACGTCCTCTAACTTTTTCATATGCGATGTTGGTGTCTCTATCCTTGACATTCCACCTGGCAAATGACAAAGCTTTCGTTGACGGTGATGACAGAATACTGCAATCCCAGAAGAAGACACTCACGCAAGACCACCACACAGCAGAACTTCGCACAAATATATGACATACACTGCATAAATGGAGAAAAGCTTTGCTGCTTTATGTTTTCGCTAAAGATCATAACTTATAATAACGGGCTAAGGGTGTTTACGTGACTTTGTGTGTGTCTGTCTGTCTGTCTGTCTGTAACGAAATTCATACAGCGAGATCCAGCCACCACCCCGAGCCCAAACTTTACATAGCGCATGCTACCAAGGTAGAACTCCAGCATGCAAAAGCACGAACGGATTCGTTGAGTGGGTCCCTCAGAATTTGCGCGCCAAACGGATCCACTTGGCTTCTGGCCCGCAAAATTGGGTCCGTATCAACGCTTTACGCAAAGCCGTGGATGTGTTTAGCAGGTTGATGTGTAAGCCATGGACTTTAGACCAAAAAGTGACCAAAGGTTTGCTACTTTACGGAAACGACGCCAAAAAGAAATGGTCGCGTAAATGGTCAATCCGCCGTGGTTTTACCTGAGCATTTGAGAAGATTTTTGCATAGAGATGTAGCTCACGATAACTATTGTCCTTACGGCGACTACCAAGCCAAAAAAGTTTCAAAACCTGTTCAAATTTGCATTTGTTCTTCATTTTCCAATGTTTCATCCACGCAAAATACCGATCTCACACGAAAAAGCTTAAGAAATGAGTAGTTGTTTACGAATCATTCGTGTAGGCGGCATTGCGTGGTATGTTTCAATGCCATGTTATGCGGGAAGGAGTATGACATATAGATAGAAGAGCCAGTGCGAGCCTCTGCGAAGCAGAGGTGACGCGCTGGTCAAATGATAACAGGCCCTAGCTGTTCGAAAGGCGGGGGGTTTCGGTGGAGTTCCTAAAAATCTCTTAACTGTAATTCTGACGTGAAGGCACTCTCAGGTAAATATGGGTGTATGATTTTTAAGTGGGTGCCGATGGATATCTCAGCTAAGCCAAACTTGACTGTAGGTCACATAATTTCAGTCGTGGCCGAGGAATTCGACAGCTACCGTTCAATATCGTACTCGATCCGAGCGGGTCAAACAGCATTTCGCATATGAGGTCAAGGGAGCTAGAATTTACAGTCGATTCTTTAAGCCACAGATTAGCAATGCAAACTTCTACTTTGGCAATGACTTGCCCGAAGGCTCCTAGAGGGTTCGCATTGAGAAACCCAGGTACCTGGATTTGCTTGATTACTTCGTGCATCCATAAGTAGTCAGCCGCAGCATCACCGCTCAAGCTGAACAGTGAGAAGAAGTCTTTCCTTTCGCCATCTTTTTCCGTTATGTAATTCTGATAATTATTGGAAGATATGTTGCCTAGGCTATAGCGAGATATACAGTCGATTGATGGACATTACCAAGTCATCTGAAGCAAGATGCTTGCGAGCGCTATTGACCTGGATGATTTTTTACACGAAAATGACGCTTGCTAACCGCTCCCCGACCGCACTCGCAAGCCCTGCTGCAAATGACTGGCCGTCATCCAACAGTCAACTACTATACTAGATGCCGTCGCCATTTTTGCGAGTATTCCTCTGTCTTAAGGAGTTATTCTCTGAATACGTTGATCTCAACGAATACCATTCTGCCCAGCAAACAACGATTGCAATGATCTCTTAAAATTTTCGAAGATGCAATTTTTGCTTGCACGACCGTTTCATAGCTTGATCATTGGTATCATACCAAACTGAACTGCGAAGTCAATCGTCAAGCAAGCAGATTTGCCATTCTCTTGGAAATTTTACGCAATATCAAGTTGATTTTTCATAATTATTACTAACGCTACCATTTGCATTCTTAATCAAAAGCAATTCATCTTCTTCTATCCTTGGAGTTGATGTAAAAGTATATATAGTTATAAAATAGAGCGATGCAGAATGTTTGTGGACTTTGAGAACAAAACGATAAATTTTGCAGACTGGCCCATGGAGAAGAAACCCGAGATGAGTACGTGCTGAGTTGAGTCAAAAGTAATGAGAACTTTTCGTTCCCCATTTCAAACCTCCCGCAAATTGTGTAGAATAGTGAAAGAAGAGTACCCTGATCTATATTGAATGCAGCTTTTCTTTTACTTTCCAGCAGCCAGGCCGATGGCCCAGTGACTTCTTAGTTGTCGAAAAAATTCCCTAAATTTGAACAATCAATTTGAACAGTCATTTTTGCTTTGATTGAAATTAGCAAATCTTTAGAATTCTGAGTTTGAGATCTTAACAAATTCGATTAATCATGGACAGAGCAAGTCCTGCCTACCACTTCTTAGGCCTTTTGAAACTAGCATGTTGACGCTCTTCGAATTCATATTTCCAGATCAATAGAATTACAAAAAATCGCTCAAAACCAAAATGCATCGAACTTTACAAAATCTTTCGAATTTGGGAGCTTCATGCTTTATAATCAAACTTGATTTTGCAAATTAATCAAGCGTCTGCCATTCCAATTAATCTGGAATTTTTTGACACATCTGAAAAAACCATAGAATTCAAACGGCAAACGCTTGGCTTCAAAATTGCTACAAATATCTCAGCAATCACGAAGTGATTTGGCTGGAAATTATAGCTTTGGAAAGAGGAAGAAAAGCTGTGTCGTAAACCATTTGAACCTTTGGCTTTCGGCATTCTACCTAATTTGAGAAAAGCTCTAAAGTAAGAAGAGATGCGAATTCTCATTACCTTTGACTCACCCCCGTAAATTTGTTCTTTAAAATTTTTCCGTTCTCATTTTCTGCATAAGATAACTCGATGTTGAAAATCAACAAAAGGGCAGAATAACATGATAATAATTAGATTTTGGAACTTACAAGGGAAGCGTCTTTAGTCGAAGTGGCTTTCCTACATGGCACCTATATCACTTTGTAGAGCATTGAACGGTGATTCCAAATCCGTCTTCCGTATCTGCCAAGCGCCTTTGGAGCCCGAGTTATGGGTATTTTTTAAGCCGAAAAACTGAATTCACAACTGGAACAAAATCGTCCAAGACTGCCTAAATGGTCAGGGCCCGTAGTAATCTACCCTACCTGCCGGCAGGTCTTGCCCTCAACTCGCCGCGATCTCGCCCTCAGGTCATGAAAACTGCCAACGCCCTCTCTAGGTTTCCCAAAGCAATAAGTCTGGCACTCTCCAGGTCTGACGGTCCAGCTTAGAGGTGGGCACCAGATGGAGATCGAAAAAAATCCGAAAAATCCCGACAACTTCGAATTTTGGACCCAAGAGATTGACCTGCCGGCAACTTCGTGAGGTATTTTGTCGAGATTTCTGCCGCGATCTCGCCCTCAACCTGCCGGCATCTCGCCCTCATGTCAGCAAAGAAAGGAAAATAGCGTGCATATTGAGGAGTGCAACCTGCCGGCATCTCGTCGTGGTCGGACCATGTCGAGATGCCGGCAGGTTCATGACATTGCTTTGTTTTAGTGCCGGATTTTCAAACGTTTTCTTTATTTTCTATGTTTCTCTTTTGCTACTGAGGTATACTTGTCACCCAAAACAGTCACAAATGTTCAAAAATCGCTGGCATGATGGGTTTTTCTAAGTTTTTCTAAGGTTTTTGTAAGACACAACAAGTTTTGAGTTTATCTGAGCTTTTGCTGATCTTAAAATTCACTGTCGGTGTATGTCTATTTTATGTTTGTTACGTCTTAATTGAACAGCACACGGTTGTCGATTCCTCATTGCCTGACTAAGCTTTTCCTTGATCTCTTTGAGAATTCCGATAGCACAACTACCGCATGCTTGACCAATTTCGATTTTTCCATTGTTTTCCTCTTTCAGCTTTGTTTCTACACTTCCCTTATGCTGACGGGGCATACCTGCCAAGGACGTTTCAACCAGCCGAAAGTTCAGATGGTTATGGTTCCTGTTGGAGCATTCGCACCGTTTTTTGCGTCGTTGAAATCTCCATGTATCTGACACATCTTCTCTATGGAGGTTTGTTCAATTATCTTTTTGGTTCTTTTATGATTCTTTTTACTTTTATCTTTTTGCTTTTATCAGATTCAGCGTTTCGTTGCTGTTGTTCTTCACTTGCCTAAACCCTAACTAAATGCTATCTTATCGAACAAGTATAAAGTTTTAGGCCCTGGCCAGACTTCGCTCAAAGGCGCTCAAAAGCTCTCAAAAGCGCCCAAAAGCGGCCAAAAGCACCCAAAAGAGCTCAAAAGCGCCCAAATTTCTCTGGTGTCTCTTCACTTTCTCGTGTGAGGAGAGATGAGAGAGAGTGAGGAGAGGTTAGAGAAGTTTGGGCGCTCTTGGGCGCTTTTGGGCGCTTTTGACCGCTTTTGGGCGAAGTCTGGCCAGAGCCTTACTCCGCATCGTAAGCAAAAGTGGCCTTTACGTATCTTTCATTGTTAATGCATAGAGGGGCTTTCAGTCTTTGTGACACAGTCGACGTTGTTTGATTCCTCGCGAGCCGCCTTGCTCGGTGTCTCACGTGGTACAATAACGCATCCGCTAAGGTTTTCGCGATATCGGATGCGGTATTGTACCATGTGAAAGACCCAAGCGAGGAGGCTCGCGAGTACCTGAACCGTGTCGGCCGTGGCACTCAGAATAAGCCCCTGTACGCTTGCTCACGCCTCGCTCGCACGCATGGCCGCTTTCGGCTTAGATCAAACTTTATACCTCCTAGGTTGTTAAACTGTTATCATTTGTAGGTGACTCTATTTGACATCACTATTATGTTCCTGTTGTTTTAAGATGATGGTTTTCCAATGCAGACAATTCTCCATTTTTGCAAAAGCAGTCTGCTTTTTTGAAGTTTTCAGAGTAATCCTACGTCTGAAAAGGCACTTTTGGAAGTTTTCGTTTTTTTTTTGCTAGCCCATGAGCACAGGAAAAGCATTCTTACATGGAGAAAAGAATTTGCTTCTATATCATGTTTTTTACGATGTGGGTGGTTGAGACTGTCCTTCTCAAGGCAAACCTCCATATAACTCGCAACTTCCAAAGACATTTAAAAACATTTAGACATTGCTCAACCGTTTACTTGTAGCAAGCAGTTAAAATATCAGATCTGCTCTTTCGATGTTTTCTTCTGTAAGGTCAGCCGTATCTTTCGGATTCATACGCTGTTGGTGCATTCTGTGATGTCTTAGGGTGAGAATGGAATTAACGCGGTGCACTGTTTACGTTTGGTGGAGAAGCAGTCGGATCGCTTCACACCTACGACTTCATCTTGCCAGGTAAAAATGCTTCATTTTATCACCACTATAACTACTTCTGTTTCGACTCAGTTTTATTATTTTAGAGTGCAAGTTTTGAACTGGTGTCTCTCTATTTTGTCGACCTTACTTTGCTAGGGGTTTTGATTGGCAAATGTGTGTCAGCAGCGACCATTTCAACCCCCTATATCTGTGCACTTGAAGTAGATATACACTCGATTAGATTTTTTCAACATGGTGTG
This sequence comes from Cylicocyclus nassatus, assembly GCA_958299035.1. Taxonomy (NCBI): domain Eukaryota; kingdom Metazoa; phylum Nematoda; class Chromadorea; order Rhabditida; family Strongylidae; genus Cylicocyclus; species Cylicocyclus nassatus. Next base: position 39,040,939 of record CATQJL010000223.1, on the reverse strand, counting down.
CTTGCGGTGCCAAAAAATGCGTTGGAATTTGCGCGTGTACAATTAGCTACGCCTGTAATGCCTGCCATCTGCGCGCGCAAAATGGCGGCACTACTGGCATGCCTATATGTTCACGCACAAAGGTCACTACATTTTGTCTGCATCGCAAGCACATCAAATTAAGCGAGAAAATCTACTGAACTGTACAGTCTGCCCCAACCCTAAACAGGCCAAAATTGGCATGGTGGGAGTCCGCGTCGCGAGGGTTTCGCGCCACTTCTGCGGCTAGCTAGTCTGCTCTCTCCTCAATCTCTTCGCTCTCTGCGACAGCGCGCGTATGCAGCGCAAACCCTTAGCGCTGCGAGCGCGCAAATTCAGCCGATGATTCGGCCTGATCCCGATTGGGGCAGACTATATGTTCTCGTTTTGGGTTGGAATAGGTCTGAATTTTTCGCCTTTAGTCAAACTGTTCCACCAACAAAGGGTAAGTAGCACATGGTAAATTGAACGGGGAAAGTTATATCTCTTATCATGTTCTCTATTCTTCTTGCTTATCAAGAGCTATTCTCTTTTCTTCTTGTTCGGTATGGCGACAGTGGGCTCTCACGAGAACGAATGGGCAAGTAAAGTGCATTTTTGCATCTCATGCTGAGGCCATGCAATTTTTTTTTGTTAGAGGCATCATACAGCTCTCAAAAGCGAGCTGCATCCTTTCGTGTGGCTTTTCGTTCTACTGTTACCAACATTCAGGTCATTTAGCGCGCAACTGCTCCGGTTTTTTGGACACTCTCAAGCATAACAGAAAGTCCGAGCAAAGTCTTATGATTCGACTACCCCAGGCAATGTTTACTGGTCTGGAAGACGTTGTATTTCAATTGTCTGTCTCTCATATTTGTATTTTCAGTCAGTTTTGCATATTTGTACGCGTTTTTCTGATAGATTCTCCTAGAGTAACCCTTTTTTGTATTCCCTTTGTATCGCTTATAAGCGTCGTTGCTTTGGAGTTTTAGTATGTTCTGTTTTTCGCAATAGATTCTCTCGAGTTGCATACCGAGTCCGTAGTTACACTAGCTTAAGAGTATGCGCCGGGCGCTTTACTGGGCGCTATTCCAGTATACCGACCCCAAAAATTAAAAATCTCGGATTTTGCTCAAACTCGGTATAGGGGGGTTATTCGATCCGCTGATGCCAAATATCATATCGATTCCGTACGATAGCGCCATTTTCCGGGGGTTATGGTGGGTATACGGTAGGGGGTCAAAATCACAAAATTCTCTGAAACTCGGTAATAGGGGGTTATCCGACATGCTGAACACGAATACGATATTCATTCGTTACGGTAGCTCCTCATTGGGTTATGGTGGGTATACGGTAAGGGGTCAAAATCACGATATCCGCTGAAACTTCGTATAGGGGGGTTATTTGACACGCTGATCACGATTATGATGTTTATTAGTTACGATAGTGCCTCATTCCGACGTTACGTTGGGTATACATTACCAATACCACCGCTAGATCGAGATTCAGGGCTTGAAATCTCAGTCACACGTTGGAAATTTCCTCCTCCTGCTTTGCTTAGGCAAAAGCCGCCGCAGGGTGTATCGCGCGCGGCGGTGGGTGTGGAAAGCAGTGAATTAGACCCTCCTACAGTATACCACCGTAACCCCGGAATGAGGTGCTACCGTAACGAATGGATATCATATTCGTGTCCAGCATGTCAAATACCCCCCCCCCCCCCCCTGCACCAAGCAGAAAATTTTGTGATTTTGAACCTACCGTATACCCATTGTAACCTCGGAAAATGGCGCTATCGCACGGAATCGATATGATATTCGGCATCAGCGGATCGAATACCCCCCCCCCCTATACCGAGTTTGAGCGAAATCCGAGATTTTTGATTTTTGGGGTCGGTATACTGGAATAGTACCCTTTACTGAAGGAGTCACTGCATAACAATAATATGAGGGCGACAGGTTCCACCCGCACGATAGCTGGCACTAGGCTGTAATTTGAGGACATACGCGGTTGTTCCAGGCGTTCGGGTAGTTTTATCCTATTCTGCGACTTAACTCAGGCACGCACTACTCTAAACCTACTTGGTCCGGTTGATCCGCTGATCTGGCTTCCTACGGTATACACACCCGCATTTGAACTGGTACTTCTAATATATCAGAAGATGCGCCTCATGGAGCTGAATTTGATAGGCTTTTGAATAGATATTTCGTCTTCCTTAAAGGGAGATATGACCACGCCACGGTGATGTCACTTAACTTAGGTGATCGTCGCGTGTTTTTGGCAGAAATATTGACGGTTTGTGCGGTAGCGAGGTCTGGTTCGCGACGAATAATCTCATTTGTGAGTGCACAATCTGCGCGACTTCTTGGCTAGTGTCTTACTTAGGCTCCCAAAGCTTCTTTCATGTGATCCTATGTGTCTGGATATTAAACGATTCCTATGTAGGCGAGAGGCAAAGAACGATAGCAGTTGGCAGTTTTTAGCGCTTGAAAGTTTTTTGCTAATCAGCTTAATACTGGAATAGCCACTGGTGATGCATCGCACTCGTTAACGAGATTAGTTTGAATACAAACATATTTTTAGACTTCTGCTAGTCCCAGGTTGACTCCAGCGGCTCTCCGAAACCTCTTCGGTTGGGCGGGGAGGAGGGAGGGGGAAATGTAACGGAAACTTTTTGGATGAAGGGTGATCAACCACGCTCTCCAAGAAGTTGGTTGAGATGCTCTAATCTTACAATAAATTTGTAGAGTTAATCTGAGCACAATAATTCAAGTCATCTGTATGGTGTAAACCCTTGGTTCTGCCATGTGCTGGCACTATGCAGCACTTTTCAAAAGAAGCTGCACACATGTGCAGCTTCTTTTGAAAAGAGTAGGGTCATAACCGTTAATAAAGCTTCGCTCCAGCATATTCGTCGTTTCCATCCTTTTTCTGATCTCGAATTTGTTTGTAGCATACCATCAGCTTGACGCAGTGCCGTTTCGGGCCAAGTAAGCATCTCAGCAAGAGCAAAGCAAGTCTGTTCCTAACCCCTTCTTGGATTTACGTTGAGAATCCCGCCTCCACAGTTTTACGATTGTATGTTAAGAGGCGCGATTTTATTGCCAGCAGGTCATCAAATAGCATATAATTGTGTTTTACAACGTTGTAGATGCATTTGGAGAAGATACATCAAATGGCCGCACGGGTTGTTCAGTATATCACCACAGAGTAAATTGGGAACGTATATGTTCAAGGTCAAAAACCCTTGGAAATGCAACTAACATCAAAATCGTAAGCATTTTAATCAGTTTCATCAACATCTGTCCAAGGAAACTTTTGACAGCTAAATAGTACCCAACAAAGCACTTTGTTGGGTACTATTCAGGTCCCATAACGCTGAACTGCGCTTCTGAGTTCATGACCTACATAGAAATCGCGCGTGTGGACCGTCTTTCGATGGGATCGAGGTTTTATCTCTACCCTTATGGTCGACCGAAGGTTCCAACCTCAAACGGGGCAGTTGTACCTGATCCAAGACAAACACTTGCAATCATTCATTCACTATCTATAGCAGTTTTGTAAGCATTGCAACTAATAGCCTTGCAGACGAGCATTGATTTGAACTAAGTACTTGCGCGTCGTTGCTCGCTGACTGGCGCGGATTGGCAAGTTCGAGAACTTGTTACCGGCTAGTTCCAGTTTGCTCATTGCCATTTGACAAAAAAGGCTTGGGAGAAAATCACTCTCACACGACTGGCTAGCTCAATAGTGCGCATGTATGTATGATGAACATGTTAATGCGAAAGTGACTGGTAAACTTGATTAACTTTCCTAGAATGAAAGGAAATGTGCACGTGTAGCTTAACAGGTTAACGTGCTGACTTTCGTTGGCCAGAGGAGAGTTCCATCCCATCAGGCGCAATGGTTTTGCGGCCGACCTTTCATGCACTGTGATTACCTGTAAAATCAAGAGGCTATAGGAACTCGCGAACCTCACGCCCAAAACATGAGCTTGTCATGAGGTTCGCGAGGTCGCCGTCATGTCTTATGCCATCATGTCGGGTGGATTACTACGGGCCCAGGTGTTCATTATCGGAGCACTTGATGAATACCTTCTGTCTAATACCCTTATACTCAACAGTGCTTTATTTGAGCGCAGGAAATTTTGTAATTACTGTTTTTACATAGATTCTGCGTTCATTTTTTGCTCCAAAAAACACCCATAACTCGGCGCCCAGGGGCGCTTGGCAGATAGCGAAAACAAATTTGGAATCAGCGTTCAATGCTTTTCAAAGTGGTGTAAAATTCGTTTGGAAAGGCCACTTACTAAAGACGCTCCCATTGTTAGTATACAGATATATTTGTGACGATTGTGCAAACGTGTAAATGGCTCTCTTTTAAAGGCAGTAGGTCGGCAGAATGAGACCCGTGGCAAAACAAGGTCACAGGGTAGGAGCCCCCATATGGAACCTATGGCCAAAGTCCGATCTTTCTCTGCCACTTCTAACCCCCGAAATTTCAAAGCGAAAGCAGCGCTCATCTCCTGTCCTCTCCGATCCCGCCCACCCCATAGACGAGTGACTTTCGCGGTCAGAGCGCCAGCCACAATGCTATAAGCATGAGGTCCCGCAACGACTCTGCGTCTTCGCCATGACGGGCTTCGCGTTCACTCGTCCATGGGGTGGGCGGGTTCGGAGAGGACAGGAGATCAGCGCTGTCTTCGTTTTGAAATTCCGGGGGTTAGAAGTGGCAGAGAAAGATCGGACTTTGGCCCATAGGTTCCATTATGGGGCTCCTACCCTGTGACCTTGTTTTGCCACGGGTCTCATTCTGCCGACCTACTGCCTTTAACTCGAGCCTCGAGAATGTAATCTCTAACTTAGAATTTATGTAATGTTCAGACTTACCTTCATGTACAATGTTTTACTACATGGTAGATATCAGGTATCGAAATGCCTTCTTTCCTTTCTGTCAGAACACTGATGAACGTCAAAATCAAGCTAAAATCAGAGTTCTGCAACTGGATACTGCATGCAGGTGGGATACAAAGGGAAATCATAAAGTTTGATACTGCAAAGAACATTTCATTGATTAGGCCCCTCGCGTCGGTTTTGGTGCTTGAAATATTAAATAATCGCAATTTGACATGCATCCCTACTTTTCAGTTATTGCTTGATTCACAGGCGATCTGGCAATTTAGCGCTTTACCTAAATAGGCCAATTTATTTGAATTCAATAACAGACAATGCATGATCAGCGCACTTGTTGGTGAGTGCACGAGAAATTAACAAAGAAGCATCAAAGTTGAACAACTGACTTTGTTACGTTTGCAAAAAATAGCACCACGGCTGCAAAGTCCACGTACATCGTGGTCACATTCCACATAAGCGAGGTTGCGACATATTCGGTAGGTGGCACAATTCTTGCTGCAGTACACAGCGCTTATTGGTAGGGATTTCCGAATTATCGGATTAATACCAAGTTTTACTACTAAATAAAAAAACCTAACTAACAACATTTTGCTTTGCAATGTTTCAAATGAAAACTTTCTGATGTGGACCATAAGATAACCATTCAGTTCTTGCTCTTTTCGCTCCGCTTTTTTCCTAACACTAGTTTGCAAATTTTATCTTGCTGTCATCACGCAAAATGCAATTCAGTCCAACTTTGCAATTCTTAGCAAGGATAGATCAGCAAGCATTTGTACAAACATGGATATCAGGCTTATTGATTTTCTCCATTCGATTTGACCTTCTCCATTATCCATTGCAAAATGGGCCAAAACATTGTTGCCGAAAACCCAGTCACTGCAAATACATTGTTCTATTGGAGGAAAGCAAGCACTTTATGAATAAAATTTAGAACTGCTTATTTCTGTCGTTGCAATCCAATTGTCAACAGTTGTCACAATGCTGCTTTCCCTTTCTCGATGAAAATTTGTTTCGAACCATATATGAGTAGCTGAACAACAGGAATTTGTGTCACATCATAGCATTGTGAGGTGAGATTTTTTAGCTTAAAATCATAGCTAATGACCAAAAAGTTTCTTAACAGAATTTTAGGCACTACCAACGGATAAACTCTTGAGATGCTCTTTCTTCTCACGGCAATGGTATCAGAGCATTCTTCCGGCTTCGAAGATGATTATAGTATACAGTTTCTAGATTGTACCGCTATTTAGCACTGCATCAAAGAATATATCGGACTATTGCGAAGAACTGAAATACTTTATACATGACCAACAAGGTAAGTTTGAAAAGCACATACATAATTTAGCGCCTTGTGCAAAAGCTAGATATGAGCTAGATAGCTAAAGAGTATCTTTGCATAGCTTTTTTCACAGTAGTAATGAAACAGGCAAACTGAGAATTATGATCCCTATATTCTTTCCGTGGCATTTTTGGTCTAGAATTTTGAAGTCTGACTAGTTATGCTTTCGATCTTGGTATCGACTTTATTAGAACCGACAAGTCCATTTTGATGGACCTCTCTGCAAAATTGCTAACAATAAGTGGGGTAGGACAAACAAGTGTTGGAGTAAAGTGGAAATTTATGTGAAATTGACGACTGAGGAGGCACTAATCCTCGTGAAGAACTGATTTTGCAATGATCAACACTCAAAGAAATTTGTCATGCGGGATGAAGTTGCTATACACGTAAGGCCTCAGACAGAGTTCACGCGATTTGATCGTCGCGATTCAATTGCTACAAGACGAGTGTTACGAGTTCATTGCGTGAAGATCCTCTTGTATTTTGGTTGTGATAGTTAGTGAGAATTAGTCGTACTGGAAAACTATCACAGTCGAAATGCAAGAAGACGGCATGCAGTGATATTGTCACAGTTGCCTTGTCGCGATCAACCGCGACGATCAAATTGCGTGAACTCTGCCCGAGGTCTAAGGCCTGCCTCGGGTATACTTCAGGCGATTTTGATCGGCGACGCTATTTGGTAATGTTTATGATTCATAACTCTCATAAGCGCATGGTGAATGTGCGAAAGATATATGAATAAATATTAATAAATATAAATATAACATTCTATAAATCTGTTAAAGTTATACACACTATGTACTTGAGTCTGCGAGTACTGCATTTGAAGACATCTAGCAAACTGCCAAATCGCTTCGCGACTGAAATCGCGCGAAGTATACCCGAAGTCTAAGTACTAAAGTTTTATCAGCAGAGGGCATCAAAATAAAATATGAGTTGGCAAGGAGATATTTCAAATGGTCGCAAATATGACTGTCTTGATGAGTCAGATAAATAGTGTAATATTAGCAGCCAGCTTTTCTTGGTCTTCCAATAAGACAGCTTTGAATGGATATGTTTGAAAAATTAGTGCACGGTTTTCTCTAAAATCATTCACCTAGGTTTGAGGTACATTGTGAGCCCTACCCCACACTCCAGTTCTTGCGCTCAGACCTGAAAATGCACTTCAAAGTCGAACAGCCTGTCCTGTTGAGTGAGCGTCAGTGGTGGGGTTCTAAGCTGTTGGGAGTGCAAGAATTGAAAAGATCGGATGTGCGTCTTCGGGCACTTAGGAGGCTCTGACTACCTAAAGTCTCCAAAATTTGATAAGCGTTCATTTTGCCTAGCCTTTAACACATTGACGACCGCTTGACACACATAGTGTGTCAAGCAATGACTACCGCGTGGGACCGCTTGACACACCATGTGTGTCGAGGCTTGAACTTTGTTAAAATGACTACTATCCTGCAATAGATCACCCCACGAGCTTTCTTTTGCACTGAATCTAGGGGTGACCTCTACCTGTTTTGTCAGCCTTTCAGATCTACTGTTGATGTACTGCAGATCGCAGTATGCGTAATTATATTTGAATAATGTGGGCTGCTCCGTAAAAGACCTTGGTCCCAGAGGGCACACAACCAAAAATCTGCACGGTCGTCAATGTGTTAAGCAGCGTCTAGAATTGCTTGTGTGTCGTCGCGTCACAGCAACGTGCCAGCGCGGTGCTAGCGTCCCGCCGAGCCTGTGCAGACGCAGTGCGTATCGATAGATAAATCTCAGCGGCACAGCTCCAGCACGGCGCTGGAACGGTGTTGATACGTGCAACTCTGGAAGCAGCCTAACAACAACATCGGGTACGCAGTTCTAACCACACAGCTTATCTCAAAATTATCTAACATAAAAGCAGTCGCGCAGCTTCAGATAAAAATAGAGTAGTATCTGTATAACTACCTATCTGCTACACCAGCTATGATTAAAATCAGACTTGAATTTTGCAGCTCTTATGAATCTCTGTGGTTAAGTGCAGAAGTTCCACTTTCAGGCTATGGACAGCCTTTTAAAACTCATTCTTTACAAATTTGTCATAGATCTGTGCGCTATGTATGATATCTGTATGGCTTTTGCGATTAATGATATAAATAAACTTGGTTATGATGGATTGGCCAATGAAATTCATTCGGGGCCGATGGGAATGGTGAGACACCCGACCCTCTGAAGAGTCGGCATTAGTTTGATGATTTCAGATACCTGATTGTAATCGCCATGATGATGTGCTAACTAGTGTCGGATTGTTCTGCGCAGGATATTCAGGATACCCTTGCGCCGACGTCAAAACATGCGCATTCAAGAGCTGGTGTGTTTTTGCGTACGTCAGATCGGAATACTATTTGTATATTGTTCCAGGCCGAAAAAACATAAACTTAGATCAGAGAAAAAACTCGAAGCAGTTTTACTCGAACTTCAAATTGTTGTACTAAAAGAATCTATCAGCCACAAACATTATCAAGTGAGTTTTTTTCGTTTTTGCCCCATTTTTATTTGAATAAGCAAGTACTTCTTGGGAAGGCATGGCTACCGCAACAATCCTTTCAAATCTGTCGTACCTCCTTCTCCAAGAACAAAAATCTACGGATAAAATTGTGTCATTTCTATCGTCAACAATTCTCGGAAATGATAATGGAAAAGTTGACAAAAATCGAGATGTAACCACTTTGAATAACATTTTTGATGAGTTGCTAATCATTTCAGCCTACTGCTTTGGTGGGATGCGCTCAGAATATAACTTGCGGAGAGGAGGATGTTGTTGCTTGCTCTGCTGCATTCCTGTAAGTTTCGAATTTTCGTTCTTTTTCTAGTTACAAATTCAAAAAAAAAGCTTAGGAAGATTAAAAAAAACTTGAGTTGATGAAAAGTACCAGATTTATCTCGTTCAGTGCGTATGGTATTCAAAATTATTAGGTGAGACTCAGCAGTGAGTCACCAGGCTGAGTCACCTATGTATAAGCCTAGCGCAATGTATTTTGAATACGAAGTTGCTAATTCCAAATGCAAATTGTTGAAGTATTGTGTGTATTGACGAAATTTCGTGATTTGTCAGCATCCACAGACTATTACTCATTGATTCAACTGGATTGACGGCTGGAAGGTGGGGCTTCGTGACCTAGTTAAGGCTAGGGAATGACGAAAGAGCACAGGCGCGACAGAGACGCAGACTGCATCGCGAGCGCGAGCGGCCATAACTAGGCACAAGGCTCCGCCTTCCAGCCGCCAAGCCAGTTAAATTAAAGGGTAAAATGAACAGCTTTTCATTGCCAATTTGGAGGCTTTCTGGAGTTGTCTCCATACTGAACCAATTCAAAGCTAATAGTTCTCTACCATAATCAGAGAGAAACGATGAGGCACGAAAATCACTGATCCAACAGCGCTCATGTGTTTTGAATTACATCTAACAATAACATCTACAAAGTTTGCAGATGGGCCATGTTCCGCGAATACACCTGCTTTCTGCTATTTGGAGAAAATTGTGATGTTTTATTACAATGGCGTGATTGACGATCTATAAAAGTGCAACATTTTCCATACCTTACAAAATAAAAAGTAGCTTTTGCCATAGTCGAAATGATGCTACATTGCAGGTGCCCTTTCTTACTGCATTTTTTTAAAGGTCGATTAATGCCATAGTATGCTAAGCAGAGTTTGATAATTGCAGGGACGATGTAGAGGTGGAGAATCAAGAAAGCAATGAGGTGGAACTCACGAAAGAGAATGAAGAAGGCAATGAGGGGGAACACACGAACGAGATTGATGTTTATGATCAGCACAAGAATGACATTCAGAGCATTGTTCGGTAGTTATTGTTTTGAGAGTGATAAAAAGGAAAGATTTGTACCAGATAGATGTAAATTTTTGGTATGATGATATAAATCGTATTCTTTTTAGAATGCTTTTCAACTCGCATTAGCCACTTGAGGGAGGTTTCCTATGACAAAAGTCTAACATTTGCTTTCTCTTTACGAAAATTGCTCGTCTAGCACCAACAACGTTGCAGGAAAAGCATTAGGCCTCGGGCAGAGTTCATGCGATTTCATCGCGACAAGACAACTGTGACAATATCATTGCACGCCGATCTTCTTGCACTTTGGTTGTGAGAGTTTTCCAACACGACTAATCGTGACTAACTATCACAGCGAAATACAGAAGATCGGCATGCAATGAACTCGTGGCACTTGTCTTGTCGCGATGAATCGAGACGATGAAATCCCATGAACTCTGTCCGAGGCCTTACATTCTTTCATGTCTCTCGCAGACTACCGCAAACAAGTGAATTGAAAAACCATTAGAGAGGATTCCGAGATTAAACGGAGCAGGTGCACTCGTTCGCAATGAACTTTAATTTTCAAATTGGAACTTATTGATCAGAAGACAGGGATCGGAGGGAAAATGTAACGACTGTGTACAATGAATTCCTTCGATAAATCCTTTGCAAATGTACGGCTTCATGGGACCTTGCTGTATTAGGTCATTCAGAAACCACAACTTTTCCTAATCCAGTCTCTTTGCAGCACATACAATTTTCTGTGTTTGCACTCTCTGCCAACACTCCTTTAGTGTCCCTATGTTTTTTCCTTCTGAAACGATTCTAGAGGCAGCTATAAAGCCTAATAAGGCGTTTTTGGCTAACCACTGTTTTCAGCTCTAATATTTTTGTATAGGGTCAAAGGAATTGCGGATAAATGGTGACTGATAAGGGATTGTTTGAAGAGGTCGAGGATTAGATGAGAACTTCGATGCGCAATTGATCACCTTTCTGAGAGCCACCTTGGTTACATGTGGTTCGGTGGCATCGTACGCAAAAATAACATCTCTCATAGCTGTGTATGGAAGCATGCTCAATTTTTAAATTTCAACAAGCAATCTTCAGACCATTATCACAATACTCTGCGCCAACTGCACAGCCACATCAAAAATCGAATTGATTTGGATTAAAACCTTTTATAATGACTCAAAGTTCATGCCATGATTTTAAAGCTCCAAATATTTTATCACGAACTTGCTTTTAGATCAACCCATTTTACTACTGTAGTTGAACCAACTTTTGCTTTGAATGTCAGGCCAAAAAGTGATTGTTTTATCAAATTATGAGCAATGAAAGCAAAGTCAACGCGCCTTCATTTTGCTGTCAATTTGCCGGGTATTCACTTGCTACAACTTTTTTGCATCCAGCTTTAGCAAAGGGCTACAAATTTAATGATCGCAGCTATAGCAAAGGTGGTTTTTTCTAACAAGATTATGATACTTCTATGCCTGATGCATAATTTGCGCAGCGACAATCGCGATTTGCTCTAAAAGTCTCTCTGAGCTTTTCCTCTGTGCGCCAGAAAGACCCCTAGGACATTGCAAAAAAATAAGTCGTAGTTTTCTAGAACTACCTTTTTGAACCAATCTTGCACCAGCCTTGAGAAAGGTGTATCCTTGAAATGATAGCAAATACACTGCGCACGATAGTTATTCTTACAGCTGCCTTGAGTTTAACTTTGAGCTTAGAGTTTGCAATTATTTAAGAGTTGTTTTTTTACATGTCACTTTCATAGCCATGTAAACCTCCTTACAATGCAAATTCTGCAGGTCTGGTGCGATTTCCAGGAACTTGAAGAGTCTCTCTACCCATATACAGAAACCCAAATCCCTTTTGACACTCACTCTCTGAAAACATGGCACCAAGGAAGAGCTCAAAAAGCGAAAAAAAGACCCCGAATAGCCCAATAGAACATGAGTAAACACCGCAGCGATTGCCACAACACAAGTTGTGCATATATCAAGCTGAAAATCATGTGCTAGAACAGAATTTTCTACCGGAGCTTAGATGAATTTCATTTGAAATGCAAAAGTATGCGAGATGGCTTTGTTGCTACATATGTCACATACGAACTCTGCTCTCAATCACTGATCTGCTAATGCTTATTTGTACGCATTTAGACAATAGTGAGATGAAATAAACAGTTGACATTCATGCCTTTTGTACCGCAGATAATACCTCGATGTGATTACCATTGTCTACATTATAGAATTGGAAAATCAGACAATCACATAGAGACATGCTATTTAGGAGAGCATTTCTTTCTGGAAACAAATCATAAACTAACCTTCAAACGCTTAATTCAAGTGTGAAATTGAATTTCTGAAAAAAAAATTCGCAAACTTGAGTTGACGATATGCAGTCAGTTCCTAGCTCAGCACGGCTGGCACAGGAGCAATAAGTCATTCGAAAGGAAAGCACCGGGTGCCGCCTCGGCTGGTACCAACCCTCGGGCACGAGAATCTTATTCATACCGCACATGGTTTTGAGTGTATGTAAAAGGCGCGATTTTTATTACCAGAAGGACAGCAATTAGCGCATTTTTTAGTGTTTATTTATTTATTTATTCTATACGCTCGATGGCGTTCCATACAATAAAACAAAAAGCAATTATTCATATTCTAACGGCAATGATTGTGCATCATGTAGTTTGGGTCTAATCTTAATAGAAGTATGATGAAAGCTTGTATTTGACTGCTTCATGATTATAGTTATCAGAATTGAGTAATGTGATCCATGGAGAAGTACCCATGCCCCCTTTTGCCAGCAAAATGCTTATGTTTTTTCAAGCAAACAAGGCTTGATGGTCGATACTGACCTCACCAAACCAGTAAATCAGGGAGAGCAGTGACTCCAAGTGAATTACAATAAGGGCTGTAATGATGAATGACTCATACCTGAGCGCAAAGATCAAGTTAAGTTATTGTAATCTATGGAGATGGCAATCATGCCAACTAATTTGCCAGCAGAAGCGCTTGCAATAATGTAGCAAAGCGGGGCTAGGTTGGTGGAGTAATACTACTCAACCTTGCCCAAATGATTCCGGGGAGAGTGCAATGGCTCCGGAAGAATATCAAATGTTTCACTTTTTGTAATTCAACTAAAAGCAAGTCAACAAGCTATAATTATTGAAAGAGAAGTAAATTGATCAGACCTGAACTAACGTGATGGCAAGACTTGGGGTTAGTAAGACATTTGAAAGAAAATGATATTAAAAAGACACAAGTTGATAGTTGTATTTTAGTATGCATTTTGTAGTCGGATCATGTAATCACAGCCAGCTATAGCAATACCGATGTCGAATTGGTGCTATTTGATCATGGCAAATAGATGTCGGACTAGCACTATTCAATGTATTACTATGTGCGAGTGTAGTGGTCAAATTGTAATTCGAGCTGTAGCTAGTTTGAAGGAGTATCTGACAAACGCGATAGTAGAAGAACGTAGTGAATTTTCGGAGACTTAGCATTCATGCATCCAACCTTCAACGTGTAAGGCAACGCGATAGAACAAGGATGGTGACTGAAAGAAGGTTCTCAATAAACTGAATTCAACCATAAAGGTAAGCAAGATCCTGCCTCCTTCAAGTCAAAAATTTCCTCAGTTTTGACTTGAAGGAGGCACTGCTAGACGATCGTAGAACATCAGAAGGTAGGATTTCGGAAGAGATATGCAAGGTTATTGCCAGAGCTGTTCAACTTTATATATCGAATTAGATTCAAAATATGAATGTACGAGTTCAAAAACTCGAGAAAATGCAACTAATCGTAATTTCGTGAATATTTCGATCAATTCTTCATTAAATGCCGTCAAATCCACCAGCTGGTGAACTTAGATAGTTAGTAAGCTGAAGCGCTTTGTCTGGTATTTTTGAAGACTCGCATAGCTTCAAACTGGAGTATTGGACTGATAATTGGAGAAGCTCCTCTTGACCGTCTCTCCATGGTTTTCGACCTTCTACATGAATCTAATACACATATCTTGTCAATGAACACAGTCGTTTGTATTACGAAATGCTATCGAATACATTTCTGGAGCCTTCTTGGCAAGAGAGTATTTAAAAAGTCTTCACTTTTGAATTTTCCAAAGAATCTTCAATCTAAGTTCGTCGTAAATCGTTATCAACAAATACTTTCTGATTCATCAGCGGTCAAGCTGATGTAGCCATAAACCTCCTTAGGCGTAATCACCAATTAATGGGAGAGCCTGGTAATCTCTTTCGGAACTTGATTTGTGACTTTTATGGCGTTTTTATGATTCAAGATCATTTGTAGTAACATCCATACGTACTCCCGACATGCTGCTGGTAGACATAAAAGGTTTATGGGATTAGAGAGGATATAGAGCACTATCATCCTTCTACTGTCTAAAAGAGACAACCAAAGATGCTTTTTCTGAAGTTGCGATTCGCAATATAAAGAAATAATTTTTACAAGAAGAATAGTTTCTCGCACTGCAAGAATGTTGGAAAATAAGATTTTCCGCTGAAAATGCCTGATCATAAATAATGACAAGAGGAAGAAAAAGACCACAAAAGCTTTGATTCCTAAAATCAGATCACTATTAAACTGAAATGTTGCAAAAAAACATCATCAATACTCAGGTTTCCTTACTGTTTCAAAATGAGAATTGCTTTAAAAGAACCAATTTGCAGTGGGTTAGATTTTTGAGGAAATGGCACAAATAGCGAAATTGTTTTTTTGGGCATTCTTTACGCAAGAATCATATGTTTTATAGAGATGTCCGAATAACATAATGTCAAGCGTAACTTGGTAAGAGCATGACTTAACCACAGTATTGGTGATTCCGAAGGAATGCCTCGAACCGCAGTAAAGCCAAGGTGATTATTTCTCTTCCTAAATTCGAGTAAACCAGATCGGCTCAGGTATTAAGAAATTTCGAACTTTCGACGGAATATTTTTCATATGGAGGCTAGCTGGTATCGCAAAATGCGAACTAAAATTCTTTTGCGTAGCAAGAGTGCTTGTTCATCTACCTCCGAAATTGCATCAAAGTAAGGATTGGAGAAAAAACAAACACTTAGTAGCATTTGCGACCTTGCCATATAATAAACGGATTTTTTAACTTGACACTATGAATATTGGAAATGCAAGCTGGATTTATTGCCTCGAGAAGCACATTTCTGGAACAAGAAAGAAGTTCTTGAAATACGTTTTGCTTAGTTGGTCTTGAGACAGCATGCAAACTTCGTATACCACTTCCACTGTCGCTTTACCGTAACTCAGAACCAGTTCACTCGCAGCTATAAAACCCAAGTTGTCTGACTCGCGCTCGAGCAGCTGGCTGACACTCAAAAGTTGAATGTCTACGAAATTCAATGTAATCATCCTTATTCTGTTAGAGTCCAATGTGGTTTACGCATGCTTTCAAACCCGGAGAGTGGAAGATTTAGGTAAGCTTTGCTCTTTACTTGCATCTCCTACTTCTTCATTGTAAAGATGCTTTTTTATTTATAAGTTTAGCTTTTACTACGAACTATGATAACGAGTTTATAAACTTGATATTTACAATGAAGATCTCGAGAAAACAGTTCTTTCTTTCTTTTTTTGTTGCTGACGAACTTGCTTAAGCCTTCTTGGGAAGAGAAAACCGTCCTCCCTGTTTGACCTTGCAAAAGTTCCAAAAAATGCTCTAGGAAACAGTTTTGTATACATAGTTATGTTCCCCCAATGAAGCATTCAAAACCCATAAACTCGGTATGAACTACCATCTCTAAGTCGAGAGAGTATGCTGGTCAAAACGTTTTTGAAAGGACTTATGTCCCGAAACTGCACAAAAATCTCCTCAGGTGCACAGTCGAAACTCTTTTTCCTCAAAATTTTGCGAGAAACCCAAATTATTTTGACTTCCGGTCATAGAGCTCAGCGTGATTGCCAAAGTCGGTGAGTGCGGCTATTGCACACGCGCATTGCGCTTTCTCGAGCATCTTTTTCCTTTCGAAACCTTTCACTATCATTAGCATCCAATTTCTTGAAACGATTTTGAGAAGTACGATATTGTTCGAATGCAGTGACTTAAAGAATTTGCAAATGCGCGCTTTGTGTTCCTTTCTGGCCTTATGGATGCATTTAGACCAGAGCTATGCTTGAAAACTCAAAAAAGTCCTTTTATGGCGTTTCCCAGCCTTGGAGACTGTTGAGAAGGAGCGGAGATTCTCGCCAAAACAGTGTTTGACTGCAGGAGACTGTAACACCACCGTCTTGGCGGCAATTGGCTGACTGGCCCAGGCAGCCAATCGCGACTCGGCTGCCTGAAATCTCTGCTCTAACCTCCTCTGCAATCTCCAAGGCCGGAAAACGCCACAAAAAGCACTTTTTTGACTTTTCAAGCAAGTTCTGGTCTAAACGCATCGAGAATTCCAAGAAGGAACAGAAAACGTGCACTTGCAATTTTTCCGAGCCACTGCCTTTGACTGGTTTGAGGCCTTGTGGCACCCTGCGTATGCAGTGACCACAAACTCACCAACTTAACACCGATTTTTCTTTAGAGGAAATCCCTGAAAAGTATATTACAAGTGCACTGGAATTTCTTGCAGTGTCTCACTTTTGCTTAATGTTTCGGGAAAAGGACCCTCATACCACTTTTTTGGTGTCTAGCCCCCATAAAAAGGCTTCAAGCCATTCAAGCGCGCGATAACTTTAACAACTTAGCGATCAACAAATGCATTGGATGGCAAATAATCCTTTTCGAGAATGTTGTCAGTGAAATCTGGTCAAACTGGAAGTTTAGATTCGTAACATAGTCATCAAGCCTAGTAAGCTGATAAATCATGTTTATCAAAGCGAAACACCTTTATGAGATTGAAGTGTATACAGTATATGTTTTATATAGGCATTCTTATGTTCATAAATGCGCAAGAAACATCCGAATATCACTGCTCGCAAACAGCGGTTCGTGCTGTAGATCATGTTCGCTGTAATACTAGGTTGTCCGAAAAATAATGTCGCATGGCATCTTACCGCGACAGAACGACCACAAAAGACAGCGAATGGGTATCATTTGATAGAGTAAAGCAAGCTCTACAAGATAGTCTACAAACCTCCGCGGAAATCGTGCTCCACCTGAAGTTCGAATCCAAAATATAAAAAATTCTAGGAAAAATCATATCTATGTTCATAGACGGTCTTATGGACCTCCAATTTGCACAGGCATGTACTCTCTACACTAGACATTCACCTATATAGTTTGTGGTATTTTTCCATGCCTACAGTATGAGAAATAAAAAGAGGTCAAAAATGCGAATATGTCCATTTTTCGGGTTTTTTGCAAACAATTTGATTTTTCTCGAAAACCATTGTTTATAGCTGAAAATTTATGTTTATACTCCTAAAGGTTCCTACTACAAAATCACTCATGTGAGAAAAGCGAGCTAAAAAGCAAGCTTTATTTTGTAGAGCTTGCTTTGATCTATCGGTTGATACCCCATTTACTAACTTTAGTGCGCACCCTGCTGCGATATTGCACGTTAAAACACGATGCGACATTATTTTCCGGACAATCTAATACATTTAACAAGCTCCATTACATATGGAGATTGTTGATCGTCTTCAATAAGTACCTACCTTAAATGTTCAAACTTACTTGAAAAGGCTCTTTCTTTACAGGAACCACTACAGTAGCCTCGGTGAGAAGAAGAGTACCAATTAGAACTAGAACAGGTAGGAGTTTCTTGTGGTTAATGTTGATTATTAGAAACATTGACGACATGGTCATCGACTTAAAATTTGCCGTGAAATTTGACTCTTGTGGGTATGTCAAAGACCGTGATACGTTTCTTGAAAAGCTGTCTTTCAAGCGTGGAAAAATGCTTGGTCCTGATTGTCGGTCAGCCCTTATAAAGAGCGTCAACCAGCTGATTAGAGCCGTAATGTGAAGTGACATTACGAACTTTCACAAACTGCAACCCCAACCAATCGCTCCTCTATAGAAAACTGGTTGAACACGCCCATTTGGCAAACTTTCAAACCAGAAGAGTAATTCTGAGATCTTTGGAAGCTCTGCACAATTTTAAATTCAATACCCGTAGAAGCATGAAAATTAAAACTCTCAGTTAATTCAAGTGGCCTTTTGAGAAGAGATGTATACCATAGCGGAATACATACGCAAATCCCAAATTTGTCTTTCTTATCTGCGCAGCACCACTGGACGAGTAGTTAGAGTATTTAATTGAGCAAAAAAAAAGTGGAAGTAAGACAAAAATAGTCGTACCTTTTTCCCTACTCTTTGAATAGAGCAGTGAGAATTATCAGAGCTTTATGCACTAAATAGTTTTAAATAAGATACAGCTACACTCCGCTGCCTTACTTGAGCGGTAGAAGACTTTTAGCAACTGATTTTATCCCAAAAATTCACCAATTTTTGCTCTAGTAAACACCCATGACTCCTCGCCCATGAACGCTCCGCAGATACGGAAAACAGATTTGGAGTCAGCGTTTTATGCCCTCTAAGATGGTATACAACCCATCATACCTTCGATAGTCAAGAGACAGAGCCTAGAAAGTGATGGTTGTTTGAGTTCCTGCCCCCTGTAAAAAGTGAAGGTTGCTTGAGAAAATAGATAATTATACGAAACAAATCGGGAAACGTGAAAACTTCATAGAAAATAGAGTAGGCACATCATCAATTTTGGAGCCTTTAGCTTGGTGGTTCCTTACGCACAGGTTTCCTCTTCAGGATTGCCGGTTGAATTGGGTAGCAGCAAGAACAAAGTTCTTTTCAATTCAAAAAAAAACGCTTTTTAGCCGTGGCGTTAGCTGGGAGACCGAAAGAAGGGAAACTTGTCAAACCTGGATTGAACATGTCATACACGAATTTTCTTTTCTGAGAAGATATGTTGCACATCGACGCCAATATGATTTTTGATGCGTCCTTTAATTTTTCACCCCCGCACTGTCGCTCATGTATTCTGCGACATTGTCTGGATTATTCTGCTCATCATAATGAGCAAGTACCGTCCCAATTGGAAAAAATTCGTTGCAAAAGCACTGAAAAAGAGCAAGGTAAAGAAAAACGCACATTTTAGTAATTTTCACAAAAAACCCGGCATAAGCAAAGAAGTAAGCTAGGCGACGTTGTCTACATCATAGACAGAAACAGGACCTATCGGCTACACAAAAAAACCGGGTGAAAAGAGCTGAACTGAAGAAAAAACAAGAGGTTTTCGAAAACGCCGTTTTTTCCAGATTTCTTGTTTTAAGCATAAAAATGAGTCTTGCGACGTTGTCAGCGTGAAAATAGAGATTAAGAGCTTTAATATGATATATAGATTGTCGTAATTGGGCTCCGAACAACGAAGAAAAGGGTACCAGAGCCAAATGCCCCGCATTTGAGGTAGCGAGGTAGCGCGCAACCCGCGGAGACGCAGACGAGCAGCGGAGACAGACCAGAGCCGGCGGGGCATTTGGCTCTGGTCAGTGATCTCCGCGGGGTCATAACGAAACCCTATAACATTATATATCAATGTGATCCACAAGAGACGGCCAGGAGCACTGACAACGTCGCGGGTCTTGAAAATCACTCCATAACGAGATAGACCAACAATTATGTGGCAAATCTCTGCGCAAGATTTGAGCGCATTTCTCGTTTTTTATTGAACTCCAGCGGCTTAGACCAACAACTATGTGGCAACTCTCTGCGCAAGATTTGAGCGCATTTCTCGTTTTTTATTGAACTCCAGCGGCTTTCATGAACTTCCAACGCTCAATCGCAGTCTAGAGAAAGGGTAATTGAAAAATTTCATCCTAGTTTCTAATCGAGTTCTTGAATAAAAACCTTCTTTTCAACAACCATAAAAACGCAACCCTTCGGTTTTTTGAGCTTCTTTTGGATGTCACTACTATATTTGCCTCATTCACATTCATCCCTATATGGATGTGGTTATGATTAATTATGTCATAATATCCGGGGCTTTGCCCGAATTACTTCTGTACTTCTCTCCAGGTAAAGGTTGTGTCCTTTCAAGACACTCGAAAGTGAAGGTTACCAGAGTACGTGGCTCTATGTATCGAAAGTATGCAACCCATCTTAAAGGCTCGAACACCATCCTTCCCTTTTTAGTTGCCTTCGTGGCAATCAGTACTTCGTTTCAGATTAAGTCACTAGTTGCTTCAACTTGTTTTGTGCCATTGCTGCTCTAATAATAGCACTGCACCAGTTCGCTCGAACAAGTCTTTCCACTTATTTTCGCCATAACCTTGGTAGTAAATGGATTATTTTCTTTGTTTTGGATGACCTAAGCTGGTCCCGTTATACAACTGTTTATTGGATAGTAGTGGAGTATTCGCTGACTATCAACGATGAATATGCGGAACAGCCGCTGGCGATAGTGGTAATAATCGACCAACACTAGTACTATTCAGACCCTTTTGTGCGACTGTTTTAAGCGTGAACCGCTCATTTCTGGCAAACACAGTATCATACAAAACAAGGATTGCCTACATGAAAGTAGGCGCCGTCAAGTAAAATCAAGCACATGAAGTGACCTGGCGGTGGGTAGATAAAGGAGTATATGTCGCCGAAAGTGGGAGGGTCCCGCGCGGGCTATGCAGCAGCCTGTGCACGTATTGGAATATGTGTTTGTTGCAGACGCCCGACGGGAACTCCCACTTTCGGCGACATATTGTTTCCTACCCCCTGGCGGCTTAAGGGCACCGTTCACTCAAATCCTCGACTTCCATGTTTTTGTCGTTCCGGAATCCGCGAAAACCTCGACAACCTCCGTTCCGGAGAACCCGCAGGGCGAGTTCTCGGAAACGGTGATTGGTTTTGAGCGCACGGTTGTGCCAGACGAACGTCACGCACTCAAAGGGGAGGACCCAACGTGGCGAATCCGTCATCCGAAACAATTTCCGAGGCAATTTTCTTGCTGCGAAGGCAACTTTTGACATTGCGAGTTGAGCAAGTGTGTAGAGTTGGGGGCCTCGTCACTGTTAGACATCAAAATCTCATCGACCCCATTTGGGCGGACAGTGCCTTTGATGGTTAGTAAACAATAACGTTTATCAACGACAAGCTAGTAGATACTGAATATAACATATAAAACGAGTCTGCAATAACAAAGGTTGTAGATAGATAAGTAATCTACGATATTATCATAGTTGAATTTTTTATAATTTTCAAGCCGTAGTACCAACCACGACAACCACAACAACGACGACTACAACAACCACTACTACTACGACGACGACAACACCACCGCCACAGCCGTTGAGTAAGTCTCAGTAAAAATATATTTATGTTGAACAGCCAACGATGGAGCCGTTTGTCGCACAACGTTTCTTCAGTTTCTAACTTGCTCAGTTAAATTACGCGTCTATAATTTGTCCCAATCCGGACCATCTATAATTCTGTTCCAGTCCCAGCACAGAACTGGCATGCTGCGCGTTCCCCGCTGTCATAATTTTGCGTCACGTCTGTGTCATTCTCCTCAACCTCTCTGGCAAAACTTTTGAACGCGCATGGCTGCGCAAACCCCTGTTGTAAGCTTGCGTTTTTAAGAACGCTTGCTCCCGATTGAGACAGAGTGTACGTATTACCCGACGATAGCTCGAAGCTAAGCGGACGCAAAAGTGATGCACGGACTTCATCTTCGCAGCAAACTAGGAAACTAGTAGTCATCATGCGCTCTAAGGGCAACGGAACCGCTTCGATTGTAAAGTCGACTGCCTTCGTCTAGCTTCCCTCTCTGCTTCATCACAAAACATTTCATCTTTGAGCGTTGAATTTCTGCAAAGAAATTTCTTTATAATTTTGAAATCAAATTCAACGTAAAGTAACTAGCTCAAAGCCATGTACCGTATACGCAATGATCAACGCTGAGAATCATCCGCCCTGCATTATCCACCAGGGAAAGAAGTCTATGCTAACTCTAGCATATCGCTTTTCCGATTGCAAAATGATCAAGCATCTTCCATATTCTAGAATCAAGTGAAAGGCGTATGCTTAGAAAAAAGTTATCAAATTCGAACAGACTTCCACACAATAATGCTTTTCTTTCCTCTAAATGCACCAACTTTATTTCTTATCCTTCATTACTTGCTACTCTTTGTGTTGCAATATTTCTACTTATTCGCACCTATAGGGCATTTTTTAACTAAAGTAAATCAAAAATTTTGAGATTGCGAGAGGGACTGTGGAATGATCTACGATCCTACATGTAATAACCTTGGTATACGCTGTCTGAGCGCTCAGGATGCTAACGCCCGGGTAGAGCTTGTGGATATGGAATGCCGGTTTGTTGACCTTCATCTATAATGTTTCTTTGAGCTATTCAGTCCATTATATCCAGTCAACTACGTGAGTTCAAATATAATAGTTTAATGTGGCTAAAGCCTTGGGCATACCTCACGCGATTTCAGTCAGCACGGCAATTTGCCAGATGTCTTCAGACTCGATACTGGCAGACCCCAACTGTACAGCATGTGTAACTTTCGTAGTATAAAACCCTATTTTCCATACATTCAGAAACCCCTTACGATGAGTTGTGCACAAATGGAGTATTGCCAAGTCGCGCCGCGACTGAAATCGCGTGCGGTTGCGGAGAGCCTAAGGCCTAAGGCATGCTTCACGCGATTCCAGTCGCTGCGCAATCTGGTACTGCACCGACTCTTCTAACTGGTCGCTAGCGCGCTTTGCATGGGCCAGACTTAAAGCTTTTGCTATAACTTACGGTAGCTAAGCGCCTATGCACTTAGGACTCGCACACGATTGATCTGTAAATATCTGGCAAACTGCCAAGTCGCATGGATGTAGCGATTTGACGAAATCGCGCAAGGTATGCCTTAGGCCTAAAGCGGGGAATATCAATATATAGGATAGTGAGATGTTCTGAATCTAATCTAATTTTATAGGGCGACAGTATTCTGTCTCTTCACTGCCGAACACTACTACACTGTACCAAGGCAAATGGGACCGCGTTGTAAATTTCCATTATCTATTCTTGATAGCCTGCCTGATAACGGTTGACTAATTTTTTTGTTTCAGTCACTGACGCATACGCAGTATGTAGAGGAAATAGGCAGTGGATGCTCATAAATGGTACTCCCATTATTGGAATCGGATGCCAATTTCAGTGAAAACAGGGCCTATTATTTAAACGGCAGAGTAACGACATTTAGCCGCGCACCCGCTCCCCCATCGTCTGCGCCACATCAACCGCATAATACTAACATTTTACGAAGCAGAGATGTAATCTACTGCCGGACGAGTGCGCAGAAACAGCTTCTAGTCTAGCGAGCGCGAGGAGCCGCACCTCCATAGTTGTGGTCCCTGCGCATTATGCACACTTTGGGTAAAAGGGACGCGTTCGCACTATACTTTGAACCGAATCGAATAAATACTCGAGTACAAATAGAGTATTCGAATAAAATTTATTCAAAATTCGACTATTTGAAAATTTCAAAATGTCGAATATATTCGATACTCGCATATTCGAATTTTGTCAATTCCGAATTTATTCGATTATTCTGTTGTTCGAAAATTGTGTTTTCGAATATATTCGAACATTTATATCATTGCCAATAGTTATTCCATTATTCAACATTTTCGTGTAATCGAATAATTACATGACAGTCACATTTTCCATTGCTACCAGCAAATATGCAACTATTCGAACATGCAAAGTATTCGTTTTTCGAATTTTCTTCTCGATTATATGCGATCATTTGAAATGTTTTTATTTCAAAAAAAGTTCGATTTTCGAATATTTGACCTTCGAAAATATTTGATTTTCGCGCCATTTTTTGTTCTTGAAAGTATTCATTCGATTAATCAATGTTTTGTATTGTCGAATATAGTCGATTGTTCGAAAAAAAATTTCCGAATATTCCAAAGTATAGTCCGCAGCCTAGTACTGCGCCTCCTTCCGGCAATGGACTTTGCAAAAGAAGGACTACAGCTCGCAATGGCGAGCTGGAATGATCTGTATGTCATTAAATGCGCCTTGGCGAGCTAATTTTCAGACAGAGCTGCTTATCTGATTCTGACTATCGCGATTCTCTAGAAGAAGTTATGAGCGTGTAAATGTCCAAGTAGGGCAAGCATTTAATATCGTCTTTCAAGAATTACTTGCTCTAAAACAATTATTTATTTTTCGGTGAATATATGAATTTTTTGTGGTCTGACACTCAACGGCATGCCATATGTGCACTTTCATGCTCTAGCACACAATGCATTGAAACCCGATGACTTCACATTAACTGCTCATAATTTCTTTTTGGGAATCGCGCAGCAGATAAGGAAGGTAGATTCAGAATTAGCTCAACCAAACGCATCTAACTACGTGGCTCGTCGAAAATCGCCACTGCGATTCTGAGCCTTCCCTATTTGAATGTGGCGCGATGTGGCGCGAACCGCTGCGAAGCAGGCGCGTACGCTCTCAAATTGATCTGTTTGTTATTGTAAAAAAAGGAGATTGTCTGTAAATTGACTATGATTATTTATACATATCTGTTGCAATAAACCTCTACCCTTTGATCGCCAGCGAATCAGTAGTTTAGATCGGAGTTTTTGCGGACTTAGCCACTAAGAAATATGAAATCCCAATTGGGTCTGTCGCAGTACACCAGAGTTATTTTTGACCACAAACTTCCATATCTCGGTCTCAAGACCAGTGCTTCGCAATAGCTCGCACTGACCATCACGGAAAGGGTAAACTACGTCCTGATGGCTCGTCTCCGTTCTCCATATGACCAACGCGAGGTGAACCATCATGGCTATCAGATTTTCGCATGCTGTTAAGTATTAAAAATCACCATTGTATTTTCGTTTCAGATCAACTCTACAAACTGACAGATTAGCTGCTAATCATAAGTCATAATACATGATATCAATTTCAATCAACAAAATAAGGAGCTGATTCTCGTGTTGCTCAATCACTGTGACGAATTTATAGTAATACTCATAAACATCATCTTTGTAACTATCAGAACTGCTGAGAACTAATTTGATGGAATCTCTATGTTTGCTATTCATTGGGATGTTTCGAAAATTCTACCCGTTTTTCAGTGTTCAACTTCAGATCACCATAACTCTTTTTGGAATTGATTATTCAAATGCAACAAATTGAAATGATCAACAATTACTTGTCAGTCTATGCATACTTTTGTAACTTCTTGCAGCAATAAAGAGAAAGATCTAGGAGGAAATCGTCATATTTTAAGAACATTCACTTTGTAAAAACTGATTGATTTGGAAAGTAGCAAATTTGTATAAGCATTATTCATTATGTAGGCAAAATTTTTAGTTCACTTTTAGAGTTTGTCTTTTTTTCTGAATTTAGTTTCAGTTCATGAAAGATAAAAAATTGAAAGACCTTTTAAAGTAACAGAAAATACATTTTTTTCATTTTGTTTGCCGCTGGCAACTGAGTTACATGTTCTAGGCCTGATCTCACCCTATGCGAAAGCTCTGTAACGCCATTAGGCTTAGGAATTTCATACGACTTATAAACCACAAAGAAAGGTCATGTTTAAAAATTCATGAGCTCTTCTTCAAAAATCACTCGATGTGCATCTTGTAGCACAATCCCAACGAACATTTTCGCATTTGTTTCGCAGTCTAAAGATACGAAACTACAGAATAAACGGTGAGCTATGAAGCGAAAGTACGCTCAAAACAAGAAAAAAAGTATGAAAATGTATAATCTTCCAATATTGGCAGCACTGTAGTGCTAATTCCCAGAAATTCGCGCATTTCTTAACCGCTGTCTGCTGTTTTCACAAATGATGGTAATAAGAAAATCGGGGATACTTGAACAAAGTTAAAAATGGCACAGATACCTGGATTATCTGAGCAATAATCAAGCACCTTTGCTTCATTCTCTGTATAGTGTACATCCAAACATAGCGAAAAACAAAAACAAAAAGCTTTGGAGTGTTCTAATATCAGGCTCAAATTTTCCAATAAGTCAGTAGTAGCTTAAGAAAAAGCATATTTCATATAGCTTTCCTCCAAGAAGTTCTAGCATTGAACTTATCTATAATACTATGTTTCATAGTTTTCGTGGAGAGGAAAAAGCTTTGGAAAAATGTAAAGTGATATCTCACAATTCTCGATCATGCACTCCACCAGACAAACATCATAAGAAAGCTTATTTTTTCAATTACATCTTCCCCTTTCACTTTGTTCCATTTCGTTCTTGATCGAGATGTTATTTGAGCCACTTATTTTCTGTCACAGAGCGCTTGCGTGTATAGTCCTCCTACTGTCTAATGACCCTTTGTTTCAATCTTCCAGTCACCAGATGGTATACGTCTGCTTTAGCGCAGAAAAATGAGGTGATATAACAGGCAGTAGCTCTTAACAAGAGCCTTTACAAAGAGATCCTGAAAGATATCCAACAGCTTTGTCAGGAAATCCGATTAATCGCGAATTTTCACTCATAATGTTTCAACCCTTCGTTCATCTTAACAACTGCGCTTGACACTTCATAAAACTGATGAACTATGTTTAAACTGTTCAAACTTATATGTTCAAACTATTAGGTCTTCAAATTTTTGATGCTTTCTAGTGTTCGACCAATACTTTTACTTTCAGTTGAGCCTCATGATTCCCACTAACAAGGGAATGGTCAGAAACCGAAGTGGCCATTCCAGACAAGCGTAGCGTTAGATGCAGCATGAAGCGCTGACTCTAAATCTGTCTTCTTTATCTGCTTATCGCTTTTCTGGACGAAGTTACAAGCCATCAAAGACCATTATTTTGCTTAAAAATTATGCGTGAAATTGGAAATTTAGCCGTACAGAGCCTCGTTCGCCTCAATGCTGGGCCAAAACATGCAGCTAGCTTACTTAAAATTTTTGAAGCCAGAAGCTGAGCTAAAAGTGCAACAATGTGCTCAATTTCGCTGTTTTTATGTATGATTTTTTCACAATAAAACCGCTTGTAGCTTCGTCCACATTAGCGGGAAGCAGATAAGGAAGAAAGATTCGAAGTCAGCGTTTTACACTGCATCGAATGATATACAGCTTGTTTGGTTTGGTCACTTCGAATTCTGACCATTCCCTTGTAAGCCTAAAATCCGCAACCTTTTTAACTTATGAAACAGGTTTTATTTATTTCACAAAATGATTCAGAACCATCTGATTGCCAGTGATTGTGGCCCTAAAGAGGGCCGTTGGGTTAACTTTATACAGCGAATGCTTGGCGCTTAAGCACGCTCTCCACGGATGCGACGAGCCAGCTGGATGTCCTTGGGCATGATGGTGACCCGCTTGGCGTGTATGGCGCAGAGGTTGGTGTCCTCAAAGAGACCGACGAGGTAGGCCTCAGAGGCCTCTTGCAGGGCCATCACAGCCGACGACTGGAAGCGCAGATCGGTCTTGAAGTCCTGGGCGATCTCACGGACGAGGCGCTGGAACGGCAGCTTGCGGATGAGCAGCTCCGTCGACTTCTGGTAGCGACGGATCTCACGCAGGGCGACGGTTCCCGGACGGTAACGATGGGGCTTCTTGACTCCGCCAGTGGCCGGGGCCGACTTGCGAGCGGCCTTGGTGGCCAGCTGCTTGCGAGGGGCCTTTCCTCCGGTGGATTTGCGAGCGGTTTGCTTGGTACGAGCCATTGCTGAGTGTTCTGGAGAGAACGATGACTGGCCGTATCTGGTGACCTTATATATGCATCGTCTTGTCCAGGGCGGAGCCTCTCCGCACATACGCTAGAGATGTCGCATACTACTCAGCCATGGGCCCGAGTGATATGTGCATCGGAATCAGATAGGATGCTGTTGCTTTGGTGCGAGTCTTAGAAAGAAAAATCTAGGAAAAGGATTGGTTTGTCATTCCCGTGTATGTTCTTTCCTTGTTCCAACAGCGCCCCAGTTGGTCCACGAAGGTAGTTTGCTATGAACAATACTTTGTAATTCAAAACAAAATACTTGTTATAACAAAAGTTTTCCACATTACTGTGTTCAAATAAAACATCGTCCGATAATGCTATAATGGACAAATAGATGTGAATTTCCACATTATTTGAAACACTACTCATTTTAGGGTATAGTAATTTAATTTGCCGTGAACTCCCGAACAGGGCTCGGCATGAAGTGGCTCGAAACTACGAAAACGAAGTCCCCCTGACTTTCGCAAAATTATATGATACGAAGTTTCTTTTGATCCTTATTCGAAACACCCAAACCGATTAAAAAACTAAGAAAACATAATTTTGGACCCACAAAAACGACATCCCCTTGGCGGCGTGGCAGGAGTTCCCAAAGCCTAGCCGCTTTTCCTCGCAGGGGTACTTGGCACCTCCAGAAATCCCTTGAAGGACAACACACCTTCTCGGGGCCAAAGGGCGGCTCCGCCCATCACTCTTCCCTCTAGGTGCCCTCATTCTAAATTGTGTACATGCACTGTAAGACATGCCTTATTATATATGAGGATAATAGAATTGGAATGGAGAAACAAAAAAAATTCTAGGTTTCAAAAGGTTCAGAATCCGCAGGTGAATTGCAGCATTTGGGAGTTATGTATGTAATACTCATGTTTTCAGATAGATTGACGCTTCCTTAAAAACTTTTAAGTGCTCGCGCTTGACTATATTTGTGAAACATATCGCATTAATCACTACGTAATATATAACGAATTCGTTGATTACGCAATAGTCCTCTGATAGTTGGATTATGGCAAACGAGGAGGCCGCAGACGTAAAAATTATGATGAAATACACTGATCTTTGGAATTGGATTGCTGCCATTAGCGGTGAGTAAGTCAGTTGGCACGATGCCAGATTTTCGTAAGCCTTTGGAACGGTGCCAAATTTCGTAAGTATGGCAACTAAAACAACACACATGCATAACGGCATGTTTCGGGCGTGTTTTCGATCGATATCGTCATTATTTTTCACGTCTGCAGTTTTGACCATCCTAGGAACTGCTCTAATTTCCACATTCATTCTAGAATTTCTTCCAATAACTGTTGTTCTGAATTCTTCTCATTCGAGAATATGTTCTTTGATTGCTCTTAATAAGAGATTGTCATCGCCGAAGATTTAGTTTCTATGGAGAGGGGAATCTAATCTGACCGGAAGTGCTTTCGCAATTGGATCATCATTTCTTGTGCTTCTATGTTCTTTGATATTTGCTTCTAATACGATTATTATCGCCGAAAATTTTCTTTCTATGGAGAGGGGATTTTCGAGGTAGAAATTTGCCAAGCGTACTCCCGGTAACATCGGAGCTAAAACTGAGTTCATTACAAATTCGACTCTTCTGTGTGAGGTGTTTAGTATCTTGAAAACACTCAGTGAGAGAGATTTTACTCCAAATATGACATCCGCATGTAGGTACAAATAGCAGATACAAATGAGCAGATGTAACGGAACGCCTGAAAGAACTAACAAAACAAACGAAAGATGAGTAAGGAAATTTGTTTTCATTTTACTGAGATCTGAGATGAGAGATATTTAGGCACTGTATTCTCTGCAGGTTTGCTGTGCAAGAGAGGAAAACTGTCACCCTTTTGGTATACAAAAGTCTGTTGAAACCCGATCGGGAAGAGAAACAGATTTTTGCATGTTGGGGCTGTTCTTATAATTTTTAAACGGTCTTCAAGCGGCATGTAGGGCATGAACTGTCTTTTAGATAGATAATATTGATCTGTAAGCGGCACGTAGGGCAACCCGATCGGGCAGGGAAACAGATTTTTTTAATGTTTGGGGCAGTTCTTGTAATTTTTGGACGGTCTTCAAGCGGCACGTAGGGAATAAATTTTATTTTTGAATAGTTACTATCGGTTTGTAAGCGGCACGTAGGGCAACCTGATCGGGCAGGGAGACGGATTTCTGTAAGTTTGGGGCAGTTCATATAATTTTTAAACAGTCTTCAAGCGGCACGTAGGGCATGAACTGTCTTTTAGATAGATAATATTGGCTTGTAAGCGGCACGTAGGGCAACCCGATCGGACAGGGAAACAGATTTTTTTATGTTTGGGGCAGTTCTTGTAATTTTTGAACGGTTATCAAGCGGCAATTAGGGAATAAATTTTATTTTTGAATAGTTACTATCGGTTTGTAAGCGGCACGTAGGGCAACCTGATCGGGCAGGGAGACGGATTTCTGTAAGTTTGGGGCAGTTCATATAATTTTTAAACAGTCTTCAAGCGGCACGTAGGGCATGAACTGTCTTTTAGATAGATAATATTGGCTTGTAAGCGGCACGTAGGGCAACCCGATCGGACAGGGAAACAGATTTTTGTATGTTTGGGGCAGTACTTGTTGTTTTTGAACGGTCTTCAAGCGGCACGTAGGGCATGAACTGTCTTTTAGATAGATAATATTGGTTTGTAAGCGGCACGTAGGGCAACCCGATCGGGCAGGGAAACAGATTTTTGTATGTTCGGGGCAGTTCTTGTAATTTTTGAACGGTTATCAAGCGGCACGTAGAATAAACTTTATTTTTGAATAGTTACTATCGGTCTGTAAGCGGCACGTAGGGCAACCCGATCGGGCAAAAACAGAATTTTGTACGTTATGGCAGTTCTTGTAGGTCTTCAAGCGGCACGTAGGGAATAAACTTTCATTTTGAATAGTTACTCTCGGTCTGTAAGCGGCACGTAGGGCAACCCGATCGGGCAGGGAAACAGATTTTTGTATGTTTGGGGCAGTTCTTGTAATTTTTGAACGCTTATCAAGCGGCACGTAGGGCATAAACTTTCTTTTATTATAGTTACTATCGCTCTGTAAGCGGCACGTAGGGCAACCCGATTGGGCAGGGAAGCAGACTTTTGTATGTTATGGCAGTTCTTGTAGGTCTTCAAGCGGCACGTAGGGCATGAACTGTCTTTCAGATAGATAATTGGTTTGTAAACGGCACGTAGGGCAACCCGATCGGGCAGGGAAACAGATTTTCGTATTTATGGCAGTTCTTGTAGATCTCCAAGCGGCACGTAGGGAATAAACTTTCATTTTGAATAGTTACTCTCGGTCTGTAAGCGGCACGTAGGGCAACCCGATCGGGCAGGGAAACAGATTTTTGTATGTTTGGGGCAGTTCTTGTAATTTTTGAACGGTTATCAAGCGGCACGTAGGGCATAAACTTTCTTTTATTATAGTTACTATCGCTCTGTAAGCGGCACGTAGGGCAACCCGATCGGGCAGGGAAGCAGACTTTTGTATGTTATGGCAGTTCTTGTAGGTCTTCAAGCGGCACGTAGGGCATGAACTGTCTTTCAGATAGATAATATTGGCTTGTAAGCGGCACGTAGGGCAACCCGATCGGACAGGGAAACAGATTTTTTTATGTTTGGGGCAGTTCTTGTAATTTTTGAACGGTTATCAAGCGGCAATTAGGGAATAAACTTTATTTTTGAATAGTTACTATCGGTCTTAAGCAGCACGTAGGGCAACCCGATCGGGCAAAAACAGAATTTTGTACGTTATGGCAGTTCTTGTAGGTCTTCAAGCGGCACGTAGGGAATAAACTTTCATTTTGAATAGTTACTCTCGGTCTGTAAGCGGCACGTAGGGCAACCCGATCGGGCAGGGAAACAGATTTTTGTATGTTTGGGGCAGTACTTGTTGTTTTTGAACGGTCGCGGCACGTAGGGCATGAACTGTCTTTTAGATAGATAATATTGGTTTGTAAGCGGCACGTAGGGCAACCCGATCGGGCAGGGAAACAGATTTTTGTATGTTTGGGGCAGTT
The DNA here is from genome assembly GCA_958299035.1 of Cylicocyclus nassatus. Classification (NCBI taxonomy): domain Eukaryota; kingdom Metazoa; phylum Nematoda; class Chromadorea; order Rhabditida; family Strongylidae; genus Cylicocyclus; species Cylicocyclus nassatus. The sequence goes on along the minus strand of CATQJL010000223.1, from coordinate 39,009,203 downwards.
CTTGTTCTTTTTGAACGGTCTTCAAGCGGCACGTAGGGCATGAACTGTTTTTTAGATAGATAATATTGGTTTGTAAGCGGCACGTAGGGCAACCCGATTGGGCAGGGAAACAGATTTTTTTATGTTCGGGGCAGTTCTTGTAATTTTTGAACGGTTATCAAGCGGCACGTAGAATAAACTTTATTTTTGAATAGTTACTATCGGTCTGTAAGCGGCACGTAGGGCAACCCGATCGGGCAAAAACAGAATTTTGTACGTTATGGCAGTTCTTGTAGGTCTTCAAGCGGCACGTAGGGAATAAACTTTCATTTTGAATAGTTACTCTCGGTCTGTAAGCGGCACGTAGGGCAACCCGATCGGGCAGGGAAACAGATTTTTGTATGTTTGGGGCAGTTCTTGTAATTTTTGAACGCTTATCAAGCGGCACGTAGGGCATAAACTTTCTTTTATTATAGTTACTATCGCTCTGTAAGCGGCACGTAGGGCAACCCGATTGGGCAGGGAAGCAGACTTTTGTATGTTATGGCAGTTCTTGTAGGTCTCCAAGCGGCACTTAGGGAATAAACTTTCATTTTGAATAGTTACTCTCGGTCTGTAAGCGGCACGTAGGGCATAAACTTTTTTTGAATAGTTATGTCGGTCTGTAAACGGCACGTAGGGCAACCCGATCGGGCAGGGAAACAGATTTTCGTATGTTATGGCAGTTCTTGTAGGTCTTCAAGCGGCACGTAGGGCATGAACTGTCTTTCAGATAGATAATTGGTTTGTAAACGGCACGTAGGGCAACCCGATCGGGCAGAAAAACAGATTTTCGTATGTTATGGCAGTTCTTGTAGGTCTCCAAGCGGCACTTAGGGAATAAACTTCCATTTTGAATAGTTACTCTCGGTCTGTAAGCGGCACGTAGGGCATAAACTTTTTTTTGAATAGTTATGTCGGTCTGTAAGCGGCACGTAGGGCAACCCGATTGGGCAGGGAAGCAGACTTTTGTATGTTATGGCAGTTCTTGTAGGTCTTCAAGCGGCACGTAGGGCATGAACTGTCTTTCAGATAGATAATTGGTTTGTAAACGGCACGTAGGGCAACCCGATCGGGCAGGGAAACAGATTTTCGTATGTTATGGCAGTTCTTGTAGGTCTCCAAGCGGCACTTAGGGAATAAACTTTCATTTTGAATAGTTACTCTCGGTCTGTAAGCGGCACGTAGGGCATAAACTTTTTTTGAATAGTTATGTCGGTCTGTAAACGGCACGTAGGGCAACCCGATCGGGCAGGGAAACAGATTTTCGTATGTTATGGCAGTTCTTGTAGGTCTTCAAGCGGCACGTAGGGCATGAACTGTCTTTCAGATAGATAATTGGTTTGTAAACGGCACGTAGGGCAACCCGATCGGGCAGGGAAACAGATTTTCGTATGTTATGGCAGTTCTTGTAGGTCTCCAAGCGGCACTTAAGGAATAAACTTCCATTTTGAATAGTTACTCTCGGTCTGTAAGCGGCACGTAGGGTATAAACTTTTTTTGAATAGTTATGTCGGTCTGTAAGCGGCACGTAGGGCAACCCGATCGGCAGGGAGACGGATTTCTGTAAGTTTGGGGCAGTTCATTTAATTTTTAAACAGTCTTCAAGCGGCACGTAGGGCATGAACTGTCTTTTAGATAGATAATATTGGTTTGTAAGCGGCACGTAGGGCAACCCGATCGGACAGGGAAACAGATTTTTTTATGTTTGGGGCAGTTCTTGTAATTTTTGAACGGTTTCAAGCGGCAATTAGGGAATAAACTTTATTTTTGAATAGTTACTATCGGTCTTAAGCGGCACGTAGGGCAACTCGATCGGGCAAAAACAGAATTTTGTACGTTATGGCAGTTCTTGTAGGTCTTCAAGCGGCACGTAGGGAATAAACTTTCATTTTGAATAGTTACTCTCGGTCTGTAAGCGGCACGTAGGGCAACCCGATCGGGCAGGGAAACAGATTTTTGTATGTTTGGGGCAGTTCTTGTTGTTTTTGAACGGTCTTTAAGCGGCACGTAGGACATGAACTGTCTTTTAGATAGATAATATTGGTTTGTAAGCGGCACGTAGGGCAACCCGATCGGGCAGGGAAACAGGTGTTTGCATGTTTGGGGCAGTTCTTGATATTTTTGAACGGTCTTCAAGCGGCACGTAGGGCATGAACTGTCTTTTAGATAGATAAAATTGGTTTGTAAGCAGCACGTAGGGCAACCCGATCGGGCAAGGAAACAGATTTTTGTATGTTTGGGGCAGTTCTTATAATTCCTAAACAGTCTTCAAGCGCCACGTAGGGCATGAACTGTCTTTCAGATAGATAATTGGTTTGTAAACGGCACGTAGGGCAATTTGATCGGACAGAAAGAAATTTTTTACACATTTGTGCAGTTCTTATGATTGACGGTCTTTGGGTGGCTCCCTTTTGTAGTAAAGCTTCATATTCCTTCAGCGAAAAAATAAGGATTCTTTAACAAAGTTCTTAGACGATTGATTTCGTTGCTCTCGGAATTGATTCTGAGAAAAAGTGTTTTTTGTAGTACACTAATTCTTATGGTGTATTTCTACTTCCAAAACGATAGATGTTCTGCTACTTACTTAACGATCTTTTATGGAACTTGTTGAGAAGAACTGAAAGAGCAAATTCTCTTTGAGAGGGTAGAAAAGTGGGGGGGGGGGGGTATCTGAATGTCTCTGTGAGGAGGGGAGTTGCATAAAGAGCGTGTAAACGAGATAAGAATAATATCTTGCATGGTTCTGGCAGGAATTTCGAGAAATGCTGAATGATTTGTGGAAATTATCGCTTCTTCGAGCAGTTTTCCTTTTGTAGAATCCTCTTCGCAAAAATGTTCTCAGGAAAAGAACAGAAAACTTGTTCAGAAATATTTTTAGTCACAGTTAAGCCCTTATATTGTATCTGCCGTGACCCACTTGCTAGCGACCCGTAGGGTCGCTAGTATAAATTAAGCAGAAGTTATGAGTCTTCCAATCACGGTATATAACAGAAAAGTTAGTCTATTTTACGCAAGTTCTGAATTCATCTAAGAATATAGCGAATTACCACATCTTGCAAATTCAGTGTCGTATTTGGAATTCCTAGTTAACTTTTCGATCACTCGACGAAGTTTGGTAATCTAGTAGAACGATTGTAGGAAATACAAAATTTCTTTATGATAATCTGGGCCTTACCGATCATTAGAGTAATCGGAATGAAAAACTCTTTGAATGTATGATGGCAAACGATAAAAAAAGTATGTGTTTAGATATCCTATCCGTTGGAAAGCGTTAAGTGCTTGTTCGGAAACCTTGATGCACATCTTTCCAAATAGGTCCTTCTGTTGTTGTGAAAGAATTGGGTTCTGAAGCTCCTGATGCTAAATTACTTCAATCAGATGACCAGTATTTACAATTTATCGACTAGATCCTCTAATATTTCGAATGACCGCATTTTCCATTCAAAAATTTCTCTGTTATTTTTCTCTTCTTAGAGTAATGTTCATGTTGTTCTTTTTCAAAAGGATGGCATAGCAGAAGTTTCCAAGCCGCCTCACTAAAGAAATGATAACTATGTTCCGTTTTTTCTCCATTTTTTTCTCTTATCACCTTAATACCTGAATCTACGTTCTCGCTGCTTGCACGCCTCACAATGAGACCGGTTAGTAGGAGGAGCAATAGGCGGGTCCTGACCTCTGAGGCCCGGGGGTGCTAGAACCATCCTGGGTGCGAATGCTGGTGCGAAGTTGGTGCGAGGAAAGGTGCTAGGAACTCCTGCACGCCCTACCATCCCCTTTGCTTTTTATCCCGAAAAACGATATTCAGCTTGCATAGCCACCTGTGCGAGCTGCTCCCGGATATTTTACTTACGTGATCGAGCAGAAAATTACATAGGTAAAATATGCGACACATGGTAAACATGCCAATAATTTTGAGAAAAGCTCAAACATAAACTTTTTGAAACTACTCTGAATATTTCCACTTCACATCCCTTGTGAAGTGGAAATAATGCTCCCCATAATCTCTCCTATTATTTGTTCAAGTACATTGGTTGTTTATCTCAGATCAAACCAACAACTCGCTCATTAGTTAACCCTAAACAAACATCACAAAAAGGCACTTCACAGCGTTTAATTGTTCCCACATCAGAGGCTTAGCGTGACCCAGGTCTGCCGTAGAGGTCGTGAAAAACAATGACATGACCTGTTATTTCTGCCACATGAGAACGTCAGCAGATGACTTAAGGATCTATCACAAACATGGGAAGGAATTGCAGAAAACACCTTAAAATTTTGGATGAATTTGTTCGAAACAATAGCCATTAAACATAAAAATAGACACTCTCTTTCCTCCAGTATCTCAAACATTTTATACAGCACGTTATGTAGACATTTCTTTAGTAATAATAACAGACTTATATATTACAATCGTAAACCAAATAATTACAAACTTCCTATCCATGAAATTAAAAAATTCCAAAAATTCTTCATATTCTGCCCATTAGATAAGGCCAGCTCAAATTACGGTATAATTTGTAAGCGTTTTTACTTAACCGTTCTCATGCGAGAAATGGGAATAGAAGATACCAGCAATTTTCGGTCAGCCATTTACAACTATATTCCTGATACCGACCTTAACAATATAATAACTAAACATTTAAACTTTGTACGGAATTTGAATTTAAAACCTATGAACAATCCTACTGTTCCTAATATTTATTGGTTACCTAAACTGCATAAAACACCAGTTAAATTTAGGTTTATAACAGGAGCCTCAAATAGCAGTATAAAACCCTTATCTGAAGAAATTATGCATATATTTACATTTTTTAAAAAACATTTTAGGAACTACGTAAAAATAGTTCGACTTCATAAGAACAGTCTTGAAACATATTGGTCTATCAATGATATAAACATTTCCCACCAATTGCAAACTATAACTGATCAAAAGCTACAGCTTTTCTCAGCAGATTTTACAAACATGTTTACTAATATTCCCCATTCTGTCATTCTACACAATCTTACTGAAGTAATGAAAATTTGCTTCAAAAATAGTAATAGTAGATACATAACATGCAGCGACAGAACTGTTTACTATTCCAATACTGCTACTGATAAAACTGGACAAAGAAGCTATAAAATAGAAGATATCATTTATCTCCTAGAATATTTGCTTGATAATAGTTATAGCAAAATAGGACAAAACATTTTCAAACAAAAGATAGGCGTGCCACAAGGTGGCAATGCTAGCCCTGTCTTGGCAGATTTAACACTCTCCTACCTAGAATACGTATACGGCTCTAACCATCCTGGCACTGACATTTTGTTCAAACCTTTCAGATATATGGATGACCTACTGATTATTCATAACCAAAAGGAAAACCGCATTCTAAAATTACTAGATAAAACATATAATAATATTTTGGAGCTGGAAAGCACACACTTAAACAGTAGTAATTGTAACTTTCTTGACATGAAAATTATGATCAAAAATAACAGAATATACACGGAACAGTATAACAAAACTGATTACTTTGATTTTGCTGTAAATAAATATACTCATGGAAACTCTAATGTTAGTATTAAAATTAAAATAGCTATTATATACGGCGAGATCCTAAGAATCTACAGAACTTGCACAAGTTTCAATAGCTTTGAACAAAGATTATTGCTTCTGATGAATAAACTTTATGCACTTGATTATAGTGCTGATATTATTGAAAATGCATTTATAAAATGTCTCACTTTCAATAAATGTATTTTCCATAAGTATCCGGAACTTCATTCATTTAAAAACTCTAAACATTTTATAAAGTGCATAATTCAAAAACTTGATTTTTATGTCTCAGATCGTGGATCATAATTATTTTGCTCTACCCGAATGGTATATAAACCTTGAGGTATAAATACAGCAACACCCAAGGCCAAACCATTAGTCTTCCATTCAAGCCACTCTTCCCTACTGAAGAGCCTCGGGAGTGGTCTACTCTTCTTGATACCTGTATAGGGGTAGAGGCGAAACAGGCCATACTGTATATTATCAATGCTAACATTCTTCTATTAGCGTGACCCAGGTCTGCCGTAGAGGTCGTGAAAAACAATGACATGACCTGTTATTTCTGCCACATGAGAACGTCAGCAGATGACTTAAGGATCTATCACAAACATGGGAAGGAATTGCAGAAAACACCTTAAAAGTCCTAATTCAGAAAGCACATAACCTTAAGGCTAAAACTAAGGAATTTGTTTGGAAAAAAATCTTGGGAGAATATCGAATACTACTCGAGGGTAATAATTCTGTGTGCAGAGCCTGGCAGTTTCGGAGATCTCATTTTGGTACTGGCTGAAGTCTGAGGAAAACTTTGGCAAGATTTTGCAAAAGAAAGCTGAGCTTTCTGACCACACTTTGATTTCTATAAAGTTAAGCGCGAAGTATACAATAAAAACGAAAATGTTAGTGAAAACAAGGTTTCAATTATCTTTCTTTCTACTACCGATTGTGCGCTCTACAAAAACAGTCTAAATTCTAAACAACCTTGAAAAGTAACTATATGTAAAATCTGCATACAAATCGTGCAATATGCGTGCAAAAATCAAAGTTGTCAAACTCGCTTCTGTTTCTCACTTTCCGCAGCAGGCGGAAATTCGATTCTATAGGAATCATGCTTGATGATGGCTAGAGATGTATATAATACTAGACAAATAATTGCAGTTATCAAGGATCGCCCTTATTTTTTGCAACGGAAAAAAAATCAGTTGAAGATGGATCTTCACTGGATAGCGTAAACAGGCCCACATTTTCGCATCCCTGCTAAAATTTTTGCGGTAGCTCACACAATTTGTCCGCCTAGCAACATTGTGCCAGTTTTACAGAGTCGAATTGCTGGCACAGACTTTTTTTTAGCTGAGCGCAATAACATGCTCTTCAGTCTTCAATTATTGCACTCGCTTATCTCACATAATCCGCTCAAAGTACAAGTCATTTTCAATGATTCTCTAAGCCGATTCACGCTTTGGCTCCGACACATTCTACCCACCATGCTTTTCAGAACGAACAATCTTTAAGCTACCGCATCTCAGACAATAGGCTTTTCCTAACTCTTTATTTTATTTACAAAGTCAACTAATGTAATCATCACATGATCTTTATTCAAACATAGCATTACTCGTATTCAGCAGATATTTGTGGCCCTAAAGAGGGCCGTTGGGTTAGATTTGGCGCACGAGTGCAGCAGAGGAGTTTATTCCTTGTCGCCAGCAGTCTTCTTGGGCAGAAGGACAGCCTGGATGTTGGGCAGGACTCCTCCTTGGGCGATGGTTACACCGGACAACAGTTTGTTCAGCTCCTCGTCGTTGCGGACAGCGAGTTGGAGATGGCGAGGGTTGATTCTGGTCTTCTTGTTGTCACGAGCAGCGTTGCCGGCCAACTCGAGCACCTCAGCAGCGAGGTATTCGAGCACGGCGGCCAGGTAGACGGGAGCTCCTCCACCGATTCTGCCGGCGTAGTTGCCCTTGCGGAGCATGCGGTGCAGACGACCGACGGGGAATTGAAGTCCTGCTCGGGATGAGCGGGACTTGGCCTTGCCTCCGGTCTTGGCTTTGCCTCCTTTTCCACGTCCAGACATTGTAGTAGCGAGAACTGCGAGATACACTCACGGGTAGCAAGTGTGGGTGCGGGGCCCCTCTTATGTACAGGGTCGCGCCCGCGTTCCGCCCCTCAACCGCCGCAGAAACACCTGCGAGGGCGGGTCATCGCGACCAACCGCGTATAAATGGGCGCTCCGCGAATCACTCCTCACCCACTGTCCACTCAGTGAATTCAATCGTCATGCCACCAAAGCCATCAGCCAAGGGAGCGAAGAAGGCCGCGAAGACGCAGAAGGCGAGCCGCAGCGGAGACAAGAAGAAGAGGAGCAAACGCAAGGAGAGCTACTCGGTCTACATCTACCGCGTGCTCAAGCAGGTGCACCCCGACACCGGCGTGTCGTCAAAGGCGATGTCGATCATGAACTCGTTCGTCAACGACGTCTTCGAGCGCATCGCTGTCGAGGCGTCGAAGCTCGCCCACTACAACAAGCGCTCGACGATCTCGTCCCGCGAAATCCAGACCGCCGTCCGCCTGATCCTCCCCGGCGAGCTCGCCAAGCACGCCGTCTCCGAGGGCACCAAGGCCGTCACCAAGTACACCTCCAGCAAGTAAACGCCTTGCCTCCTGGTGCATGCACCCAATCTAACCCAACGGCCCTCTTTAGGGCCACAATTCTCAAGATTACCATGATTGCTTATAATAAAGTTTACGCGTTCCAAGAGCTGTTTCTGTAGGTCATAAGTTTGTGGTGATGAACGAAGACCTTAATGATAGTCGTGCATAGTAAATACATTGTCAAAGGTACTATAGCTTATTTATTCCTTTACACATTAGCTGCAGTTAGGTAGGAAACAGAGGGAACTGCCATCTATGCAGGTGTTTATTTTGTTCTTAGAATGCTCAAAGGGTGCTGCACGGCATTGGAAGGAATACTGTATGTTATCAAATTTGCTTCTCCTAACTAGGCAACATCAGTAATATGTTAATCTTTGTTTTTTACAAACGGATTTGTTCGGACATTGTTTAGTACAGCTAGCATCTGCTTAATCTTTCGCATAATACTCATAGAGCCGTCAGTTATAAATTGTACAGGAAGAGGTGGATTTTTCCGCTTTCCACAGCGTCCTCCATTGTTTGGCAAAGCTCCAAATAGGTAAGAACGACTTCAGAGTTCTCTGTTTGAAAATGAAAGCCTGTTGTAACTCAGGCCAAAAAATTCTCCAACTTTTGTTATCCTAGTCATACCTAGAATAGATACTTCTTCTTTCCACTTCAGGATTCGCTATGATTCATATAGCAGTTTAAAAGTTCCTTAGCAGACTATCGTCTGGATTCCAAGCGGCATCGTCGTTCATATTTCGGCGAGAACTAATGCAAGGATGGCGTATGTTCGGAGGGCCCAGAGACAAGGGATGGAATTGTACCGATGGTGGGAGGCCACAAAAGAAGTGGAACAAGGGTTGAGACAAAATTATCCTCAGGAGCTGGACTGATCGGAGGGCGTGCAGGAGTTCCTAGCACCTTTCCTCGCACCAAGTTCGCACTATCAATCGCACCCAGGAGGGTTCTAGCACCTCCGCATCTCAGAGGTCAGGGACCGCCCATTGCTCCACCCATTAACTGCCCTCATTGTGAGGTAAGCAAGTAGAGAAAACAGAGAATTAGAAATTGAAGTAATGAGAACGAAAAAATTGGAAAAAAAGAAGTTGTTTCATAGTTGAACTACATGGAAATAACTATGAACATGTGATTTTCACTGATTACAAACTTCAGTGATAAGTACGCTTTATTCAAGTTAGTATAAAACTTTAGTATGAATGCAGCGCCCAGTTCTTTTTTCAAATTGGCGGTTACCAGTTCAGATATAAAAAACCATCTCGAAATAAATGTTGCCACTCTCTGGATAGTTTGATTTGAAAAATTTGATTGTTTAGAATGAAAAATCGGCTGCTCAAAAATATTAGGTCGCTCCGAAAGTTCACGCAGTTTTTCAGACCCATGCACAAAACACTTAGAAGATAGACAATAAGCACTATCCGATGCAGAATTTCTTCTTCTTTTCAACGGCTATGTTTTCGCTACTATTTCGATAAGCACTGAGATAATCGCCGAAAACTAGAGCCCATCATTTTTACCATGTTTAAATTTCGCTAATTTTTAGAATTTTCATTTTGAGTTTATGAAGGCGCTCAAATAACCACCTTCTAGGGCAAACCTTTTGCAAATTAATGCAACTTTTTGCATTATTTCACCCCCTCTGTAGAAATTTGCTGAATTATTTCACGAGAGCATTGAATTTTGAAAAAATTGCAAGACACATAATTGCACCAAACACTGCGAAATCCCCAAAATATTAGGGTTCTGGAACTCGATTATTACTATCACTAGTATTACGAAGTAAGTGAGCGATTATGGCGTGAAAATGGATTGATTTTAAAAAATGGACCGTAAAACTGGAAATTACAGCGATTTTGTCTGCAAAAGTCACATGTCTCGCAAAGAAAAGGAAGCTGTCAGAAAGAGGAGGAAAAGATGCATCGAATGGTACCTAAACTGTTCAGCGTCTGGTTCTGCGAGGTTGATGAGCCAAATATAAAATTTGATCACTTCAGAAAATAAATTTCAGTAGTTCTAGAAAGCATGCCAGAGAGATGCAAGCGTGAATTTTCGGAGCGACCTAATATAAATGAAAATTAATCACTTGTGCATTTTCTTGAAGAAAATCGGTCATACTACTAGAAGATTTCGAAATTTACATATTGGGTGGCCAATTTAGATGCTGGCTTAGGGTATTCAGCGTTCGACTTCCCAAATGACTGTATTTATCGAAGGCTAGAAATCTACTTTTCGTAGATTCGACAATAGAAAAAAATTATTTTGTAACGAGTTTTCGGTTCCCTTCACTCTAATATGCTGTTCATATGCTTGGACGTTTGTACTTGGACGCTTGTTAGACACGTTCTCTTGTTGATTCGATCGCTTGACAAAGATTCCACTGCGCTTGCACAATCTAGAATGAGCGCACTTAGAAGGCGGAGAAAAAGGCGGAGCCGTTCCTTGACCTGTGAAGGTGTGATGTCCCTTCCAGGTTTCTCTGAAGGTGCTAATCACTCCTGCAAGGAAAGTCGGCGAGGCTTTGGGAACTCCTGCCACGCCGCCCGACTGATCAAGCGATTACTATTGTGCGAAAAGTAAAAATTAGCCCGAAGTAGAGAGAAGTTGATTTGACAACCAAAATTATCATTTGCGCCCGAGCTTGTTACTGCAACAAGTAAAACTCCCTTTTTATTTTAACAAAATATAGGAGCAAGCTTAACTTAGGTTATAGCTGTCAAGTTTTGGACAGTAGTACTGACCTATTCCCAAACCATCTGCTCTCACATCTGCCTGGCTATTTGCTCCCTTGGCGCCAAAGCTGTTGCTCAATAAATGAAGGAGTAGAGCATTGAACTTAGATTCACATACAGGATAAAAGCATGCCGCCTTAGTACATCGCCGCTGCAGTCATTTGTTATGTCGAAAAATAACCTATCAAAGGTCGGTGTTTCCTTTATTAGCGAATGTCTCCACGAGGGAGCACCATTCTCTTTTTATTATGTAAGCTCAGCTTTCTTCCACGAATAAATACTCCTTCCTCGGATAAAGCGCTACAGTTTTCTAATTCATAAAAAGCTGTGAAGGTCATGCACAATTCGATTAGCTTGTTCGATCACGTGAAATCTTCATAATCACGTAAAGGCCATTTATGCAAGGATTGAGGCGGTGCCTTCCATACAATGACGATGAATCATGAATTGTGAGATTGAAATAAGAGTCCTCTACAAACTTGTGATTGTGGGCGTAAAAGAGATATGTACTGTTAGTACCTGCCACCTCGATGGCTAGGATGATTAGGTAGTTTTTACGAAGATGCAAAGGTTCTGTTAGTTTTATTTATATTTCCATGCATTAACTTACCTTTTAATGGTTCTTGGACAATGTACAATAATTTGAAGGGAGGCTATAAAATTAGTGTATCTGAATTGAGTCTAAACCCTTTCCTTCATTTGCAGAACACGCTATGCTTTGTTGGATTCCCGTTGACCTTTTACTACGATAACAGCCCCACCTGCTGCGTATACGTTCGTTTTAGCGCTCGAATTCAAAAGACAACACTCCACATCTTCCAATGCGAAGAGATGTTTAGCTGATAGCAGGCTGTGATATTTTCCCACAGCATTGATAGCATATTCTCATGTCAACGTTAAGATTGACGATGAGAAGTGAAGTGAGTGACAGCTTGTTATCGTTAGGATACATTTTGAACGGAAATGACTTGGACAGTGCCTTAGACAATGTGGTTCAAGCCTGCAAGACCATCATACTGGTAAGATAGATGCAGTGCAAGAACAAACTAAGTAAGTGTAACAATCTTTAAAAAGCACTTGTGAGTAAAAAAGGCGAAGATCATTGCAGTTAATCTCAAGTGTTTATACTCGGATAAACCTTCAATCCTTGTAACTCTTGTAAGACCAGGTAAGTACGAAATGACAGTTGAGAAGTGCCAGAGGAGCTCACACTCAGATCAAAGCATCTTCTCATGTCAGCTCAGATTTGATTCAAACGGTACTTTTCTCATCTGTCAAAAATTTTCATGAAGTTGGCAATTACCTTTTTTATGAATTTAAATTGTAATGACGATGATCACAGGATCAAAGCCGTCCTGAGCGAACTGACTCACTATTTCTTTAATAAGAACACAAGAAAAATCCTAAACCCTTAATTTCGATATTGGCCGCTAATTTAGCGTCCGGCATTTTTCGACGACGGTCTTCACCAGTTTGCTGCGCATCTGATCTGTTCTTTCCTCTTCTTTTCAAGTATGAAAGACAGAACAATAAGGAACATACTCTTCATAAAAATATTTGTTTGGTTCTAGGATTGATACCTGAAAGCCTTGCTTAATACCGGAAAGCACTCAAATAGTATTTCACAGGCGCCTTATACAAAGACTTCATATCATTTCCACGTCTGCTTAAATTTGCCACAACATTTATTCATTGGTTCACTTAAGAGCACGATATGTGGCCCTAAAGAGGGCCGTTGGGTTAGTTGTTTGTCATCCTCAGATGAGAGCTTATCCTCCGAAACCGTAGAGGGTGCGTCCCTGGCGCTTGAGGGCGTAGACGACGTCCAAGGCGGTGACGGTCTTGCGCTTGGCGTGTTCGCAGTAGGTGACAGCGTCGCGGATCACGTTCTCGAGGTACACCTTCAGCACTGCGCGGGTCTCCTCGTAGATCAGTCCAGAGATGCGCTTCACTCCTCCCCTTCGGGCGAGACGACGGATGGCCGGCTTGGTGATGCCCTGGATGTTGTCCCGCAGCACCTTGCGATGGCGCTTCGCTCCTCCTTTGCCGAGTCCTTTGCCTCCTTTTCCACGTCCAGACATTGCTCGATCGGTAGCACTCACGAATGAGATGCCAACTGGTCGCAGCAGCTGCTTATATGCGCGTCGGCGGGGTCACCCCGTGGAGACCCCCCGCACAAGGTCAGCACTTGTCACCTCCTCCACCTACACCTGCTGTAGCGCTAATAGAGACCTTACTGCTCTTGTTTGAAAAGATTGTATGAGTGAGCAACGTCTTCTGGTGAAGGTATGAGAGTACAAAACATTTGTGTGTTCTAGCTGATGAATTCTGCTTTTAACGGAAAGGGTAGGTTAACATTCTCTATAGCTTTCAACGCTGAATATCCTTAGGTATTTCTTAATGCGAGAATTTTAACAGCAACTGGGAATTGTGCACTGAACTGCGCAACTTTGGGATCGTTTTGTTGCTTCGAAAAGTGTAGGTTTATGAGCTCCTGCGAAATTGCAGTGTTGTATCGAAACTTTAGATGACAAGTCATTAATCCCTTAAAATTATAAAGCAATACATCCTTTTTCGCACTTTTCCAGTGAAGTTTGTAAATTTTGACAGCTTAGTCACATCGCTCCTATGTTTAGATTATCGGAAAAAGGTTTGAGGAAGAAGAAATATCTCGTAATTCTTCTCGACAAATCCAAACACTAAGTTACAAGTAAATATTTTTCGTTCTGAAGCGATGTCGCTTTTTGGATGCCACATGTCGCAGAACAGAGATTTTTGAGAGATCCTAGTGGCATTCGATGCAGCATTTACTCCTTTTTTTAACGAATAATTTCGTTGCAACATTCAATGGCTCTCTGAAAATCACCAAAGATTATAACACATGGTTTTTGCCGTGGTCACATCTCGCTAATTTTTCTAAATTTTTGTACCGATCACGCGGAGAAGTCCAGGTAACATATGAATGGACCTGAAGGATGGTCAACTCAAAACTCGTAGAACATCAAACGGCGAGCAACTCAAGTGTCATTCGATGAAGTGTTTTCTCTTCTTTTTAATGGGTGTTTTTTTTTATCGATTGGAGGAGTCTTCGGAGATAAAATCATCATAGTTCGTGCTGTCGAACGTGCCCCGAACCCTACCTGAAAAATTCGAAATTTGATATTTCGGATCCGCAGACTCTCAATGCTCTGTAGAATTAGTTTCAAATCATAATACCATCTTGTTTCAAACATCGAAAATTTGTTGTTGTTCGATGCATTTGTGTCGGACGGTATGCCAAAAATCGGCGGTTTAAAAAAATTCAAAAAATTATGGCCAGTTATGGAAAGAAGAAGAAAGTCTTTTCTGATTCTTGTAATGTTTTCCTATCCATCAGTTACTTTTAGACTCCCTTCAGAGGGTTAGTACAAAAATTCAGATAAGTAGAAAAATTTGACCTTTTTAGAAGCATGGTTCGCAGTTTTTGGATATCTTCTGAAAGCTAGTTGGTCATGCCGCAAAGATTTTGCAACCATTAGAAAGAAGATGAAATGCTGCAACGAATATCAAGATCTCCAGAAAATCTTTGTTCTACGAAATGTGAAGTTCATTCAAAAAGCGACATTACATACTTTCGGAACGACTCAAAAGTATTGTTTCGGACTACCGTATCTTAACACGTTTCGGACCGCGAAATCGCGCGCGGCGAAAGAGGGTGTACTTTCAGCCGTTAGCCTACAAAGGGACCTTATTTCGCAGCATATGGGCCACATTTGTAATCAGCATGTCAGATAAGCTCCATATCCAAAGTTCTGAGTGAATTCGAAGTGTTTGAATTTTGTCGCTTGAGAGGGACTTTTGTGCTTTCTTGAAGGATAGGAACAAGAACTCAGATTCTAATAGTATTCAAAAGTATCTATGTTGTACACGGCACACATCAGTATTGAAACTACGGTTTTCCCCTTTGATATCGAAGCAAAGGAAAGTTGCGACGTCGCACGCGTCGTTCGCGTCGCCGCACTTCGTTGCAACTGTTGTTCGATTTGTGCTCATATCTCCTAAACAGATATCGGCGGCACAACTCTACAAATTCATTTGAAAAGTAGGAGGTTAGACCTTTAACTTAACAACTCTAGACTAAAAGGAAACCTCCTGTAAGCGCCACAAAGATCCCTCAAAGCCATGTGCAGCACCGGTCCGAAACGTGTTAAAGCACCGCGGCGAATTTTAGCTGACTGCGTGTCTGATTAAAATAACACATTGCTTTTTTGTGTTTCTCAACTACGGTATTCATTTTCCTTTGAGCCTACATAATCTTATATATAAAGCTGAATGTCTGTTTGTATGTATGTATGTATGTCTGTCTGTCTGTATGTATGTATGTATGTCTGTACGTATGTTCCGAATAGAAAATTCCATTTCTGAACCGATCCGGACCAAACTTGGCACACATACACTACGGGCCCCGGCGGGTGTCATAGGCTACTTTTCGTCATCATCGATATCGATTTTATCGATTTTTATCGATTTTTTTGCTGAGTTCACCTACGGGGCTGGAAGTTGGCACAGGGGGGTAATCGAGCATGCTGATCATCCCCAAGGGGGGTGATCAGCATGCTCGATTACACCCCTGTGCAAACTCCCAGCCCCGCAGGTCAAAATTTACAAAAAATCGATAAAATCAATAAAAGTAATCGATAATTCTGAAAACTAATATTGTATTCGGAATCCCCATGCTCACTTCCCCCCCCCCTGTGCCAACTCCTAGCCCTATAGGTGAACTCTGCAAAAAGTCGATAAAAATCGGTAAAATCGACATCGATCGATAACGAAAAGTGAACTGTGACACCCGCCGGGGCCCGAAGTGTATGTGTGCCAAGTTTGGTCCGGATACGGCGGAGCCGGGTAAGCCAGCTAGTAATTGCATAATATGATGCTTCTGTTACGTAACGACCGTCTTTCTTTATCTAGTCAAAATCTACTGTCAATCATCGAACTCACTTCTGCCTTAGCGGACGGAATAGTCAGATAATTGTGCCGATTACACATGACATTTCAAAGACAGCTTATTGTCTGATTGCATCTTCGTCTTGGTTGACCCGAGTTACCTCCACTGATACGAATTCAACTTAGCCATAGATGTTAGAGAAAAGGCTTGTTTAAGATCGTAGCCTGTAACCCAAATCGAGAGTCTCAAAAGATTCAGAAGACTTCGCTGCTAATTGTTACAAGCCTACAATTAGTGATTTCTCAAGATGAGGTGTTGGAGAACTATAAAAACTACAATATGATAGTGATATGCTTTGGCTTTCGTGGCTTAATCAGTAATTATCCCCTGGTATCATTTTGATTCTATCGTGAAACTTATGGGATATCATGAGAAATAATGGGAAGGCAGAATAATTTCAAGGGATAAAAGTTTTCATGTGAAAGACGAATTCATTCATGGATTAATGAGAACCTTCCCGAATCGAAGATTTTGATGAGGAACTTGTACTTCATTGCAGAATCAAGAATCACATTGACTGGAGCGCTGTCATAGAAGAAGTAGGCCTGCCTTTTCCAAGGTTTCGCATAGCCTTACAGTTTCCTTTCAGATAGAAAAAATCCCGATTCCTTCTCAACCGTTCCGAAAATTTAGCAGCGCATGGTGGCTGTACTTCTCAAAAGCTTATTTTCTGTAAACAAGATCTTATATTTAATCAAACAAAGTGTTTTCGACCAACAAAGCTAGAATATTTGCTACCAGAGTCATTAGTAAACTGGTTGTCGATTCTGTATAAAGTCCCCCTTTAAAAGTCCACCCGTTAAATTTAAGCATATTTTTGTTTGAGCCTCCTAACTCTGGTCACCAGTCTGCGACATGCCAAACAGAATCCCGCACCATTTCCACTTTGATTCTCACTTTCAGCCCCAAAAGTGCGCTTTGGTACACATATCAGGAACGAGGTACAACAATTTATTTATTTCAATCAATAATTGAACGAATTCAGGTGATTGTGGCCCTAAGGAGGGCCGTTGGGTTAAGTTAATGAAGCACGTGTTTGGCGCTTAAGCACGCTCTCCACGGATGCGACGAGCCAGCTGGATGTCCTTGGGCATGATGGTGACCCGCTTTGCGTGGATGGCGCAGAGGTTGGTGTCCTCGAAGAGACCGACGAGGTAGGCCTCAGAGGCCTCTTGCAGGGCCATCACAGCCGACGACTGGAAGCGCAGATCGGTCTTGAAGTCCTGGGCGATCTCGCGAACGAGGCGCTGGAACGGCAGCTTGCGGATGAGCAGCTCCGTCGACTTCTGGTAGCGACGGATCTCACGCAGGGCGACGGTTCCCGGACGGTAACGATGGGGCTTCTTGACTCCGCCAGTGGCCGGGGCCGACTTGCGAGCGGCCTTGGTGGCCAGTTGCTTGCGAGGGGCCTTTCCTCCGGTAGATTTGCGAGCGGTCTGCTTGGTACGAGCCATTGCTGAGTGTTCTGAGAGAACGGTGACGACTCGTGTCCGGTGACCTTATATATGCATCCCCGTGTCCAGGGCGGGGCCTCGCCCGTCAAGCGATAGTGTGGTGAATCGCGCAAGGGCAGGAGGTCACCCATTAACGAGCCCGCCTGTTAAAGTGCGAGCAGATCAGAATCGACCGACATAACAGTGGAAAGGAGACGTATTCTCGCGAAACCAGATTATGAACGCAAATGAAATTTGCTACACATCTGAGTTTTTTGCTTCCACAGTGTTGTGGCAATTACCACAGAATCATTTAGTAATCAGTTAAATTATTGCTTCATAGGTAATTGAGTCGTAGAGTAGTGGGAACGTTCTACGAAATATCACGAGGACGTTTGTATTCATCAGAATTTTATTAGATACTAGCTGGCTTGCCCGGCTCCGCCGGGCCTGCCAGCTAGACCCGTGTACGTATGTTCCGAATACAAATTTTTATTTCTGAACCGATCGGGACCAAACTTGGCACACATATACTTCGGGGCAGGGAGCGTGTCACAGCCCACTTTTCGTTATCGATCGATGTCGATTTTACCGATTTTTTGCAAAATTTGAGCTAGGGGGCTAGGATTTTGCACAGGGGGGTAATCGAGCATGCTGATCACCCCTTCGGGGTGATCAGCATGCTCGATTACCCCCCTCTGCCAAATCCCAGCCCTCTAGCTCGAATTTTGCAAAAAATCAATAAAATCGATATCGATCGATAACGAAAAGTAGCCTATGACACGCTCCCTGCCCTGAAGTATATGTGTGCCAAGTTTGGTCCCGATCGGTTCAGAAATAAAAATTTGTATTCGGAACATACGTACATACATACAGACAGACAGACATACAGACAGACAAACAGACATTCAGCTTTATATATAAGACTAGCGACCCTACGGGTCGCTAGTAGGTGGGTGGGGGCAGATACATTAATATCTGCCATTAATTAACTAAAATCCCAAGAAAGAGAATTTTCATCTTCCCAGCGACCTTTCGCATGTTGTGAGTAGTAGAAACAAAACACTATGCTCTTAGGAAAAGAAGCTGCTACCACTGACTATGCGCAAAGCATCTTTGCTGTTTTCTTGCACATATCTTTGCCCAGATACCACAGCTCTTAAATAAGGAAGCTACCTCGAAGCACCTGTTTAGAGCAGCTGACTCATCCCAAAACTCAGATTGATTTCCAGGAAAGTGCCATGTTAAAGGAAGCGTCAATTTATGTCTTCCAGCAGCCAAATACTCAGATATGTCGGTAAAAACGAAGCAGCATTTTCTTCAATGATGTCTTGCCAGTGAACGGGCTCATTTCTTGAACAGAAGCTGGCCCAGCACCTTCTTTTGAAGGACAGTCTTACCGAAACTGTCCTGTCGTGTAAAACCCTAGTTCTTTTCCTTCCCTCGAAACCAAGCTTCTTATGCTTCCGCTTTTAGCAGAAGTATGGTTGAGAAGAAGGGTAATTTTTCCAGCAAGTTTCTGTATGATCAAATATTGACACCTAAAAACTTTTAGCGCAAATATCTTGCTGCCTGAGCCCTGAGTCTTTTCTTCCCTCGAGATCTCCCTGTTTTTTGCTTCTAGGGACAAAAGTGTGGTTTTTGCAAAGTTCAGAAGGCCAGAATTTTCAGCAAAGATGATTTCCTGTCGCAAGAAGCTCATGGGTCTGTCTTTCCCTCGAGACCACTCTTCTGTTTTCAGAGGCAGAAGTCTGGTTTTTGCAGAGTGGAATGGCCACAAGTGAATTTTAAACAAGTTTCTGTAGAATACACATTGACACCCAGAAGTTTTCAGCGAAAATATCTTGCTGGCTGAACTTATGAGTCTCTTTTCCTCGAAACCAAGCTATCTGTGCTGTTTTGCTTTTAGGGGTAGACGTATGGAGTTTGCGGAGTAGAATGGCCACGAATTTCAAACAAGTTTCTGTATAATGAAACATCGACAACCAGAAACTTCTGGCGAAACCATCTTGTTGCCTGGGGCCATAATCCTTACTTCCCTCGAGACCAAGCTCCTTGTGCTTTTTTGCTTTTTGGGCCAGAAGTGTGGTTTTTGAGTTTTATGTTTTTTCGCGAAGTTTGGGAGTCAAAAGTCTTAGAAAATGTCCTGTCGGATGAAACTCATGGGTCTGTCCTTCTCTAGAGACTAAATCCCTGTGCTTTTCTGCTTTCAGGGCAGAGGTACTGGTTTTTGCGAAGTAGAAGGGGCGGAAAGTTTCTGTGTAAATGTCCTGTTGCAAGAAGCTCATGGGTCTGTCCTTCTCTAGAGACTAAATTCCCTGTGCTTTTCTGCTTTTAGGGGCAGAAGCACTGGTTTTTGCGAAGTCTAGGAGGCCAGACGCCTTAGCGAAAATGTTTGTCGCATGAAGCCTCATGGTTCTGCCATTTTCTCGAGACCAAGCTATCTATACTGTTTTACTTTTAGAGGAAGAAGTGTGGTTTTTGCAAAGTAGAATGGCCAGAAGTAAATTTTAAGCAAGTTTCTGTA
Organism: Cylicocyclus nassatus; assembly: GCA_958299035.1. NCBI lineage: Eukaryota > Metazoa > Nematoda > Chromadorea > Rhabditida > Strongylidae > Cylicocyclus > Cylicocyclus nassatus. The sequence continues at coordinate 38,989,321 of CATQJL010000223.1, read as the reverse complement.
TGATTATTGACACCCATAAACTTCTGGCGAAAATACCTTGTTGCCTGAAGCCATGATTCTTTCTTCCCCCGAGACTGAATTTTCTGTGCTTTTCTGCGTTTATTGGCAGAAGTACTGGTTTTTGCGAAGTCTAGGGAGTCAAAGTCTTAGCGAGACTGTCCTGTCGGATGAAGCTCATGGGTCTGTCCTTCCCTCGAGAGCACTTTGTGATTTTTTACTTTTAGAGGCAGAACTATGGTTTTTTTTGCAAAGTAGAAGGGCCAGAACTAAATTTCAAGCAAGTTCTGTATAATCATTGACACCCAGAAACTTCTGGCGAAAGTCTCTTGCCGCCTGAGGCCATAATTCTTTCTTCCATCGAGACCAAGCTCCCTGTCTTTCTGCTTTTAGGGCCAGATGTGTGGTTTTTGAGTTTTGTGGTTTTTGCAGTCTGAGAGCCAAAAGTTTCAGTAAAAATGCCTTGCCGGATGAAGCTCATGGGTCTTTCCTTCCCCAGAGACCATTTTTCTGCTTTCAGAGGCAGAAGTATGGTTTTAGCAGAGTGGAAGGGACAGAAGTGAATTTAAGGAAATTTCTGTATAATTAGATATTGACTCGTAGAAATTCTTAGCGAAAATATCGGTACTTTTCCGTTATCCGGACCCATTTCTTCGAAAGGCTCCCATGTGATACTTTTTTAGTCTAAGAATAATTTTTTATAGTTTCTACGAGGACTGCCTCCTTGCCACGTGTCACAAAAAAATTGACACTTTTCGGTTCATTCTGACATGATTTTTTTTTCGAAACCATTTCCGGGGAGGTAAAAGAGAACTTGTAGTTACTTTTGAGCTGTTTAATTTTTACATAAAAGCAAAACAATTATGAATTTATTTTGGATCATCTTGCTTGCTTTCAGTAGTGATTTAATAATGCTTTTCTCTTCAAACCCTTTTGGCCATGCGATTTAAGCCAGAAAAGACTATAAATGAAGCTTGAAGTCCCTTGCTGCCGCTTATTTTGCCTCTTAATGATTTCATCTCACGCACTTCTCTATTCCGAGCAAGTCTAGTCTGTTCATCGATAAGAGTATGTCGTTGATATTATTACAATGTTCACTTTGAAATGCTTGATCGAAACGAGGTTGAAATTGACTACAAAACAGATTGAACGAAAACTCTTAGTAAAACCTGTCAAGCATGTAAATGACATTTTAAAGTTTTTTGACACGGGGCAGAAGGTTGGCACTCCTCCCTGTAAAGCTGAGACCAAATATGGCCCCCGAAAAAAATTTTTTTATAAAGCTAATTTGAATTTTTAAAAAAATTTTAAAAATTATTTCAATCATTTACATAAATAAACAAGTCGTTTGCACATTTTTATAACCCATATAGGTAAGTTTCAAAAATTCCGCGACCCATTCTCGGGGGGTCCGCCACTGCTTGCCGCCTCAGTTTATAAGCATTTTCTTCCCTCAAAACCAGGCTCTATGTGCTTTTCTGATTTTGGGCGCAGAAGTAGGATTCAAAAAGGTAAAGGCAGGCCAAAGTGAATTTATAACAACTTTAGGTAAATTTACCGCCTTCGTCATTTCCGAGTGTGATTATAGAATTCTCAGCATGCTCACTTACCCCCGGATTAGTGCCATCTGAGCCTCGTAGCTTCAGCTTTGAAAAAAAGATGAAAAATAAAAGTAATGGAACTTCTCAAAAACTATCTTTGCAGTGAGCGTGCTCACATACAACTTTGTGCAATGTCAGCCGTGTAGCTCTAATTTTACAAAGAATAGAAAAGTCGACAAAAATAATAGGTCCTTCTAAGAACACTTATTACAATCGTAATCGACATGCTCGCTTTCTCCCATGTGTCAAATCCCAGTTCCCGGCTTAAACTTTGCAAAAAATCGATAAAGCCAGTGAAGGTAAGTGACAAGTTGTAAAATAAGAATGTGCTCGTGAGCAGCATGCTCAGTTACCTGCCTGTACCAATCCCCAACGCCATAGTTCAAACATTGCAAAAAATCAATTAAACCAATAGCAGTAAGGGGTATTTTCTGAAATGTTATGATATTCGTAATCAGCATGTTCCCTTACCCCCGTGTGCCAACTCCCAGTCACGTAGTTCAAAATCTGCAGAAAAATCGATAGAATGATAAAAGTACTGGGTATTTATGAAAACGGTTATGATATTCGTAATCAGCATGCTCGATTACCCCCGTGTGCCAAACCCCAGCCCCGTAGCTTGAACCATGCAAAAAAATCGATAAAATGATAAAAATAACTGATAATTCTAAAAGCTATATTGTATTCGTAATCAGCATGTTCGCTTGTGCTCCTGTGCCAACTCCCAGCCCCGTAGCTTGAACTTTGCCAAAAAATTGATAAAATGATAAAAGTAATGGACATTTTTGAAAATGGTTATCATATTCGTAATCAGCATGCTCGATTACCCCCGTGTGCCAACTCCTAGTTCCGTAGCTTGAACTTTGCAAATAAATCGATAACCTGATAAAAATAAATGATAATTCTAAAAACCAGTATTGTATTCGTAATCAGCATGTCCGCTCATCCTCCCGTGCAAACTCCCAACCCCGTAGTCCAAAATTTGCAAACAAATCGATAAAATGATAAAAATAAATGATAATTCTAAAAACTAATACTGTATTCGTAATCAGCATTCTCGATTAACCCCGTGTGCCAACTCCCAGCCCCGTAGCTTGAACTTTGCCAAAAAATCGATAAAATGATAAAAATAACTGATAATTCTAAAAACTAACACTGCATTCGTAATCAGCATGTTCGCTTACCCTCCCTTGCCAACTTCCAGCCCCGTAGCTTGAACTTTGCCAAAAAATCGATAAAATGATAAAAATCTTATATATAAAGCTGAATGTCTGTTTGTCTGTATGTCTGTCTGTATGTCTGTCTGTATGTCTGTGTGTACGTATGTTCCGAATAGAAAATTCCATTTCTGAACCGATCCGGACCAAACTTGGCACACATACACTACGGGCCCCGGCGGGTGTCATAGGCTACTTTTCGTCATCGATCGATATCGATTTTATCGATTTTTATCGATTTTTTTGCTGAGTTCACCTACGGGGCTGGGAGTTGGCACAGGGGGGTAATCGAGCATGGGGATTCCGAATACAATATTGGTTTTCAGGATTATCGATTACTTTTATCGATTTTATCGATTTTTTTGCAAAGTTTGAGCTACGGGGCTGGGAGTTGGCACAGGGGGGTAATCGAGCATGGGGATTCCGAATACAATATTGGTTTTCAGGATTATCGATTACTTTTACCGATTTTATCGATTTTTTGCAAAGTTTGAGCTAGGGGGCTGGGAGTTGGCACAGGGGGTAAACGAGCATGCTGATCATCCCCAAGGGGGGTGATCAGCATGCTCGATTACACTCCTGTGCCAAATTCCAGCCCCCTAGCTCAAATTTTCAAAAAATCGATAAAATCGAAAAAGTAATGGACGATCCTGAAAACTAATATTGTGTTCGTAATCTGCATGCTCGATTACCCCCCTGTGCAAACTCCCAGCCCCGCAGGTCAAACTTTACAAAAAAATCGATAAAATCGATAAAAGTAATGGACGATCCTGAAAACTAATATTGTGTTCGTAATCAGCATGCTCGATTACCCCCCTGTGCAAACTCCCAGCCCCGCAGGTCAAACTTTACAAAAAAAATCGATAAAATCGATAAAAGTAATGGACGATCCTGAAAACTAATGTTGTATTCGGAATCCCCATGCTCACTTCCCCCCCCCCCCTGTGCCAACTCCTAGCCCTGTAGGTGAACTCTGCAAAAAAATCGATAAAAATCGGTAAAATCGACATCGATCGATAACGAAAAGTGGACTGTGACACCCGCCGGAGCCCGAAGTGTATGTGTGCCAAGTTTGGTCCGGATACGGCGGAGCCGGGTAAGCCAGCTAGTAACTGATAATTCTAAAAACTAACACTGCATTCGTAATCAGCATGTTCGCTTACCCTCCCTTGCCAACTTCCAGCCCCGTAGCTTGAACTTTGCAAATAAATCGATAAAATGATAAAAATAAATGATAATTCTAAAAACCAGTATTGTATTCGTAATCAGCATGTCCGCTCATCCTCCCGTGCAAACTCCCAACCCCGTAGTCCAAAATTTGCAAACAAATCGATAAAATGATAAAAATAAATGATAATTCTAAAAACCAGTATTGTATTCGTAATCAGCATGTTCGCTTATCCTCCCGTGCAAACTCCCAACCCCGTAGCTTGAACTTTGCCAGAAAATCGATAAAATGATAAAAGTAATGGGCATTTTTGAAAATAGTTATCATATTCGTAATCAGCATGCTCGACTACCCCCGAGTGCCAACTCCCAGCCCGTAGCTTGAACTTTGCCAAAAAATCGATAAAATGATAAAAGTAATGGGCTTTATCGAAAATGGTTATCATATTCGTAATCAGCATGCTCGGTTACCCCCGTGTGCCAACTCCCAGCCCGTAGCTTGAACTTTGCCAAAAAATCGATAAAATGATAAAAATAAATGATAATTCTGAAAACCAGTATTGTATTCGTAATCAGCATGCTCGATTACCCCCGTGTGCCAACTCCCAGCCCGTAGCTTGAACTTTGCCAAAAAATCGATAAAATGATAAAAGTAATGGGCTTTATCGAAAATGGTTATCATATTCGTAATCAGCATGCTCGGTTACCCCCGTGTGCCAACTCCCAGCCCGTAGCTTGAACTTTGCCAAAAAATCGATAAAATGATAAAAATAAATGATAATTCTGAAAACCAGTATTGTATTCGTAATCAGCATGCTCGATTACCCCCGTGTGCCAACTCCTAGTTCCGTAGCTTGAACTTTGCAAAAAAATCGATAAATTGATAAACATAACTGATAATTCTAAAAACCAGTATTGTATTCGTAACCAGCATGTTCGCTTATCCTCCCGTGCCAAGTCCCAGCCCCGTAGCTTGAACTTTGCCAGAAAATCGATAAAATGATAAAAGTAATGGGCATTTTTGAAAATGGTTATCATATTCGTAATCAGCATGTTCGATTACCCCCTTGTGCCAACTCCCAGCCCCGTAGTTCAAAATTTACAAATAATCGATAAATTTGGTAGAAGTAATAACAAGCTTCCATGCTGGAAAATGACAAACACGAAAACACCATCGAGGACCTACAGACAGCATCAACAAGCATGCTTATCCACCAGCGTACAGACAAGCCACTAGTGTACAGACAAAATCCCATTCGGTTTTATATATAGAAGGATTCAATATGCTTCACGGTGATACCAGTGCGTGAGTATAATTTCACTAATATTGTGGCGGAATAGCGCCTTTGGAATAAGTAGCTCTGCTATGTTATTAAACGCAAGCTTAAAGCTTTATTGAGTCAGACGACCTGCATTGATGCAGTGGTAGAATGCTGCATATAATGGGCGTGACAAGGTAGTATACATGCATCTGAGCTATGGAGATATTCAATCACAGCAGGTCATGCTTATGGCATGACCTGTACGGTACTTAGCAGTGAGTAAAGTGATACGGCAAAGACGGGTGCCGACATTGTCGGCACAAATATTGTTCAAAAATTATTACTTAGATTCAAGTAATTGACAGCTCAATTACCCCGTGTATTTATGTACATCTTTACATACCAACGCTCAGTACAGCACTGTTAATTACTACTCTGTCAGAATATTGCAGATACCCTATTTTCACGCGTACAAGGCGCACCTTTTTCGATTTTTCAAGCAAGCCGCACAGCCTCTTCACTATGTTTCAGAAAGCGACCCTTAGACGATTGTCTCAGCCACTATGCAGCACGGTATAGGGACTTTGATCGCGAAGTCCTTTGATGGATTTGGGATGCTCAATTTTGGGAAAGAATTCTCCCGCGCCATGTGCCGCGTGAAAATAGAGTACATCTAAATAGTTTACGAGGGAGCTCAGGTTGCAAAACAACTAGCATTCCTTCAAAAATCCTCAACATCCTTTTTTGCCATGACCCTATTCAATTCTTGCCTACTTTTTACTTTTTGTTGTATCTTTTGTCATACTCTCTGTACCAATACCTACAGGCTCGAGCCTTGAGTGTTTACTTTCACACAATTAAATCCTTGCGCTTTAATTGAGCTTCAATAACCATTACGAATGACCCTTCACAGCCTGTGATTGTTAGGCTTATCGTGACCCAAGCCTGTCATAGAGGTCGCGAAAACAATTTTGACCTGTTCCACCTGCCATATGAGAACGACAGCAAATGACGAAAGGATTCGTGATGTGCATGGCAGGCAGAAAGTGATGATGTAACGAAAAGTCCCAAAGATCCAATGCCAAGTGCATGACATGTGCGATAAATAAGAAGCATAGATTGGTTTGCAAAGAAAATGATGAACTGAACTCCGCTAGGATTGTAAGTGGGTGGTTGTCACAGAAGTAAGTACAAATCAAGAAAAGAGCTAATGAGCTAAATATGATTGTGAGAAGAAAAAAATAAATCGAAGCGGCATTCCGAAAGCGATGTGTACCTGTGTGGAGAGCATGAAATGCAGATTCAACAATGCTTTTGAATTACGAGTTTTAGAAATCGCATGATAGCTTAAGAAAGTCGTTATGTCTTTCAGTGAGAAGGAGTTACGATGAGCATGATACATTGGAAAGGCTCAATTCACTGTATAGTCTTTCGAATCAAAACCTTCATTTGTCTCACAGGCAGTCCTAGCGAATCTCTTCAAGTCACGCGTTTAGATTTTCAGCAGAAAATATAATGATTTCTTGCAGCACTGAAACGAAGCTAACGAAACGAGACTCAAGCTGAAAAAGTATAAAAACATAGACAAATAAATAACAGGTCTTGAGATCACAAGTTGATTCAAAATTCACCAATTGCAAAACTGAAGTGTTTTTTATGATCCCATCACCTGAGATTTCATTTGTTTTACTTTTTCAAACACTCTCTCGTTATACCCTCACATACAACATTATCATTTGAATGCAGCTTTATTCACACATAATAATATATTACTCGGAATTATTGAGCATTTGTGGCCCTAAAGAGGGCCGTTGGGTTAGATTTGGCACACGAGTGCAGTAGAGGAGTTTATTCCTTGTCGCCAGCAGTCTTCTTGGGCAGAAGGACAGCCTGGATGTTGGGCAGGACTCCTCCCTGGGCGATGGTCACACCGGACAACAGTTTGTTCAGCTCCTCGTCGTTGCGGACAGCGAGTTGGAGATGGCGAGGGTTGATTCTGGTCTTCTTGTTGTCACGAGCAGCGTTGCCGGCCAACTCGAGCACCTCAGCAGCGAGGTATTCGAGAACAGCGGCCAGGTAGACGGGGGCTCCTCCTCCAATTCTGCCAGCGTAGTTGCCCTTGCGGAGCATGCGGTGCAGACGACCGACAGGGAATTGAAGTCCTGCTCGGGATGAGCGGGACTTGGCCTTGCCTCCGGTCTTGGCTTTGCCTCCTTTTCCACGTCCAGACATAGTAGCGAGAACTGCGAGAGATACACTCACGGGTAACTAGAGGGGTTGCGAGGCCGCCTTTATGCACGGGGTCGCTCCCGAGTTCCGCCCCCATGACCTCCGCGAAACCACCTGCTAGGGCGGGTCATCGCGACGAACCGCGTATAAACGGGCGTCTCGCGATTCAGTCCTCATCCACTGTCTACCCAGTGAACCCAATCGTCATGCCACCAAAGCCATCAGCCAAGGGAGCGAAGAAGGCCGCGAAGACGCAGAAGGCGAGCCGCAGCGGAGACAAGAAGAAGAGGAGCAAACGCAAGGAGAGCTACTCGGTCTACATCTACCGCGTGCTCAAGCAGGTGCACCCCGACACCGGCGTGTCGTCGAAGGCGATGTCGATCATGAACTCGTTCGTCAACGACGTCTTCGAGCGCATCGCTGTCGAGGCGTCGAAGCTCGCCCACTACAACAAGCGCTCGACGATCTCGTCCCGCGAAATCCAGACCGCCGTCCGCCTGATCCTCCCCGGCGAGCTCGCCAAGCACGCCGTCTCCGAGGGCACCAAGGCCGTCACCAAGTACACCTCCAGCAAGTAAACGCCTTGCCTCCTGGTGCATGCACCCAATCTAACCCAACGGCCCTCTTTAGGGCCACAATTCTCAAGATTACCATGATTGCTTATAATAAAGTTTACGCGTTCCAAGAGCTGTTTCTGTAGGTCATAAGTTTGTGGTGATGAACGAAGACCTTAATGATAGTCGTGCATAGTAAATACATTGTCAAAGGTACTATAGCTTATTTATTCCTTTACACATTAGCTGCAGTTAGGTAGGAAACAGAGGGAACTGCCATCTATGCAGGTGTTTATTTTGTTCTTAGAATGCTCAAAGGGTGCTGCACGGCATTGGAAGGAATACTGTATGTTATCAAATTTGCTTCTCCTAACTAGGCAACATCAGTAATATGTTAATCTTTGTTTTTTACAAACGGATTTGTTCGGACATTGTTTAGTACAGCTAGCATCTGCTTAATCTTTCGCATAATACTCATAGAGCCGTCAGTTATAAATTGTACAGGAAGAGGTGGATTTTTCCGCTTTCCACAGCGTCCTCCATTGTTTGGCAAAGCTCCAAATAGGTAAGAACGACTTCAGAGTTCTCTGTTTGAAAATGAAAGCCTGTTGTAACTCAGGCCAAAAAATTCTCCAACTTTTGTTATCCTAGTCATACCTAGAATAGATACTTCTTCTTTCCACTTCAGGATTCGCTATGATTCATATAGCAGTTTAAAAGTTCCATTAGCAGACTATCGTCTGGATTCCAAGCGACATCGTCATTCAAATTTCGGCGGGAACTAACGCGAAGATGGCGTATATTCGGAGGGCCCAGAGACAAGGGATGGAATTGTACCGATGGAGGGTGGCCACAAAAGAAGTGGAACAAGGGTTGAGATATAATTATCCACAGGAGCTCAACTAATCAAGCGATTACTTTTGTGCGAGAAGTAAAAATTAGCCCGAAGAAGAGAGAGGTTGATTTGACAAACAAAACAATTATAGTTGCGCACAAACGCGTCTTTGTTACTGCAACAAGTAAAACTCCTTATTTACTTCAACAAAATACAGGAGCAAACTTAACTATTAGGTCCATAGAGACCAAGTTTTGGACAGCAGTACTGACCTATTCCCAACCATTTGCTCACATCTGCCTGACTACTTGCTCTTTGGGCGACGAAGCTGTTGCGCAATAAATGAGGAGTATAGCATTACCTAGACTTTTCAGATGCGCATACAAGAAGCCTGCCGCCTTAGTACATTGCCGCTCAAGTCATTTGTAATGTCGAACAAACCTATCAAAGGTCGGTGTCCCCACAGTGGATAAATAAAAATTCCTCGTTTCTCGACTAAATCGCTAAGGTCTTCTTATTCACAAGAAAGCAATGGAGGGCCATACTTTTTTGAGGCGCAAGTCCGATAGCTCGTTGTTGATCACCCAAAAGCTTCATAGTTTCACGAAAAGGCCATTTATGGCTAGATCAAGGCGGTGACTGCCATACAATGACGATAAATCATTGATTTGAGATTGATATTTGCGACCTCTACAAATTATGATTGTAGGCATGAAAGAGATACCCCGTATCTGCCAACTCGGGGGCTAGAATGATTGAGAACATAGTTTTCAAAGATGCAAAAGTCACAGGAAAGTCCTGTTAGTTTTAACTTTACATTCATGCGTTAACTTACCTTTCAATGGTTCTTAAACAATGAACATAATTTAAAGGGAGGCTATAGATTGAGTGCATTTTTATTGGTAACTCTAAACATCCCTTTCCCTTCAAATGCAGAACACGCCATGCTTTCTTGGCTTCCCGTTGACCTTTCGCTACTGATAAGCATCTGCTGCGTAAACGTTCGTTTTGGCGCTCGAAATCAAAAGACTACACTCCAGGTCTTAATATGCGACGAGATTGTATCGCTGATAATAGCAGGCTGTGATTCTTTCCCGAAGGCATTGACGGCAAATTCTCATGTAATGCGCTAAGAGTGATGATGAGGAGTGTGTGACAGATCATTATCGTTAGGACACATTTCTCGACGTGTGAAAATTGTGCCCTAGACAGTATGGTGCGAGGCTGCAAGACCATCATAGTCTTAAAGTAGATGCAGAAGATGCAAAAACAACGTAACTGTCAGCAGTTATCTTTGACAAAGTATTAGGTGGATCCGAGAGTTCTGTCGTTTCATTTTCAAAAATTTGTAACTTCGCGATTTTTCAACAGATTCGCTTGATTGTAACTCAAACACTGTTTTGGCTGGCTTCTGTTTCGCACTGGATGTAGGGATAAAAATGGAAAAGACCATATAAGCTTCGACCATTTCAAGTTAGGTCGCTAAAAATCTGGAAGGCTGCAAAAAAATCTGAAATCGCAGTACATATGTTTTTGGCATACTCTTTATAACTGCGAAAAGTTTATGCCGTTTAGATATCTCTGTGCTAAGTTATGAATATCGAGTTTACTATGGAAAACGCCAAAATTAATTGATTTGCCAATTTTCGCGAAATCATAACTTCTCACAGAGACGTCCAAACAGCACAAACTCTTCACAATTGCAAAGAGTAGGCCAAAAAACATATGTACTGACCATTTCAGATTTTTCTGCAGCGATCGAGATTTTTGATGATCTAAATTCAAATGGTCAAAGCTTACATGGTCTTACTTTTCCATTTTTATCTCTGCACTCAGTGTGAAACCGAAGCTCTCCACAAGTGTTTCAAAGTAAAAGAATTTTTCTTTGTAGTAAATTTAAAGGCAAACAAATTCATTGTAACAGCGCAAGTTACAAATTTTGAAAATGAAATGACAGAACTTTTGGACCCACCTAATATATACATGTGAGTCAGATAGTCGTGAAACCATTGGAACCGAAATGTGAGTATTATGACGCGGATAATCTTCCAATTCTGAATTTGTAAGACCGAGCAGGAGCAGAATGAGAAAGATGTGCCAGAGAAGCTTTGTTCGGAGCATCTGCTCGTAGTAGCTCATAATTGATTTATGTGATAAATCATTCCCATCTTTGGTGTCAAAAATTTTCTTGGAGTTAGCAAATGGCTTGTTTATGAAAGCAAGGAGTTAAAACGAGTGGCGGTGATGACGATCAAACTCAGCTTCCAAGACAATTTTTGAGTTGTATGTTTGCCCTGTCTATCTATTCTATTCTTTTCTGATTGCTTTCAAAGAATCAAAGTCGACCTGAGCGAGCTAACTGATTACCTAATTCTTCAACAACAAGACAATAAAGCGATTCTAACCCTTAGTCAAAATTGAGCGTAAATTCAGCGGTCTACATTACTCGACGATGGTCTTCACCAGTTCGCTGCGCATCTAATCTCTCCTCTCCTCCACTTTTCAAGTGTGAAAGACAAAACGATAAGGAGCATACTTTTCGAATAAGGAATTTTGTTCGGTTCTAGCAAATTGATACGTGGAAGCCTTGCACAAGATCAGAAACTACTAAAATACATAGTATTTCACTGGCATCACTTGGCATACCCAAAAGCACTTCATATCATTTCCAGTCTGCATTAGTTTGATTCCGCCACAACATTTATTCATTGATTCACTCAAAAACACGGTATGTGGCCCTAAAGAGGGCCGTTGGGTTAGTTGTTTGTCATCCTTGAAGAGATGCTCCTTATCCTCCGAAGCCGTAAAGGGTGCGTCCCTGGCGCTTGAGGGCGTAGACGACGTCCAAGGCGGTGACGGTCTTGCGCTTGGCGTGCTCGCAGTAGGTGACGGCGTCACGGATGACGTTCTCGAGATAAATCTTCAGCACTCCGCGGGTCTCCTCGTAGATCAGTCCGGAGATGCGCTTCACTCCTCCTCTTCGGGCGAGACGTCGGATGGCCGGCTTGGTGATGCCCTGGATGTTGTCCCGCAGCACCTTGCGATGGCGCTTCGCTCCTCCTTTGCCGAGTCCTTTGCCTCCTTTTCCACGCCCAGACATTGCTCGATCGGTAGCACTCACGAATGAGATGCGAACTGAGCGCAGCAGCTGCTTATATGCGACTTGGCGGGGTCACCCCGCGGAGACCCACCCGCACAAGGTCAGCACCTGTCACTCCCTTCACTTGCACATACTGTACCGCTTCTAATTTCGAGAAGATTCGCCCTTGCATGAAAATGTATAATTGAGCCTTATTCTGGGGAAGGTGAAAGCACAAAATAGTTGTAAGTTTCGAGCTAACGCAGCGCTTCCATAAAAGGAATGGGTAGTTAATATCCTCCATAGATCTTCAACGCTGTATATTCATAGGTGTGTTATAGCGAGAATTTGGACTGTAATTTCTGACAATTGCGCATTTCAACAATTTTGAGATTTTGCCGCTTCGTAAAGTGTAAATTCATGAGCATCTGGGAGAATGTAATGCGCATATTGAAACTTTACGAAGATGACAAGTCAAAAAAGTTGAATAGTATTTCATTCGTACCAACCTCTTTTCGAAATTCTTCAGTGGAATTCGTAAAGCCTGACGAGTGAATTCGCATGTTAAACAATCGAGTCACTTCGGGATGCTAAGAGAGTGTGTGTGAACTTAGTGAGGTTTCTTTCTGGCCTTTCTTACAATTACAATACCACCCGTAATTTGTGAAAAAAAATGGCGGCGGCACTTAACTTACGCGGCGCCGCCGAAGTTAGGTGACTTTTGCCGCGTCGCGCGACAAAAGTCGGCGGAAAAGCGGCAAAAGTCACCTAACTTTGTCGCGCAACGTCTAACCTTTTTATAAAAAAGACCATATCTTGATTCAAAATTTATGAATTCTATATATAAGAGTACCATTCAACTCAGCTCGGCGAGGCGCATCTTCCAGTATACAGATGTGCCTAGCTGTGGGTTATAAGTTTTTTTTCCTGGAATTTTAGTGTAAATGGATTCAGTGTGCTGATTCCAGAGGCTTTTAATGTATCTTGAAGCACTGGAGCAATTATAACTTGATTGCATAATGTTTGTTTGGAGTCACACATTGCTTTTCTTTCAGTACTCAGGTACAGTTGGTACAGTTTTTCATTCTCCTTCGAGCCCACGGAATGATTGCATAATGTGATGTTCCGCTGCATAATAACCGTTTCCTTCAGCTAATCATCATTCAGTGTCAATCATTAAGCCCACATCTGCTTTAGCGGACGGAAATATGCAGTCATTGAGAACAGAGCTGGCTAACCGTCTTGAGCAATTGTCTCAAACGGACATTTCAAATTTATTAGACAATCATGAAAATTTCACATGACACATGACATTTCAAAAGATAATTGTCTGTTTGTATTCTCTTCAAGGTTGACCCGAGTTACCTCCACTAATACGACTTCAACTGAGCTAGAGATTCAAAGAAGATACCTGTTCAAGATCGTAGCCTTTACCGAAACCAAGTCTAGTGACTTCTTAACATAGGGCACTGGAGGACTATAAAAACGTTACAATGTGGTACTGATACGCTTTCTTTCGTGGCTCAGTAATCAGTAATCATAGCCTGGTAACCGTTTTGATTCTGTAATTAGAGATAATGGGACATTAGTTTTCATTTGGACGACGAATTCATTTTCGAAGTAATGAGAATGTTTCCGAATCAAGGATTCTGATGAGGAACTTCACCTCATATTATATCGCATAATCAAGAAACACATTCACTGGAGCCATGTCATAGAAAAAGTACATAGACGCTCTGAGATTTTCCAACGTCTTGCAATACCCTTCCAGTTTCCTCCTAGTTAGAAAAAAACCATTGCCTTGTCAGTTTCGAAAAATGAGTAGCGCATGATGTTTCCCAAAAATTATTTTTGGCAATCAATTCCTATATTGAATCAAACAAGGTGTTTTGAGCCAACCAAAATAGAATATATAATAACAGTCATTAATTGGTTGTCGATTCTGCAAAGTTAGCCTTGAAAAATCTACCGTTAAATTTGAGCATATTTTTTCTTTTAGCGTCCTAACTCTAATCACCAGTCTGCGATGCTCATAACGCGTAGATTCAGCTGAACTTCATAACCACTCTTAACAAACAAAATCTCGCACTATTTCCACTTCGATTCCCACTTTCAACCTCAAAGTGCAAGTGCACTTCGGTAGAAACAACGACAAAGGAACGAGAAAGAATAATTTATTTATTTCAAATAATAATTGGAAGAACTGTATCCTGCAGCTAATTGTGGCCCTAAAGAGGGCCGTTGGGTTAAGTTTATACAGCGAATGCTTGGCGCTTAAGCACGCTCTCCACGGATGCGACGAGCGAGCTGGATGTCCTTGGGCATGATTGTGACGCGCTTAGCGTGGATGGCGCAGAGGTTGGTGTCCTCGAAGAGACCGACGAGGTAGGCCTCCGAGGCCTCTTGCAGGGCCATCACAGCCGACGACTGGAAGCGCAGATCGGTCTTGAAGTCCTGGGCGATCTCGCGGACGAGGCGCTGGAACGGCAGCTTGCGGATGAGCAGCTCCGTCGACTTCTGGTAGCGACGGATCTCACGCAGGGCGACGGTTCCCGGACGGTAACGATGGGGCTTCTTGACTCCGCCAGTGGCCGGGGCCGACTTGCGAGCGGCCTTGGTGGCCAGCTGCTTGCGAGGGGCCTTTCCTCCGGTGGATTTGCGAGCGGTCTGCTTGGTACGAGCCATTGCTGAGTGTTCTGAGAGAACGGTAACGAGCCATGTCCGGTGACCTTATATATGCATCCCCGTGTCCAGGGCGGGGCCTCGCCCGTCAAGCGATAGTGTGGTGAATCGCGTAAGGGCAGGAGGTCACCCACTGACGAGCCCGCTTGTTAAAGTCCGAGCAGATCAGAATCGACTGACATAACAGTGGAAGGGAGACGTAATCTCGCCAAAATAGATTTTAAGAGGAAATAATCAGTTTGTCAGATATAATGGTATCTGAGTTTTGTCTCCACAGTGCTGTAGCAAATTACCATAGACACAGTTTGCAGTCTGTTGAGTTGGTGCTCTCTATGAATACACGTGCCCCCAAAAAATGTGCGCAATGTTTGGTGGTTACTAACTTTCTTGCTTTCACATCTTACCGATTTTAAGATTGTAGAGCGAGGGTCAGCTCAAATGTACAGTAGGTAGCAAACCATGGATTTTCCTTCATTACTGTAGGATTACTGTAGCACCTTCGAGAAGGATTTTAGGCCACTGAAAAAATATAAAAGGGAAAATATTAAAAGCTAAAAAGTTGAATATAGAAAATTTAAATATAAAAGAAATATTCTTCCCCAGAAAGAAAACTAAACAAGCCATTTTGTGCTGAGCTAAGCAAAGTCGCTGGTTCTCCTATGTATGTAATTTGCACTTTAGCATAATGCTTCCTTCAAAAGTTCAGATATACCGTAACAATTGTTTTTTGCAATGTTTGTCAGAAATGTACTTACACAATAAAAAAAACTTTAAAAATCGTAAAAAGTTGTGTAGTGAAATTAGCACGCCTGAAAACGTGGCTACGCAATTTTTTTTTGGAGATAACTTTGTTGGACGGTCTTTCCACAATGATTCTACATGATGGAATCTACCGAATCCTATAGTAATGAAGAGCGACCGGTGGTCCGTTCCATGCTCTAATTCTAACTTGAAGAGCTCTACACAATAACATCTAAGGATCGGCAGTAAACATCAAAGCAAAAGAGTTATTAACGATCAAACAGGTACACTCCTGGGGCATGCTGCATATTTAGTAGTAAAATTTGAAAAGTAACTCCTGTGAGAACAATTACGGGAGCTGTCGTACCTAACCAGATTTTGACAGATATCCGATATGCTTCACAATGATAAAAGATAGCACGATTTTGCGTACGATTTTGCCAATATTGTGCAGAAATTATTACTTAGGTTCAAATGATTGACTTGTGAATCATCCCTTGTATTCTTGTATCTTTACATGCCAACGCTCAATGCTGCAGGGTATTTCTATCCTGTCCAAACACTGCAAATAGATGCAATTAGTTTACGAGGGCTGAAGCTATAGAACGCGTCATTCCTTCAAATCCCTAACTCAGCATCCTTTTCTGCCATTTTTTATTTTTTGTTCTATTTTTTTCTCACACTATTTGCATCAATACCTCGAGCTCTTGACTGTTCATATTCACTTAATTAAGACATGAAATGTGCGCCCTACTTGAGCCTCAATAAACGTTACGGATGACAAGTCACAGCGTGTGATTGTTTTCAGAGGCTTACCGTGACCCAAGCCTGCCATAGAGGTCGCGAAAACAATTCTAACCTACTGCACCTGCCACATGAGAATGACAGCAAATGACGTAAGAATTCGTGATGTGCATGGTAGGCAGAAAGTGATGATGTAACGAAAAGTCCCAAAGATCCAATGCCAAGTGCATGACATGTGCGATAATTAGAAAGCATAGATTGTTTTGTAAAGAACAATGAACTGAACTGCGCTAGGATTGTAAGTGGGTGGTTGTCACAGAAGTAAGTAGAAATCAAGAAAAAAGCTAATGAGCTAAATATGATTGTGAGAAGAAAAAAAATAAATCGAAGCGGCATTCCGGAACCGATGTGTACCTGTGTGGAGAGCATGAAATGCAGATTTAACAACGCCTTTGAATTACGAGTTTTAGAAATCGCATGATAGCTTGAGAAAATCGTTATGTCTCTCAGTGGGACGGAGTTACGATGAGCATGATACATTGGAAAGGTTCAATTTACAGTATAGAGTCTTTCGAATCAAAACCTTCATTTGCCTCACAGGCAGTCCTAGCGAATCTCTTCAAGTCACGCGTTTAGATTTTCAGCCGAAAATACAATGATTTCTTGCAGCACTGAAACGAAGCTAACGAAACAAGACTCAAGCTGAAAAAGTGTAAAAACATAGACAAATAAATAACAGGTCTTCAGGTCACAAGTTGATTCGAAATTCACCAATTGCAAAACTGAAGTGTTTTTTATGATCATTCCAATCGACCTGTACTACTATTAGGTTGTTGCAAAAATAATGTCCGTTTTTCTAGGCGTATATTCCAAACGACTTTTCTCCTTCAAGCTTTCTTCTTCGACAGAGATTCTGCACATCATTGGAAAGCTTTCTTCATGCATTTTCTAACGGTGGTGAAATTAAGCTTTTATCTCATCTGTAAAATTTTCACCAGCATTTTGCACAGCCGCACTCTAAATCGAAATTTCATTGCTCCAACTTTCTTGGCCACAATTCAAGCGCAAATAAACGAATTCTTCTGAAAACATAGATACTGTGTAGGATGAATTTTACTTATTACATGTTT